>CM077671.1:360786057-361311057 GCA_039707655.1 Elymus sibiricus
ATCGCAAACCTAAACCCACTATCACTCTCTTCTCGAACTCTATACAACCTCGTACATGATAGCTCATTTTTTTGAATGAGTTTTCATGAAAATGTTCATAAACCAATGTTATTATTGTTTGTCATAACCATGTCACATACAATGGCATTGTGCGCAGGTCTTCCATTTTTTTTATTTTTTTGAATTAGTTATGCTCATTTGAACTTGGAAATGCTAGCTCACCTCAAAAAATGATTTATCATAAAAATGGCCCTAAACCAAGTTTATATTTTTAATGGTAAATATGTCTTATAAAACGACGATCTGCGAAGGTTTCATATTTTTTTGATTTTTTTTGATTTAGTTAAGGTCATTTGAAAAGTTGGTCAAACCTAAAATAACCCCGCTGACCGGCTCAAAACCTCCCAGCATCTCTCCAAACCCTAGCGTCGAACTGCAGCTATCCGATCATACCCTAGAGCCAAGCGTCAGCCCTCAGATATGGCCTTCTAGAAGGAATTCCGAGGGCAGGCTGCGCGCCATTGGATCACATGGACTGCTCCGCATCGTTGGATTGTTGGGCGATCCGCGAGACGGCGAGAGGTTGGTTCTGCTCTCCCACCAATGTTGCATTGCCTCCTCTTTCCTCTGCTTCTTCTTCTGCGGCGACGACAGGAGCCCCTCGTCTGCTTCGTCTTCCCCGGCGACGAGATATGTCGAGGTCCACCTCAGCCTCCCGCCCCGCGTGGACCCAGTATGGTCAACTGCCCATGCAGCCATGTTCTGACTGCCCACGCACCGCGCCACTGAAACGGTTGACTTCGAAGGAGGACAGGAATGGCAACTTTGGGCGTGATTTCGTGAAATGCGAGAGCAAGCCAAAGGGGCAGGTTAGATCTCATGATTTTCCTCTTTGCTTTTAATTCTTTTCATTGGATCTGGGATTTAGGGCTCATGATTTCGTTTCACATCGTGAAGAAGTGCACACACTTTGAATGGCTGGATGACTACGTTTTAAGGCTTCTAGGGGAGGGCTTCATTCAATTCAATGGGGGCGCAACCCGGGAGCTCAATCTGCCGTCAGCCGTGCGGAATTTGGTCTCTGAAAGTGCTGCTCCGACAGTTGGGGATGCGGATCTGAAGGGAGAATTAGAGAAGATGAACAAGAACTTGAGGCAGATGATTCAATTGAACAAGCAGGTGAATCTGATAGCTTTAGGATTTTATTTTTGTATAGTTGCCCTAGGATTTGCTTACTTGCTAGTCATCACTCGTTAGAGATGTTATTAGTGTGTTGTAAGCTTAATTTGTGGATCATATGCTCTCTGGGTTGCTAAAACTATGGCACTGTCTCCAACTCTGGTTGGGCCGTCGCATGGCGTTGGATGTCGAAGGCCCAAAGAAAAAAGAGGCCTACAAAATAGTGCACACACTGGCTCTTTTTTGGGCTTATTGATTTGATTCGTGCGTGCACGCGCTTTCTCCTCGTCCACCTCGGGGACGCGTGGCGGCCTTCCAACTACACCCACAGCCCGAAGTAAATGCGCACGTGTGGCGGGCCCCGGTAGTCAGCCACACATGTTCGGGTCGTCGTTCTTCTTTGAGTGGAAACCGTGGACAGTACTCCGTCCAGGTGCATAGCCTAGGCGTGTATGGTATGGATTGGACTGAAAACATTAATTAGCATGTGTTTCTACGCGCATTTAATGAACTATTTTGGGACAATGCACTACCGGTTGTCATTCGCATGGATAGGTTGTATGCAAACGACTGGACAGAGGGAGTAGCTTCCACCCTTCCAAAGCCCAGCCTGTAGTTGTCCCCTCCACCCCCCGGCAGGATCCACAAACCTAGACCGCCGGCGACAGTTCAAAAAATTTAGTTTTTTTATTCTTCTTTTCAACATCGACATGGCTCAATTTTATCATTTTTTACACTTCAACTAGCCCATTAGCCGCGCGTGCCAAAAGTTTTTATGCGTTGATACGGTGATGTTTTGAGGTTTTATCATTTTTGAAGAAGAGGACTCCTCTGCTTGATGTTTTGATACGGTGAGGGAACAGGTTTTATATCACCGAATGGGCTACAAAATAACAAAGAAAACTAGTAAGCATAACATAGATAGATAGTTCTTCATTTAGGGTAGCAAGCATAAGATAGATAGTTCTTACATAAACATTATATAACACGACATACTTAAAATAACATAGAAATAAAGCCCTAGGGTCTAACACCCTAGGGCAAGACAAGCTTCTCTGCACCTCCTCTTCGCTACACCGCGCCTCCTCTTTACTCCTCCGCCTCCCTGTCGTTCTCGCTGAGGAGGTAGGGAAGGCTGTGGATGACGTTGCGGTTGGAGAAGATCATATCCACATCCGTGAAGATGTTGTAGGTTGTGAATGTGATGAGCTCGCACCCACACCAAAACACCTTCCCGAGCAAGTGGAATGCATCGAACCTGTTGTTGAAGGTGGAGATGAGCCCTGACGGCGGAGAGCTGGAGTTTTGACGCAGTTCCTCCAGTCGGAACATGACCGGCGAGCCCGCCGGGAGGTGGGCGAAGCCCGCACGGAGGAACCACTGGGCCAAATCCCAGCCAGTCCTCCAGCGTGAGATCGTCCACACGTGAAGCGTCTTCTCGATGACGATGCCATCGGGGTACCGCGCCTCCGGCCTAACTAGTGGCATCTGGAAGGTGGGGCCGTAGTACTGCATCTTCACCTAGCTTGGAGAGTTCTCTGGATTGGGGTGAAGAAGAGAAGGGGAGCGGCGCAAATGGATGTGTGGAGAATAGGTGGAGGGGTGGGCGGTTTAAATAAGGGCATCGGCCGCATGTTCGCTACGTTCAAACACCGCACGTCGATCGGTATGCCCTAGACTTTAATTGCCACGCTGAATTGATGCTGCCGGAGGTCAAAGGCTGAGACGGTGTGAACTGTTAACTGTGAACTGTGAATCGATCGAGGAGGCGCGTGCGAGAAGGGACGAACTGGCAGCAGCCACAGACGTTGCGTCCGTGGCGGCTCATAGGAAGGCTGCGTCCGTGGTGGCGCGCATCGGCGCATGCAGGCAGGCTGGCTGGATCATGTCGCGCATGCATAGCAGGCTTATCGTGGCGGCGTGCATCAGTGCGTGCACGCGGGCGTTTAATGCAACGGCCCAAACGAAACCACGGCCCAACGGTCCAACCAGCGCCACCGTCCAACGCGGCCCCACTTGGCAGGTCCAACGGGCGACACAGTCCAGCGCGGCCCCACACGTCAGAATGGTCAAAGGAGGGCGACACACTCCAACGCGGCCCCACTTGTCATGTCCAATGGGCGACACAGTCCAGCGCGGCCCCACACGCCAGAGTTAACGGTCAAACCATTGACCCGACGGCATCCCCCCGTGTGACCATTTCTGAGGGTTTCAGACTAAGGAATGGGGAAAAGTGAGAAAAAGTTAAGAGCGTGGGGATGAATGAGTACAACTAAGGAACTAGGGGCACAAGAATAGAAATCCCATAAAAAATTATAGATACATTGGAGACGTATCAATACCCATGGTGAAAATGGGGTGTTCTATTGATTCACTTGATATATGTTTTGGTACTCAACTTGCGGATTCCCGTGGTGAAAATGGGGTAATCTATGGATATGGGTTGATACACGTTCTTGTCCTACTTTCTCCGATAGAAATCTTGGGGTACTCTTTAAAGTTCTTTTGCATGGATTGCATATGATGAATCTGAAATTGTTTGATGCATGTCGAATAATCAAGTCATGGATACTTGTGGTGACATTGGAGTATCGAGGTGACATTAGAGTTGGTTGATGCGTATCATAGGTGTTATTCTAGTATGAACTCTAGGGCTGTTTGCGACACTTATAGGAAGAGCTCGGTAGATTGATCGTAAAGAATAACTTTGAGGTGGTTCCACTACCCACAACAATTTCATCTTATGTTCTCTGTCAGATATGAACTTTGGAGTGATTCTTTGTCGCACGTTGAGAGATGATCATATGATTCTCTTATTTTAGCATTGTTGAGAGACGGCACTAGTGAAAGTATGAACCCTAGGCCTTATTTCCGAGCATTAATATACCGTTTTGCTCATTGTTTACTACTTGTTACCTTGTTGTTTTTATTTATTCAGATTATAAAAACCTATTTCTACTATCCATGCTACACTTGTATCACCATCTCTTTGCCGAACTAGTGCATATATACAATTTGCCATTGTATTGGGTGTGTTGGGGACACAAGAGATTTCTTGTATTTGATTGCAGGTTTGGTTGAGAGAGACCGTCCTCTTCCTACACCTTCCATGGATTGACAAACCTTAGGTCATCCACCTGAGGGAAAACTGCTACTGTTCTACAAAACTCTGCACTTGGAGGCTCAACAGAGTCTACAAGAATAAAGTTGCATAGTAGACATCAAGCCATGGAGGTGAGTGCTTGAAGGTATATCTTTAGATCTTGCAATTGAATCTTTTAGTTTCTTGTTTTTTACTAGTTTGGTTTAATAAAAGAAAACTATAAAAAGATGGAATTGATGTTGCATCAAGTTCTTTAGCTTTAAGTTGTTTTTCTTGAAAATGATGGATCGGAAAATGGTGCCAAAGTGTTAGAAGAAGTATTCAATAAAATATTTTGCATTAAATCCTTGAATGATGAGCATGATTGCAATGTTGTTAGTGTGTCTTCTATGAATACTCGTGATACTAATGATAATTGCACTAGTCATGACAAAATTATTTCTTATAAGCATGTCAATTTTTGTGGAGTGAATAAAGTTTGTGAACACATGCCTTATAGGGATGACAGATTTTGTAAGAAGCATAAATATGATAAAACCAAGTGGTGGCTTAAAGGGATAGATGAATTTTCTACGAAATTATGCTCTCTTCATCCCATTGCTTGGGAACTCTGCAATAGGGTTGGTCATCTTAATTTCCAATACATACTTTTTATATTAGGTGTGATTCAAACACTTCCCGTGTGCTGCCTATTTGATTCTGGGTGTAGTGGGAGGAAGTTTCTCACACGTGCAAAGAAGGTTAGCCTAACTCTCGTTGCTAGAAATCATTTGTTATATTAGGTGTGATTCAAACACTTCCCGTGTGCTGCCTATTTGATTCTAGATGTCATTAAGACACTGTCACAGTTCTACAATTGTGAGTTCCATTTTAATTGATATCAGTAGTAATATGTTATAAAATTTGTTTAGGTACATACATGTCACTATTAATTTGATCTCATTCAAACACTGCCAATGTGCATCCTGTACTACAAAGACTGTTGCATTTATATTTAGCTTCCTCATAAAATTGGGAATTTATTATTACACATGAGAGAAAACACAGGACGGATGAGAACCAAAGCATCCCACTACAAAGACCGTTCGAGCAGAACAATAGCATGGCCGATGAAGAAATTGACATGACTCTATCTAAGAATAAATCAGACCCATTTTAAGCATGCAAGTACAAGCATGGCCAGCCATTTCTTGTTGGCGAATACTTTGAGGAGTGCAGTTCCACTTGTCGCAAGTTACATAAATATTGAATGGACAGAATGTCAGAAGGAGAAGATACTAACATTCTGCAAGTGCACTGCGATAGTAGGCATTTCAATCACCTTGCGGGTACCATCAATGTGGAATTCGAGAACATTCATCTCTTCTTCAACTTTGATGAGCTTGCTGTCACTCTTGTCAAACGCTTGATGTTGTAATTACTTCACAAACTCTGATCAACTTCTCCATACAAAGTTGTAAATGAAAAAAAGCTAACTGTATTGTATTCCTCTTAGGGGATTGACGGCACAGAGATCAATAAGGGTGCATGTGTATTTCATAGATCCTGATTTAGCAAACAACACTTTATTATTTGATAATGGTACATGCAAGGATTTCCATTGAACATGTAGCCAATCTCTTGTGCCGGTTACAGGTATTAGAATTCTTCATGTGGTCATATCATGAATGGTAAGTTAAATATTCAACCACACATACATTGATCGGCTTTCAGTTTTCGACATAGTTCGTAAGTTCGAGGTTTTCTTAAATTTTAGGCATCACTGGATCTTGGTGGTCATTGTTCCCAAGCACAACATAGTTTACTACCTGGATTCTCTCAGAGAGTCAAATAAGCCTCGGGATCTGAATCATCTTCAGGATTTCATGTATAGGCATTGAATTCTTTGATGTTAATATGTTGTATTCATATCTGGTTCAAGAATTGAGTATGTGAAAATTCATCTTCATTTGCAGTAATTACTATCTTCTACTCCACACGCATGTCAAATTCTGATCTAAAAATCCTGCAGTTGATCTGTGGACCGATGACCTATGAACTGCTCGCCGCAGATGAAATTTATCAGCACCTTCTTTGTGAAACACTATATCAAGCCCAGTCCAGCCTGTGAAGATTTCAACATTCCTATCTCCCAAGAATATGTATGCATTCATAAAGTGTTATCAGCTAAACATATATGCATGGATGCATTGTTTTCCATGTGATCATGTCTTCGTATATCATACACTATGATTATGTACCGCATATCTCCGTACATCTGCGGACTTTAGCTAGCATTTGCTCAATTTCATATTGTCGCGAATTATGATGAAACTTCCTGTGGACACTTTTTTTCAATTGCATATTGAGGTGAATTTTGATGAATGTTCTTCCTGTGGACACTATTTGTTCAATTGCTTATTGTGGCCAATTATGATGAATGTTCTTCACGTGGACACTATTTGTTTGATTGCATATTGTGGCGAATTTGCTATTCGCAAGGTGATTCAAATGCGATATTTCACAATAACATGGTCATTTAAGCGCACCCGGTTCAAGCAACTAAGCATGTGCGATTCAAAACGGAAAGCACACGTAACTCATAGCGCAACCGCCTGTGATCTATAGGAAAAGCACACGAGATCTAAACTGAAACGTTTGTGATACATAAGAAATCAGAGACGATTTGTAGCACTTCTACGTGTGCGTATGAGCTCCTCAATCGTTTGCGTTAGCACCTTATCTTACACATGAGCCAACAGGAAACTGTGCCCGATGCAAAGGAGATCCCACGCGTAAATTGTTCGGGAAACGTGTGCGATGATATCATGCATGGCAGACGCTTGCCAGAGAAGACTCGTGTACGATGATGTAGATATCACACACAGTTTCTATGATGGCCCGTGTGATTAGGTAATGTTTCGCAAACGGTTAAATGTCAAACACCGTTTGTTTTCCATGAGCAATAGACGCGCTTGACACATGATAGACGTGTGTGATTGATCCCCAATCCCACACAGACGCCCAAAATATAGTGTATGCGATATTTTCCTACATCGCACATGGTTATATTTGTACTACAAGAAATATGTCAACTTGCGACCATCAATATTGGTCACTGACTGGTCATTGTTTTTAATTTGTGACCTATTTGTGACCAAAAATAGTTGGTCAAAAGCTGGCCGTCTTTAATGAAACTTAACGACCTTCCTTCTAAAATGGTCGTAGACATTTACAACCAAAATCAAAGGTCGTAGGTTCTACGACCAATTGTTTTGGTCACTAGCAATCTGCCCACACCACGTCAGATACAACGTGGCAAGCTGACGTGGCAAAATTGCGACCAAATGAAAAGGTCCTAGACTAGAATCAGCCTGGTCCAGTTCGGCCGTTTATATATGCCGAGCCCAATAATTAAACCTTTTATTTTATTTTAGTTGTTGTAAATTCCGGTCCGCTACATGGGCCAACCCAACAATTCAGCCTTTCTATTTTCTGGGCCTTTGGCCTTTTTAGTGTCCATTTCTTGTTTGGGCCTTGGCCTTTTTACAATCCATTTTGGAGCAGGTCCCACTTTTCAATTTTATTTTGTTTCTTTGCCATTTTAGAGGATCCACTAGTGAAATGGGCACCAAGTGTGTTGTTTAGGTCCCACACGGCAGTTCTCTATTTGTGCAATAATCAATAGCTTGATTTAAACGGAGCCAATAACACATAATATTTCATACGATAGCCAAACAAAGTACTTTACAATCATGGCAGCACAAATCAGGTATTCAGCTATAAAATACAGCTAAATATTAACATGACCAGCCCCAATGAGCTAAAACACATTGCTGGGTGTAGGTTTTCTTCGGGATTCTTCTCGTGGAGCTCTTGTACACCAACTTTTGACGAATGAAGGTCATCATCTGCAGGTTAAAAAACAGAAAAGTTAGGAACATAATCACGTGAAGCCGTGCATATAACATTCTCCTAACAATGAAAAATAGCTGCAGAATTTGAGATCTGATAAGAAACCGTGCACATAACATTTTCGTAATAGTAAACCTGAGATATATTTGTAAAAGGGAAAAGGATAAGTACCAACCCAGTGCATTTTGTGAGAATATAGCAACATATTAAGAGCATATTGGTCACCATCAGTGCAACATCATTACAAGGAACTGGTATTAAGCAAAGTACAAACTGAGAGAAAGTTTCTGTTGTGCAATCACACACATGCATGCTGGACTAACCAGTTTGCGACGAATATGAAACTGAAGCAAGTGCACTAGTATGTAAGTCTGCATCTCATTGTGTTTAATCCACGGACACTTTGATACTTTACTCGAAAAAAATGTTAAGCCTGTTCATACGAGCAGTATTGGATCTCAACTAGTAGCCATTTTTCATCAAAACGATGCATCAGGGAACCTTGTTGGTGGCCAAACTAAAATGAATAGAGGGGGAGAGAGGCGAGGGAAGTCACCTTGGTAGCAGGGTGGGCCTGATGGTGGTGATTGTTGGGCATGACATTGATGGGCAACAGCAGCTTGTCCTTGACAGGAGCATCACTGTGGCGATGGAAGCAAAGCAAACTTCCTGCACAAACCTCATGAATCGGATTGGGAGATTGAAGAAATAAATCCAATAGAAGAAGATGAGGGGAGGAGGGATGAACAAGGCTATATATATCGTGCTGCACCTACTTGAAGAAACATAGTGTCTTTGCGGACACTTCATACATACCATGCATACAGAGCAAAGACCATAACAAAAGGAATCACTGTGTCAAACTCAACAAGTAAATTAACAACCTACTAAACAGGTTGTGATGGTTAAGAACATATTGTACATGTTACAGCAGAAGAATGATTGATGTTGCCTAATCAACAATCCAAAAGTTGAGTCTTTTGACAAATGCATACATGGCTGGAAGCATGCAAAAACAAGCAATAGTAGTTTTCTAATGAATGAAACACCATTTTAACTACAATACCATTCCCCATAAAACAGAGACAACGCATGAAACCCTCCACCACACAACAATCCTGACATCTTTACGCAGCAACCAAATTACTACCAGATAATTTTTAGACCAGGACCCAAATTTTCTTCATCCAAATTGAATGAAACACCATTTTAAGTACAATACCATTCCCCTCAAAACAAAGACAACGCATGAAACCCCCCACCACACAACAATCCTGACGTCTTTAGGCAGCAACCAAATTACTGACCAGTTAATTTTTAGAGCAGGAACCAAATTTTCTTCATCCAAATTCATAACATGTTGATGCAGCATAGAGCAGAGTTGGTGTAACAGCTAGCTAACTAGTGGAACTCATGTAGTATTATTTCTGTTCATCCCGATAACAATGGCAGAGTAATTTTAGGGTACAACCTTCGGTATCAAATGTTATTGTCTCTTAACATGTATCTTATATCAAATTTTCTTAAGCAGGCTATGTTAATCTTTGTGAATTGAAATGATATGTTGTGAACTATGCTTGCAATAGTAAACATGACCGCACAGAGCTACTCAGGCATCGAACGAGAAGAATCTGAGAGAGACGAATTGCAGGAATCGTTGGCGGCTCAGGGGCGATCACACATCCAACAAGATGAATCAACAGCTGGACGAACAAAGTCATGCTACTTCAAGTTCAACGTTACAGGTTCACACACACACAAACACTTGTGTCATACCTAGTGTTGATCCAGGTGTTTCCAATGGTGAGATGCCCGTGGTCAGTGAACAGGAGAAGGTCAGGTCGTCGGAGATGGCGAGATCTGGTGATGGCGAGATTTGCAGGGAGGGGTCAGTCGACATCGATGATATGGAGAATGGCACCTTCAGGTTGATCCACCACACCTCACCACCTCCCACGCGCTGCCTGGGCAACCCAAGGGTGCTGTCATTAGTGACATCGTTGATGGCGAGGCAAGCGGCGCCAGTTGATGTGGTCGTCGATGACGAGCCAGGCTGCGGCCGTTGGTGTCGATGGTAGACAACCGTACATCCTGGTGCTCGAGGGATGACGAATCTGAGAGGGAGAAGGTACGAGGTGAGTAAGAGAGCAAGGGATGTGACGAGGAGGAGTGGAGGGACGACTGACCCCTCTCTACAGCGCGAGGTGGACGACAACTATCAGAGGATCCCGTCGATGCCGCCGCAGTCCTGGTTGCCGGGGATCCATGGCCGGCGTGAGGGCAAAGCCAGCTCGACGGAGCGGCGCGCATTTAAGCACGCGCACACCGACAAGCCATTCGGCTGCGACGCTGTGGCTGCTGGCGATGGTGCATCTGTCACCGGTGAGGTTGGGCATCACGCTTGATTTGCTGCGGGAGAACAAAGGGGCGAGTGGGACAGGAGGGGTGGTGGAAGGGGGATGGCGGGGGCTGGGGGAGGAGGGGCAGCGGAGGAGGGACATGCCGGTGAGGTGAGAGAGCCGGTGTCATCGATCTATATCGGGGAGAGGGGGCGGAGGACGGCAGGGGCGGATCGAGATCTGAGAGGGAGGGAGAGGTTTGGGCGTGGCGGCTGTGGGTGAGTGGGGTTGTGTGAGGTCTACGTGGGTGAGAGGGTGAGGGGGTGAGGGCTACCGTTGGATCCACGAGCATCCAACGGCGTTTGATGCATGATCCGCGTGAGATGCCCTTGAACCAATCAGAATGTAGTAAATACTTTGAAGACCTTATGACCATCTAAATTGGTCGTAATCGATTAAAAATAAGTTTTTTCAAGAAAAAACATTTTCCATTTTTTGAATGCCCAAAATGAGTTTTTTGTGAAGGGCCTACCAAATATTCGTTGCAAAATTGGACCAAATAAATGTTATAACATATTAGGCCATATTTAATGTACAATTGACAAATGGTTGGGTGTCAAAAGCCTGGATCCACCTCTCGTGAAAAAGACAAATTTCCACTGATTCAGCTAGAAGCGGGTCAATTTTGAAGTGTAGCTGCCATATAGTTTCCTCTTTATTTTTTTTCCAAAAATCATTTCTAGGTATGTAAGTATCTATTTAATCAGAGAAACACCAAAAAAATTCCAAGATTCAACCACTAGCTAGGAACGGTCATGTCCGTCGTTTCGACCGCATTTTGAAATGGGCATGAAAAATTCAAACAAATCAAAAAATTGGAAAACCTTCGCATTGTCTCATTATATGTGACCAAGTTACCAGGAAAATTAATAAAATTGTAATACGGCAATTATTTTAAAAAAGTGTTCTCACAAATGAGCTATCATGTGTGAAGATTCATGGTCAAGCCAAATGATCAATCTTATGGCCACATTCATGGCATAGTTTGTTCAAATGATCTCAGCTTAAGCACAATGGTGCATCTTGGAATGCCAAATGATAACCCACAAGTGTAGGGGATCTTTTGTAGCCTTTTTCGATAAATAAGAGTGTCAAACCCAACGAGGAGCTAAAGGTAGAAAAAATATTCCCTCAAGTTCTATCGACCACCGATACAACTCTACGCACACTTTAACATTTGCTTTACCAAGAACAAGTATGAAACTATTTTGTAAGTGATAGGATAGTTTGCACGAATAAAACTAGAAGTACTTAGCGGGAATAAAACTACAAGTAAATTGCAAGATAATAAAAGTTAGTTGTTTAGTAGAAAGCTTTTGTCAAACAAGAAGGTTATTTGTCCCTAGGCAATTGATAACTAGACCGGTAATCATTATTGCAATTTTATATGAGGGAGAGGCATGAGCTAACATATTTTCCGTACTTGGATCATATGCACTTATGATTGGAACTCTAGCAAGCATCCGCAACTACCAAAGATCATTAAGGTAAAACCCAACCATAGCATTAAGTATCATGTCCTCTTTACTCCCATACACAACAACCCACCTACTCGGGTATGTGTATTCTGTCACTCACGCCACCCACCATAAGCAAATCATGAACATATTGCAACACCCTACAACGAGGATGTCTCACGTTTGCGCGACATGGAGGGCACCATAGGACAGCACCAAAATAAAACATACAACTCATACCAACCACGATCATCAATTAGCACATAGGACAAAACGGATCTACTCAAACATCATAGATAGCCACATATCATTGGGAAATAATATATGGAGTTGAGCACCATGTTTAAGTAGAGATTACAGCGGGGAAGAGAGGTGTTACACCGCTGAATAGAGGGGGAGAGAGTTGGTGTTGACGGTGGCGAAGTTGTTGGTGTAGATCGCCATCACGATGATTGTCCCGGCGGCATCACGGCGCCACCGGGAGAGAGGGGGAGAGAGCCCCCCTCCTTATTCTTCTTCCTTAGCCTCCCCCCTAGATGGGATGAGAGTTCCCCCTCTGGTCCATGGCCTCCATGGCGGCAGAGGGGCAGGAGCCCCTCCGAGATTGGATCTCCCCCTCTGTTCTCTTCTGTTTCACGTTACTGTTTTCTGGCCGAAAACCGTTTCTTATATTCCCGGAGATCCGTAACTCTGATTGCGCTGAGATTTTAACACGATTTTTTCCGGATATAAGCTTCCTTGCGCCTGAAGTAAAGCTCCAACCGACTTACGAGGTAACCACAACCCACCACGACGCGCCTGGGCCCTGGGGCACGCCCTGGTGTCTTGTGGGGGCTGTGGGCCTCCTTTTGTGTTGATTCCAACTCCCAAAAATCACATATATTCCAAAATAATTCTCCGTAAATTTTTATCGCGTTTGGACTTTGTTTGATATGGATATTCTGCGAAACAAAAAACATGCAACAAACAGGAACTCACACTGGGCACTGGATCAATATGTTATTCCAATAAATCATATAAAATGTTGCCAAAAATATGTGAAAGTTGTATAATATTGGCATGAAACAATCAAAAATTATATATACGTTGGATACGTATCACCAAACATTTAAAATATTAGGCCATATTTAATGTATAATTGACAAAATGGTTGGGTGTCAAAAGCTTTGATCCACCTCTCGTGAAAAAGACAAATTTCCGCTGATTGAGCTGGAAGCGGGTCAAATTTGAACTGCAGGTGCCATATAGTTTCCTCTTTATTTTTTCCAAAAATAATTTCTATGTATGTAATTATCTATTTAATTAGAGAAACACCAAAAGTTTTCCAAGATTCATCCACTAGCTAGGAACGGTCATGCCTGTCGTCTCGACCGCATTTGAAATGGGCATGCAAAATAAAAAAAATAAAAAATTGGAAAACCTTCGCATTGTGTCACTATATGTGACCAAGTTACCAGGGAAATTAATAAACTTGTAATACGGCAATTATTTTAAAAAAGTGTTCTCACAAATGAGCTATCATGTGTGAAGATTCATGGCTTTCAAGCCAAATGATCAATCTTATGGCCACATTCATGGCATAATTTGTTCAAATGATCTCATATTGTGCACAAAGGTGCATCTTGGAATGGCAAACAATGTTGTCTAAGGAAGTTTTCATTTTCTTTGGACGAAAAATTCATTTTCCATTTTTCAAGTGCCAAAAATGAGTTTTTTGTGAAGGACCTACCATATATTTGTTGCCAAATTGGACCAAATCAATTTTCTAAATTATTAGGCCATATTTAATGTATAATTGAAAAAATGGTTGGGTCTCAAAAGCTTTGATCCACCTCTCGTTAAAAAGACAAATTTCTGCTGATTCAGGTGGAAGCGGGTCAAATTTGAACTGCAGCTGCCATATAGTTTCCTCTTTATTTTTTCCAAAAATCATTTCTAGGTATGTAAGTATCCATTTAATCAGAGAAACACCAAAGGTTTTCAAAGATTCAACTACTAGCTAGGAACGGTCATGCCCGTCCTTTCGACCGCATTTTGAAATGGGCATGCAAAATTCAAAAAATCAAAAAATTAGAAAACCTTCGCATTGTGTCATTATATGTGACCAAGTTACCAGGAAAATTAATAAACTTGTAACGCGGCAATTATTTAAAAAAAATTCTCACAAATGAGCTATCATGTGTGAAGATTCATGGCTTTCAAGCCAAATTATCAATCTTATGGCCACATTCGTGGCATAATTTGTTCAAATGATCTCATATTATGCACAAAGGTGCATCTTGGAATGGCAAACAATGTTGCCTAAGGAAGTTTTCATTTTCTTTGGATGAAAAATTCATTTTCCATTTTTCAAGTGCCAAAAATGAGTTTTTTTGTGAAGGACTTACCATATATTTGTTGCAAAATCGGACCAAATAAATTTTATAAAATATTAGGCCATATTTAATGTATAATTGAAAAAATTGTTGGGTGTCATAAGCTTTGACCCACCTCTCGTGAAAAAGACAAATTTCCGCTGATTTAGGAGGAAGCGGGTAAAATTTGAACTACAACTGCCTTATAATTTGCTCTTTATTTATTAAAAAATCATTTCTAGGTACATAAGTATCTATATAATTAGAGATATATGGTGTGGTGGCGATACGTCGAGGTTTGGACAGTGGCTGAGGGGCCCAACTCTAGAGTGCGTAAACTGGCATGCCAGCCGCGTGATCACCGCGTGACCATGGCATTGCCACATGTTCTGGGCGTCCTAGGCAAGTCCGGTGGGTTAAGTACTCCCCTGCTAGGTGTTAGGAAGAATAATAGAACAGAATAATCTCACGAGGAGACTGAACTAAGCTCAAACATGAATTAGCAGCCAAGTGTTTGATTTGCGGTGGTGGAAATGCACATGGCCAATGGGCCTGAGTTTTGGCTGAGGATGACAATCTACTAAGGAGATTGTCTTGTCAATTTTTTAGCTCAAATGGAGGAGCCTAGGTGGCACTTGCTTTGCAAAGTACCACACTGGACAGAAATATGGATGTTGAAGCTAGGCTCAAATAAATGAATGGATCAAGCTGAAATTTGGTGGAGGATGGTAATTTGGGCATAGGAAAGCACTGTCAATATTTGATAGCATTTGGACATTCCAAATTGGTACTTTCTTCACAATGCTCTTCTCTAGGCAGAAACTTGGGAAAATTATTGAGAGAAATTAGTTAAATGAAATGATCTCAAATTTGGTGGAGGGATGTTATATAGGTAGGAACATGCCCTGGTAAAGTTTCATTAATAATTAAGCAAAATGAAATATAGTTGCTTCACAAACTAGAAATATTACAAGAATAAAAGATTGGATGACGAGTTCACATGGACTGCTGGATAGAGATCAAATTTTGTGGAAAGTAGTGAATTGAGCATATGGAAGATTTGGAAAAATCTCAGATTATTTGCATAATGCTAGCTAGTACTTCCTTCACAAAGCTTCTCTCTAGATAGAAACTTTGAAATTTTCTGAGGAAGATTTACCAGGCAAATGGAGCTGAATATTGGCGTGTGGCAATGATTTGGATATGGAAGAGATCCCAAAAAGTTTAAGGGCAATTGGAGGGGTCTGGATAGCACTTGCTTTGCAATGTGCCAATCTGGCCAGAAAATATAAATTGAAGCTGGACTCACATAGATGATTGGATTGAGCTGCAATATGGAGGAGGATGATAATATGGGCATATGAAGGCACTATAAAATTTCATGCCATTTGAATAAATAAAAATGGTACTTCCTTCACAATGCTCTCCATTGAACAGGAAATTGGGAAAAATATTGAGGGAAATTGGCTAAATTAAAATGAGAAAACATTTTCTGGAGGGAGGTTCTATGGGCAGAGTCATGTCCTGGTAAATTTTCAGCAATTATAAAGCAATATAAAATATAGTTGCTTCACAAACTGAAAATATTATCAGAAACAAAGATTGGATGGTGAGCTCACATGGATTATTAGATGGGGATCAAATTTTGTGGAGAGCTATGATTTGGTCATATAGAATGTGTGGAAAAAGTAAGCTCATTAGGAGATGCCTAGCTAGTACTTCCTTCACAAAGTTTCTAGCTGAACAGAAACTTTGGAAATTTGCTGAGGAAGATTTAATAGGCAAATGGAGCTTAATTTTGTCATGAGGCAATGATTTGGATAGTAAAGAGTGCCCAAATTTTTTGAGGGAAATCCAAAAAATATAAATAGCACTTTCTTCACAAAGTGATGTTTTGAACAGAATAGGAAAATGAATATTACTGAATTATTTTTGAACTAGGCAAGGAAGGGTTTTGACATATTTGAGGAAGATATGATCCAAAGAATTTATGAGAATTTTTTTGGAATTTTTGGAATGACAGAAATGTAGGCTCCTTCACAACCTAGGGCAAAAATTGACACATGGACACGACACATAGGCAAAACTGATGAGGTGGCGCCTAGTCATAGCAATGCACCACAATTTACAAGGCAATGACCATCTATATTGGTCGTGATCACCTAGAAATAAGGCAGCAGACCAATGTGTCTGCTTTACAACCATTTCGTGTAAGGAAATTGCGACCTTTCTGACCAAAATGGTCGTTATGATTTAGGGTTTGGAGCCCCCCGAACAACTTACGACCAATTGGTCTCAAATGGTCGTAGATTTACGACCATTTCTTCCAGGGTCACTGCCAGAAGGTCACAAGTTGACATATTTCTTGTAGTGTTGGCAGAGCGTCTGCACCATCGGTCATCATCACCGATGATTTTTTCGTGTCGTGTGGGATGGACCCCCCCTATCGCCCACACAGGCTAGGTGACGGTTTAAAACGACGCCGCGGAAAGGGGTCAAAAACAATTTGTATAGCATGTCGCTGCACCAATGTGTTTAGACATACTGTTGTCATAGTTTTTTTTATTTGTCCTAGTGTTTTCAAGGCTTATATTGGTAGATCTAAATTGTGGAAATGATAGTATACAGTAGCTAATGTTTTAAAATTATTATGCAACTTGTCTTGGCAGTACATAAAGTGTCGATTTATTCTTATGTGCACTAACCTATCTCACAAGTTCTTTTCAAGTTTTGTGTGGGTGAAGGTTTTAAGACCTAGATGAAACCATGATATGAGAAGAATAAACAAGACGCAAAAGCTCAAGCTTGGGGATGCCCAAGGCTCCCCAAGTCAATATTACAAGAAGTCTCAAGCATCTAGGATTGGGGATGCTATACATCCTGCCTCTCTTCGTCAACAACTATCGGTTAGCCTATGTTGAGCCCAAGTTTTTATTCGTTCACATGGTATGTTTTATTCTTGGAGTGTATTTTTGCTTTGTTTGTTGGTTAAATAAAATACTTAGAACTAAAAGTCTTTATTGAGAGAGAGTCCTCACATAGCTACTTAATTGTTTATCTACTCATTGATCTTCACTTATATCTTTTTGAGAGTAGTTTGATGTTCACTCTTGTGCTTCACATATATCCTAAGAGAAAATGTTGAATGACTTGAATGTCATAAATATGAAATTATATATGCTTCATATGCTTGCCCATGGGGAATAATGACTTCACATACAATAAGTATAAGTGATAAAATTTATTGGAAGTTAACAATCATAGCATTGGTCACTTGAACAATTCATGAAAGAATATTGAGGGAAGAGAGATTTCACATATAAATATACTATCTTGGACATCGTGTATGATTGTAAGCCTCCATTAATTATTTTCAAACTTGATCAAGTAGTTGATGTTGGACAAGGAAGACAACGTAATGGTTATGTTTGTTTATATTCACATAGAAGTTATATTGTCATGGATCCTCTAACATGTGGTGCTTGCTTAGGATCTTTTGCTAGCCAAAAATTCGTACTAAGTATGGATACTACTTGTGCATCCAAAAACCCTTAAACTCAGTTTCTTGCCATGAGAGTCAACCATATCTACCTATGGAATTAATAAGATCCTTCAAGTAAGTTGTCATCGATGCAAACCAAGCAATTCAAATTTCTCTTAAATATGTATGATCATTTATTGGAAGGGAAAATAAGCTTTGTATGAACTTGTAATGGTGAAGAAATAAAAGCGATGGACTGCATAAAAAAGGTTGCTATCATAAGGGGCAATATAAAGTGACGTTCTTTTCCACTAAGAGCTTGCACATCCAAAAATAAAAAGCGCATGACAACCTCTGCTTCCCTCTGCGAAGGGCCTATGTTTTACTTTTATGTATTTAATTTTCTATTTACTTTTATGCAAGAGTCAATAATGTTCATCCCTATTCCAATCTATTAATTCTTTAGTTGGCAAGCATCATGTGGTGGGGAAAGATCCAGACACATATATCCAATTGAATATAGGTGATCATGACTCATTATTGTTGATATTATCCCTGAGGTAAATAAGTTGGAGGCAAAACATTAAGTATCTATCTTCCTATGTGTTTGACTGAAACTGTTTGTTCTAAAAATATGCTTTGAGTGCCAGCAATCATGGAAGACTAAATGATAATTGAGTATGTGGAATTTGCTAAATCAAAGCTCTTACATAGACCCTTCCTGAAAATAAGATGAATTGTAATTTTTTGATGACTTAAAACATAGTTTGTTGGTTTCCAAGAAAGTTTATGGTCTATAATTTAACATGTGAATAGCTTGCTACTTGATCATGAGAAGTTTTATGAGAAAAGAGTTGTTGTTTATGATGCTAGAAAGAGTGATTGGAATTAGGGATTTCTATTCATGTGCCCCTCGTTCCTTAGCTCTACTCATTCATCCCCAGCTCTTAACATTTGCTCACTTTTCCCCATTCCTTAGTCCGAAACCCTCAGAAATGGTCACATGGGGGGATGTCGTCGGGTCAATGGTTTGACCGTTAACTATTGACGAGTGGGGCCCTGGTTTCGGTGGACTATTGGGCCGAAGCGCGCCACTCCCTCCATCCCGTTTTGCAGGCGTCTTTTCACAGGCACCCGCCACGTCGGGCTGATGGCATGGCCCCACGCGGACTCGTCGGGAAACCCGACGGTCCGACGGGCGCCTCGACAGTCGACGCGGTGTGAACGCCGCGTGGCGCCGCTTCGAACCGCCGCCCGAGGCCATTAGCCGGCTATTTAAGCCAGCCGTCGTCCCCCAGCCCTTGCACATCCTCCTCCTCCCTCCACCCCGCCGCCGCCCGAGCCCATCCGCCTCCTCTCGCACTTCTGTCGTCATCAGGATGGTCCAACGCCTCATCACCACGTACGCGCGGCTCACTCCGGAGCGGCGCCTGCAAATCAAGGCGGAAATGCAGGCTCGCCGCGTCGCCCGCATCGCTGCGGGTCTCCCTACGGGTTCGCCAGAGATGGAGGAGGAGGAGGCGGAGCAGGAGGAGGAGCATCAGCCGCACCCATGGAGGAGGACGACCCGGAGGCGGAGGCGGAGGTCACCGTCAACCAGCCGGAGGAGATGGCGGAGCAGCAGGCCATCCTGGATTCCATCCGGGATGAGGCCGAGGTGGAGGCCAACCGCCGGCTCATCCGGCAGAGGCAGGCGGAGGCCGACGCCCCGTTCGACGAGCTGGAGGCGGAGATAGAGGCAGAGGAGGCGGCGGAGCCGCAACAGGCGACCATTTATCCACCGGAGGGCATGGAGATCATCGACATCTCCGACGAAGAGTAGATAGGTTTTACTATGTAGTACGTAGGTTTTACATCTTGCATGCTTTTGTATGAATTTTATCCTTTATAAATATGAGCTGTCCGGTTTTGTAATGATGTTTTCAATCTAATATGAACCATGTTGATGTTGAAAAAGAAGAAGGAAAAGAAACTATTTTTTGCATGATGAAACTAATTTGGTGCAATCAAATCAAAAAAAGAAACAAACGGTGCAATCAAATCAATAAAGAAAAGGGTAACGGTGCAATCAAATCAATAAAAAAACAGAACCAGCGTGTGCACCATTTTATAGGCCTCTTTTATCCTTGTGGGCCTTCGACGGTTCAACGCCTTGTGAAGGCCCAACAAGGACTTGTTTGCATTTTGGGACAGACGAGTGGGCGAGCAGAACCAACCTCTCGTGGATCGCCCAACGATCCAACGGTGCGGAGCCGTCCATGTGATCCAACGGCGCGTAGCCTGCACGCGGCCTGCCCTGTGAATTCCTTCTAGAAGACCAGATCTAAGGGCTGTCGCTTGGCGCTAGGGTATGATCAGACGGCTGCAGTTCGACGCTAGGGTTTGGAGAGATGCTGCGGGGTTTTGAGCCGGTCAGCGGGGTTATCTTAGGTTTGACCAACTTTCAAATGATGTTAACTAATTCAAAAAAAATCAAAAAATAGCAAACCTTCGCGGTTCGTCGTTTCATAAGACATAGTTACCATAAAAAATATATAATTGGTTTAGGGACATTTTTATGGAAAATCTTTTTTTAAGGTAAGCTATCATCTCCAAGTTCAAATGAGAAGAACAAATTCAAAAAAAAATCAAAAAAAATGGAAGACCTGCGCACAATGCCGTTGTATGTGACATGGTTATGACAAAAAAAATCTTGGTTTATGGACATTTCCATGAAAACTCCTTCACACAAATGAGCTATCACGTACGAGATTGTATAGAGTCCAACAAGAGAGTGATAGTGGGTTTGGGTTTATGAAAAATTAAAAAAATCAGCATAGAATCATTTTAGTGTAAATAAGAAGGATCTGAACTTATTTTTTTATTATTGAAATTTTAAACAGCTTTTATAATGATTTATATTGGAAATGGTCTGTTTACCCTAACTTTCGGAGCTCACCAACATAGGCTAACATGATCATTTGTTTGTATTTTGGTTTTATTTGTTGTTCGATCATTGCAACCTAGGCTAACATGATCATTGCAACATCACAGAGCAATGGATTTCAAATGTTGTTTATTCAAAGGTCAGTCCAAATTCAAATTCAAACATCACATCACAGTCAAAATATCATATCAAATCACATCAACCCGCGTTAACTTTAATTATACATTACTGCTGGCCACAATGGCCGGCGAGAGTGCACAAGTCTGCCAGGCATTAACTAAAAACATTAAAAATAAAAATAAAAACGAGGAGGTGCGCTGCCCCCTAGGCGTCCTCGTCGTCGTCGTCGGGGCCAGTGAGGTCGACGAGGGTCGGCGCCGGGCCAGCCCAGGGGAACGCTGTCTCCCAGGCGGTGGTGACGTCGTCCGCCGGTGGCTGCACCGCCGCTTGATAACCCACAAGTATAGGGGATCGCAACAGTTTTCGAGGGTAGAGTATTCAACCCAAATTTATAGATTCGACACAAGGGGAGCCAAAGAATACTTGAGAGTATTAGAAGTTGAGTTTTCAATTCAATCACACCTGGAGATTAAATATCTGCAGCAAGGTGATCAGTAGCACAGTAATATGATAGTTTGATAGCAGTAGCAACGGTAACAGTAGCGATAACAGTAGTAGCAATAGTTTTGTAGCAGTTGGAACAGTAGCAGCAGCAATAGTAACTTAGCAAGAACAATAAGTGGAAAGCTCGTAGGCACTGGATCGGTGAACTCGTTGGATGATATTCATCATATAACAGTCATAACCTAGGGCGACACAGAACTAGCTTCAGTTCATCAATGTAATGCAGGCATGTATTCCATAAATAGTCATATGTGCTTATGGAAAAGAACTTGCATGACATCTTTTGTCCTACCCTCCCGTGGCAGCGGGGTCCATAAGGAAACTAAGAGATATTAAGGCCTCCTTTTAATAGAGAACCGGAACAAAGCATTAACACATGGTGAATACATGAACTCCTCAACCTACGGTCATCACCGCGAAGTATCCCAAATATTGTCACTATGGGGTTGACGGATCATAACACGTAATAGCTGCATATGACTAGGCAAGATCGGATCAAGAACATGGATATAGAGATGATAACATAAACGGTTCAGATCTGAAATCATGGCACTCGGGCCCTAGTGACAAGCATTAGGCATAGCAAAGTCATAGCAACATCAATCTCAGAACATAGTGGATACTAGGGATCAAGCCCTAACAAAACTAACTCGATTACATGATGAATCTCATCCAACTCCTCACCGACCAGCAAGCCTACGAAGGAATTACTCACTCCCGGTGGGGAGCATCATGGAATTGGCGATGGAGAAGGGTTGGTGATGACGAAGACCGAAGATTCCCCTCTCCGGAGCCCCAAACGGGCTCCAGATCTGGCCTCCCGATGAAGAAGAGGAGGTGGCGTCGGCTCCGTATCGTAGAACGCGATGAAACTTTCTCCCTGATTTTTTTCTCTGAAAATAGGAATTTATAGTGGCGGAATTAGGGTCAGTGGGGCCACGAGGTGGGCACAACCCACCAGGGCACGCCCAGGGGTCCTGGCGCGCCCTGGTGGGTGCTGCTCACCCTCGCCCCCCTCTTCGGTGGATTTTGGCTCCAATAATTCTTATATATTCTGAAATAATTCTCCAAAAAGTTTCGTTCCATTCTGAGAACTTTTATTTCTGCACAAAAACAACACCATGGTAGTTCTGCTGAAAACAGCGTTAGTCCGGGTTAGTTCCATTCAAATCATGCAAATTAGAGTCCAAAACAAGGGCAAAAGAGTGAGGAAAAGTAGAGACGTTGGAGACGTATCACCGCTGCCTGTGCTTCGGCACGGCGCTCCTCCTCCTCTGCCTCAACGTCCTTCTCCAACTCCTTGAGCTGCTTACCCTCGCGATGCTCCGCGAGGAGGTGTTGTTGTCGCCAGAACTCCAGGTAGACCCGCTCCTGCTCCGGCGTCGCGAACATCCAGACGGGTGGCGCACTCACCCACTCGAGCACCACCCCCTCCCAGATGTACTCGTGGGGCGTGAGGGCGGTCGGCGCCTGCTCGAGCCTGGCGGGGGACGACGGGTCCAGCGGCGGCACGACGCAGTCGCTAGCAGCGGAGAGCGCAATGGCCTCCTCTATCCGCGCCTGGTAAGCCTCCTCCTCCTCCTCCTTGCGCCACTCTTCCTCCTCGCTTTCATGGAGGGCGGTTGCCAGCGCCTCCTGGTACTCGGCCTCCGCCTCCTGGTCCTCATCGCGCACAACGAGGAGCGGTGGGATGCCAGCGCGCACGCCATGCCGGCGCTGCTCCTCGTGCTCAAACGCAAACCAGGCCTCCCAATCGGGAGAGTGTTTAGCGTAAGCCGGGTTGAGCCGCTGCTCAGGCATGAGCTGCTGCTGCCGGCGCCTCACCTCCTCCGCATGCGCCTGCGCTGACCGTGGCACCGCCGACACTGGGATCCTCTCCGGATCCAAGTGCCAGTCATGTGGCAGGACCACGTCGGGGTAGGGGATAGGGATGCGGTGCTCCCAGTGCCACCTCGCCTGGTGCACTGGGACGCTAATCCGCTGCCGAGGCGGATGGGAAGAGGACGACGGGGGTAGCGCGCGCCAAGGGACGGCAGGGGCCTTGCCCTTCTTTTTGCCGGAGCTCGAGCCGGCCCCTGAGAAGATGCCCATGGTGAGAGGGATGTCGCCAGCGGGCTAGGGTTTGTCGATGGTGGGCTAGGGTTTGCA
This sequence comes from Elymus sibiricus, assembly GCA_039707655.1. Lineage (NCBI taxonomy): Eukaryota > Viridiplantae > Streptophyta > Magnoliopsida > Poales > Poaceae > Elymus > Elymus sibiricus. Next base: position 360,809,623 of record CM077671.1, read on the forward strand.
GATGCTACCGGGGGTGGAGGGGGCAGGCTTCGCTTTGGAAGGGTGGAAACTGCTGTGGACTGGCCGGTCCACGTGTTTCCACTTAAAGAAGGATGGCGACCCGAACATGGGTGGCTGACGACCGGGGCCCGCCGCGCGTGCGCATTTACTTTGGGACATGGGGGTAGTTGGAAGGCCGCCACGCGTCCCCGAAGTGGAGGAGGAGAAAGCGCGTGCGCGTCCGTTCGGCGTCCTTGTGGCCGGAAATGGGGCGGGTCCAACGAGCGACACTGTCCAGCGCGGCCCCACTCGTTAGTAGTTAACGGTCAAACCATTGACCCGATGGCATCCCCCCGTGTGACCATTTCTGAGGGTTTCGGACTAAGGAGTGGGGAAAAGTGAGTAAATTTTAAGAGCGTGGGGATGAATGAGTAGAGCTAAGGAACGAGGGGCAACGATGTAAAAAACCCTTGGAATTATCATTGATCAAACTTATATACTATGCTAGCATTCACACTTGATAAATTATTTCTTTTATCATTTACCTACTCGAGGACGAGTAGGAATTAAGCTTGGGGATGCTGATACGTCTCCAATGTATCGATAATTTATGAAGTATTCATGCCATATTTACTCATGTTTACAATATTTTAATATGGTTTTGATGCACTTTATATGATTTAATTGGAACTAACCCGGACTGACGCTGTTTTCAGCAGAATTACCGTGGTGTTGTTTTTGTGCAGAAAATAGAAGTTCTCGGAATCACCCAAAACTTTTTAATGAATTTTTCTGGAGCAAATAAGAAATAATGAAGCGAGGAATCACCGGACGGGGCCACCAGGTGCCCCCAAGCCATGAGGGCACGCCCAGGGGGTGGCCACGCCCTGATAGCTTGGGACCACCCTGTGGCTCCGTTTATCATGATTCCAACGCTGAAAAATCTTACAAATACATAAACCCTCAGAAATAAACCTAGAACTTTCGCTCCGCCGCCTCAAGCCTATGTACCGAAGAAATCTCATTCGAAGCCCTGTTTCGGCACCCTGCTGGAGGGGGCAATCATCATCGGAGGCCATCTTTATCATACCGGCGGTCTCCATGATGAGGAGTAGTTCACCCTCGGGGCCGAGGGTATGTACCAGTAGCTATGTGTTTGATCTCTGTCTCTCGTGTTCTTGAGATGTCACGATCTTGATGTATCACGGGCTTTGTTAATATAGTTGGATCATATGGTGTTTGTCCCTGGCTATCTTGATGTGATGAATTGAATCTTTCCCTTTGAGATTTTGTTATGTCGGATTGAATATTGGATTTGAGATCACTTTATGTATGTCTTGCATGTGATACCCGTGGTGACAATGGGGTGTTCTATTGATTCACTTGATATATGTTTTGGTACTCAACTTGCGGATTCCCTTGGTGACAATGGGGTAATCAATGCATATGGGTTGATACACGTTCTTGTCCTACTTTCTCCGATAAAAATCTTGGGGTACTCTTTGAAGTTCCTTTGCGTGGATTGAATATGATGAATCTGAAATTGTTTAATGCATGTCGAATAATCAACTCACGGATACTTGTTGTGACATTGGAGTATCTAGGTGACATTAGAGTTTGTTGATGCGTATCATGGGTGTTATTCTAGTACAAACTCTAGGGTTCTTTGTGACACTTATCGGAATAGCTCAATAGATTGATCGGAAAGAATAACTTTGAGGTGGTTCTACTATCTACAACATTTTCATGTTATGTTCTCCGCTAGATATGAACTTTGGAGTGATTCTTTGTCGCACGTTGAGGGATGATCATATGATTCTATTATGTTAGCATTGTTGGGAGATTGCACTAGTGAAAGTATGAACCCTAGGCCTTATTTCCAAGGATTAATATACTGTTTTGCTCGCTGTTTACTACTTGTTACCTTGCTGTTTTTATTTATTCAGGTTATAAAAACCTATTTCTACTATCCATACTACACTTGTATCACCATCTCTTAGCCGAACTAGTGCACCTATACAATTTGCCATTGTATTGGGTGTGTTGGGGACACAAGAGATTTCTTGTGTTTGATTGCAGGGTTGCTTGAGAGAGACCATTCTCATCCTACACCTCCCATAGATAGATAAACCTTAGGTCATCCACTTGAGGGAAAATTGCTACTGTCCTAGAAAATTTTGTGCTTGGAGGCCCAACAGAGTCTACGAGAATAAAGTTGCGTAGTAGACATCACGCCCCCGTTTGCAGCTTCCCGCCCCACCACCACGGCTGGCCATTGCTCCAGCTACTGAAGGGGAGGTGGCTAGGGTATGGTGTAGGCGGCTAGGGTTTGGTGGAGGCGGTCGTCTGTTTTGATTTGGGGCGGGGCGGGGAGGGGAGGGGATTGGGACAATAGGTGATGAACGCCGGTCCGCCGCGTGGCAATAAAATGCATTAAAGGCGCCTGGCGGGCACGTCGGCGACGCGACTCTTCGCATGGAAAACCGTGCAGTGTGAAAACGCCGACATGACCGCAATGTGACTACTCGTTAGTAACAGCGGTGGCTAACAGTCAACTCTCTTGACCAATGGAAAACCCTCGTTTAGGCATTGGTGAGGGTGGGTGGCGCGGTGGAGAGTAAAAGTGAGAAAAAAAAGTTAGCGTGGGCAAAAGTGAGGCGGACTAATTAATGAGGGGCGGAGAAATAGAAATTCCTAAAAATTAATAGGAAAACATGCTGCAAAATGGACGTATCAAGGTGCATCCCCCGTGTCGGAGCGAGGAACTCTCGTTGGCATCTCCTCTACCTCTAACCCAAATCAAGCCATGCGGACTAGGAGAAGCCAACCAGCTCGAGGTATATTAGAGGAGCCTACTTTGAGGAGACCCCTAGGCAGATTATGTGGAAACAACTTTCACAACTTGATTCATAACTATGGGGTTGAGAACACTTCTCGCATGCATATATCTTCCAATTGGGACATCTCTCATCCAAGTGAAAGTGATGCAGGAAGAATCTCTCGGGGACCTGAAAACAAGCACATGATTGCTGACGTTTGAAATAATGCTGCTATGATCCAACACTTGCTCCATGAGATCCAGATCTTGAAGGAGCTCTTAGCAAAATTTATGGAGGACAAGACCACCACAACTTCACCACTATCACCAAAGAAGGAAACTTGAGTATACATGTATGGGCATCACCCTTAGCTTGTTTTAAGCTTTGGGGAGGTGCCCTGGTATTGTATCACCATCACTTTTACAACCATTAACAATCTTAGTTCGGTCCTTAGTTATTTTGTCGTTTAGAAGAATAAAGTTTTAGTATGAATTTAGTTTTCGGGTGCTTGTTTCGTGATCTATCTATCCATGTAATCATGTGTAAGAGTTATATAATAAAGATTAGTCAAGTTTGAGTGTTTTACTCTTTGTTGCAATCATGACAAAAACAATAAAAAGATAATATGCTAATCCCATTGGGAGTAATGACTTCACATATGGAGAGTATAATTGATAATATTATTGGAAGTTAACAAACATAGCATTGGTCACTGATGCAATTCATGAAAGAATAATAAAGGGAGAGAGATCTCACATATAAATATACCATCGTGGACATCTTCTATGATTGTGAACCCCCCCCCCCCCCCATTTATTATTTCCAAACTTGATCAAGTAGTTGAGGTTGGACAAGGAAGACAACGTAATGGGTTATGTTTGTTTACATTCACATATAACTTATATTGTTATGGATCCTCTCACATATGGTGCTTGCCCCTCATCCTTTCCTAGCCAAAATTCCGCACTAAGTAGAGATACTACTTGTGCATCCAAAATCCTTAAACCCAGTTTCTTCCCATGAGAGTCCACCATATCTACCTATGGATTGAATAAGATCCGTCAAGTAAGTTGTCCTCAATGCAAAAAAGCAATAAAAAATTGGTTCTAAATGTGTATGATCTTTTATTGTAGGGGAAATAAACTTTGTACGAACTTGTGATGATAAAGAAATAAAAGCAACAGACCGCATAATAAAGGTTGCTATCACAAGGGGCAATATAAAGTGATGCTCCTTTGCATTAAGAACATGCTCATCCAAAAACTAAAAGCGCATGGAAACCTCTGCTTCCGCGAAGGGCTATCTTTTAACGTTTATTTTTATTTTTTTAGCCTTTAATTTTTATGCAAGGGTCAATAATGTTCATCCCTATCCATCTCTTAATAACTCTCCATTTAGCGAGCACCATGTGGTCGGGAAAGATCCAGGAATATATATCCAGTTGAATGTAGGTGATCATGAGTTATTATTGTTGATGTTATTCCTGAGATAAACATTAAACCCCTATCGTCCTCTATGTTTGACTGAGATATTTTGTTCTAGAAATATTCTTTGAGCGCCAGCAATGATGGAAGACTATATGATGGTTGAATATGTGGAATTTGCTACACCAAAAGCTCTTACATAGACTCTTTCCATAAAGATGATGAGTTGTAATTGGTTTGATGACTGAGAACATATTTTGTTCGTATTCAAGAATTTATTTCTTATACTTTTGGAGTTGTGGATGAATTCTTACTTTGTTATGAGAAGTTTTATGATGACTACTTGTTGTTATAACAATGATCATGATACTACGATGTCTGTATTGTATTTTTATCGACACCTCTCTCCAAACATGTGGTCATAATTATAGATTTCGGTATTCGCTTGAGGACAAGCGAGGTCTAAACATGGGAGAGTTGATACGTGTTGGGGAACATTGCATGGGAAACAAAAAAAATTCCTATGCACACGCAAGAGCTATCCATGGTGATGAGCATCTACGAGAGGGAGAGTGGATCTACATACCCTTGTAGATCGCTAAGCGGGAAGCGTTAAGAAACGCGGTTGATGTAGTCGTACGTCTTCGCGATCCAAATCACTAGCCGTCCTGCGATCTGATCACGATCCGTCCCGCGATCCAATCACGAACCGTTCCGCTATCCAATCACGGTCCTTCCGATCTAGCGTCGAACGGACGACACCTCCGCATTCAGCACGCGTACAGCTTGATGATGATCTCTGCCTTCTTGATCCAGCAAGAGGTAGCGGAGAGGTAGATGAGTTCTCCGCCAGCACAACGGCGTGGTGGCGGTGGTGGTGGAGCTATTCCAACAGGGCTTCGCCTAAGCACCGCCGAAACTAGACTAGAGAAAAACCTGTATAGACGGGGGGAGAGAGGGCTGCACCGTGGCCTATTGGGTTGAAGTGCTATGGCCCTCTCTCCCTCTAGTATATATAGGAGGGAGGGGAGGAGCCGGCGCCCTAGGGATCCTCCCCTAGGGTTGGTCAAAGTGGGGAGGAGAGGGAGTTGGACTCCAATCCTACTCCTAGTAGGACTCCTCCCCCAATTGGAAACCCTTCCCCCTTTGGGCTTTTGCCTTTTCCTCTCACCCCAGCCGCATGGGACCCTTATGGGCTGGCTTGCCCAGCCCACTAAGGGCTGGTGCGCCACTCCTAAGGCCCATGTGGCCTCCCGGCGTGAGTAGCCCCTCCCGATGGACCCCCGGAACCCTCCCGGTACTCCCGGTACACTACCGGAAATACCCAAAACTTTTCCGGTGGTCAAAACGGGACTTCCTATATATCAATCTTTACCTTCGGACCATTCCGGAGCTCCTCGTGACGTCTGGGATCTCATCCGGGACTCCGAACAACCTTCGGTCACCACCATACATAACTCAATACTACCGAAACGTCACCGACCGTTAAGTGTGCAGACCCTGCGGGTTCGAGAACTATGTAGACATGACCGAGACACTTCTACGGTCAATAACCAATAGCGGGACCTGGATGCCCATATTGGTTCCTACATATTCTACGAAGATCTTTATCGGTTGAACCTCTATGCCAAGGATTCCGTTAATCCCGTACGATGTTCCCTTTGTTCTTCGGTATGTTACTTGCCCGAGATTCGATCGTCGGTATCTCTATACCTAGTTCAATCTTGTTACCGGCAAGTCTCTTTACTCGTTCCGTAATACAAGATCCCATGGCTAACACTTAGTCACATTGCTTGCAAGGCTTATTGTGATGTTGTATTACCGAGTGGGCCCCGAGATACCTCTCCGTTATACGGAGTAACAAATCCCAGTCTCGATCCATGCCAGCTTATCAGACACCCTCGGAGACACCTGTAGAGCATATTTATAGTCACCCAGTTACGTTGCGACATTTGATACACACAAGGTATTCCTCCGGTGTCAGTGAGTTGCATGATCTCATGGTCATAGGAACAGATCCTTGACATGCAGAAAACTGTTGCAATAAACTGACACGATCATATGCTACATTCATAGTTTGGGTCTTGTCCATCACATCATTCTCCTAATGATGTGATCCCATTATCAAATGACATCTCATGTCTATGGCTAGGAAACCTTGACCATCTTTGATCAACGAGCTAGTCTATTAGAGGCATACTAGGGACACGGTGTTGTCTATGTACCCACACATGTATTTGAGTTTCCAATCAATACAATTATAGCATGGATAATAAACGATTATCATGAACAAGGAAATATAATAATAACCATTTTATTATTGCCTCTAGGGCATATTTCCAACAGTCTCCCACTTGCACTAGAGTCAATAATCTAGTTCACATCACCATGTGATTTACATTGTTATGAATCTAACACCCAATGAGTTCTGGGGTTCGATCATGCTTTGCATGTGAGAGAGGTCTTAGTCAACGGTCTGCAACATTCAGATCCGTGTGTTCTTTGCAAATCTATATGTCATACTGCAGATGCTACCACGCTCCACTTGGAGCTATTCCAAATGGTTGCTCCACTATACGTATCCGGATTGCTACTAAGAGTCATCCGGATTGGTGTTAAAGCTTGCATCGATGTAACCCTTTACGACGAACTCTTTATCACCTCCATAATCAAGAAATATTTCCTTAGTCCTCTAGTTACTAAGGATAATTTTGACCGATGTCCTGTGATCCACTCCTGGATCACTCTTGTACCCCTTGACAGACTCATGGCAAGGCACACACAGGTGCGGTACATAGCATGGCATACTATATAGAGCCTATGACTAAGGCATAGGGGACGACCTTCGTCCTTTCTCTTTCTTCTGTCGTGGTCGAGCTTTGAGTCTCACTCAACTCCACACCTTACAAATCAGGCAAGAACTCCTTCTTTGACCGATCCATTTTGAACCCTTTCAAAAACTTGTCAAGGTATGTACTCATTGAAAGTTTTATCAGACGTCTTGATCTATCTCTATAGATCCTGATGCCCAATATTTAAGTAGCTTCATTCCAGGTTTTCCTTTGAAAAACTCCTTTCAAACAACCCTTTTATGCTTTCCAGAAATTCTACATTATTTCTGATCATCAATATGTCATCCACATATACTTATCAGAAATTCTATAGTGCTCCCACTCACTTTATTGTAAATACATGTTTGTCATAAACTTTGTATAGACCAAAAAAACTTTGATCACTTCATCAAAGCGTATATTCCAACTCCGAGATGCTTGCTCCAGTCCATAAAAGGATTGCAGAAGCTTGCATACATTTTAGCATCCTTAGGACTGACAAAACCTTCTGGTTGTATCACATACAACCTTCCCTCAAAGAAACCGTTAAGGAAACGATGTTTTGACATCCATCTGCCAGATTTCATAATTGAAAAATGCAGCAACTGCTAACATAATTCCAACAGACTTTAGCATCGCTACGGGTGAGAAAGTCTCATCGTAGTCAACTTCTTGAACTTGTCGGAAACTTCTTTGCGACAAGTCGAGCTTTATAAATGGTGACATTTACCATCAGCGTCTGTCTTCCTTTTAAAGGTCCATTTGTACTCTACGGCCTGCCGTTCAACAGGCAAGTCTACCAAAGTCCATACTTGGTTTTCATACATGGATCCTATCTCGGATTTCATGGCTCCTAGCCATTTGTTGGAATCCGGGCCCATTATCGCTTCTCCATAGCTCATAGGTTCCTCGTTGTCCAACAACATGACCTCTAAGACAGGGTTGCCGTACCACTCAGGAGCAGTACGCGTCCTTGTCGACCTACGAGGTTCGATAGTAACTTGATCCGAAGCTTCATGATCATCATCATTAACTTCCTCTTCAACTAACGTAGGCTCCACAGAAACAACTTTCTGCGCTGCGCTACTCTCTGATTGAAACAAAGGTTCAACAACCTCATCAAGTTCTATCTTCCTCCCACTCAATTCTTTCGAGGGAAACTCTTTCTCGAGAAAGGACCCGTTTTAGCAACAAACACTTTGCACTTGGATCTGAGATAGAAGGTACACCTAACTGTTACGTTAGGGTATTCTATGAAGATGCATTTGTTCGCTTTGGGTTCGAGCTCATCAGGTTGAAACCTTTTCCACATAAGCGTCGCAGCCCCAAACATTAAGAAATGACAGCTTAGGTTTCCGCCAAACCAAAATTCATACGGTGTCATCTCAATGGACTTAGATGGTGCCCCTTTTAAAGTGAATGTAGTTGTCTCTAATGCATAACCCCAAAACGATAGTGGCAAATCGATAAGAGACATCATAGTTCGCACCATATCCAATAGAGCACGACTACGACGTTCGGACACACCATCACACTATGGTGTTCCAGTTGGCGTGAGTTGTGAAACAACTTTCACATTGTCTTAAGTTGTATACCAAACTCGTAACTCAGATATTTACATCCACGATCATATCGTAGACATTTTATCTTCTTGTTACGATGATCTCAAACTTCACTCTGATTTTGTTTGAACTTTTCAAACGTTTCAGACTTGTGTTTCATTAAGTAAATATCCCCATATCTACTCAAATCATCAGTGAAGGTAGGAAAATAACGATATCCACCGCACGCTACAACACTCATTGGACCGAATACATCAACATGTATCATTTCCAATAAGTTACTTGCCCGCTCCATCATACTGGAAAACGGGGTCTTAGTCATCTTGCCCATGAGGCATGGTACGCATGTCTCAACCGATTCGAAATCGAATGAGTCCAAAGATCCATCAGCATGGAGTTTCTTCATGCGTTTTACACCAATATGACATTTAGCGGCAGTGCCACAAGTATGTGGTACTATCATTATTAACTTTGTATCTTTTGGCATCAATATTATGAACATGTGTATCACTACGATCAAGATTCAAAAGACCATTCTCATTGGGTGCATGACCATTGAAGGTATTATTCATGTAAACAGAATAACTATTATTCTCTAACTTAAATGAATAACCGTATTGCAATAAACATGATCTAATCACGTTCATGCTCAACGCAAACACCAAATAACATTTATTTAGGTTCATCACTAATCCCGAAGGTAGAGAGAGCGTGCGATGGTGATCACATCAACCTTGGAAACACTTCCAACACTCATCGTCACCTCACCCTTAGCTAGCTTCCGTTTATTCCGTAGCTTTTATTTTGAGTTACTAACATTTAGCAACCGAACCGGTATCCAATACCCAGGTGCTACTAGGAGTACTAGTAAGGTACACATCAATGACACGTATATCAAATATACTTCTGTCGACGTTGCCAGCCTTCTTATCTACCAAGTATCTAGGATTGTTCCGCTTCAGCGACCGTTCTCCTCATAATAGAAGCACTTAGTCTCGGGTTTGGGTTCAACCTTGGGTTTCTTCATTGGAGCAGCAACTGACTTGCCATCCATGAAGTTTCCCTCCTTGCCCTTGCCCTTCTCGAAACTAGTGGTTTTACTAACCATCAACGCTTGATGCTCCTTCTTGATTTCTACCTTCGCGGTGTCTGCTACTTCTTGAGTTTGCGTTGGTTTTCCCTTGAAGAGGAAAGGGTGATGCAGCAGAGTAGATAAGTATTTCCCTCAGTTGTTGAGAACCAAGGTATCAATCCAGTAGGAGACACAAGCAAGTCACCAATAGATGCACGTACACAAATAATCAAACACTTGCACCCCAACGCTATAAAGGGGTTGTCAATCCCTTCATGGTTACTTGCAAGGATGAGATCCAATAGAGATAGATGGAAAAGAATACTAAAACGAAAAGTAAAACGGTAAATAGATCTGAAAATATAAGATGAAAAATAGACCTGGGGGCCATAGGTTTCACTAGAGGCTTCTCTCATGAAGGCAAATATTACGGTGGGTGAACAAATTACTGTCGAGCAATTGATAGAAAAGCGCATAGTTATGACGATATCCAAGGCAATGATTATGCATATAGGCATCACGTCCGTGTCAAGTAGACTGAAACGATTCTGCATCTACTACTATTACTCCACACATCGACCGACTCCTGCCTGCATCTAGAGTATTAAGTTCAAGAAGAACGGAGTAACGCATTAGGTAAGATGACATGATGTAGAGGGATAAACTCAAGCAATATGATGAAAACCCCGTCTTTTTATCCTCGATGGCAATAATACAATACGTGCCTCGCTACCCCTACTATGTCACTGGGTGAGGACACCGCAAGATTGAACCCAAAACTAAGCACTTCTCCCATTGCAAGAATTACCAATCTAGTTGGCCAAACCAAACCAATAACTCGAAGAGACTTGCAAAGATATGAAATCATGCATATAAGAATTCAGAAAAGACTCAAATAATATTCATAGATAATCTAATCATAAACCCACAATTCATCGGATCTCGACAAACACACCGCAAAAGAGTATTACATCGGATAGATCTCCATGAAGATCATGAAGAACATGGTATTGAAGATCATAGAGAGAGAAGAAGCCATCTAGCTACTAGCTATGGACCCGAAGGTCTATGGTGGACTACTCACGCATCATCGGAGGGGCAATGGAGTTGATGTAGATGCCCTCCGTGATCGAATCCCCCTCCGGCAGATTACCAGAAAAGGCTCCAAGATTGGATCTCACGGGAACAGAGGCTTCCGGCGGCGGAAAAGTATTTTTGTGGCTTGTTCTGGTATTGGGGGAATATTTGGGAATTTATAAGTCGAAGAATAGGGTTAGGAGACCTGCCGTGGGCCCACAAGCCAGGGGGGCGCGCCCTAGGGGGGGCGCAAGTCTCCTGCTTGTGGCCACACGGCACATCCTCTGCCTTCATCTCCAAGTCTGGTACGTTTCGTTTGGTCCAAGAAAAATCATCCCGGAGATTTTATTCCGTTTGGACTCCGTTTAATATTCCTTATCCGCAATACTCAAAAACAAGGAAAAACAGAAACTGGCACTAGGCACTAGATTAATAGGTTAGTCCCAAAAATAATATAAAATAGCATATTAATGCATATAAAACATCCAAAACAGATAATATAATAGTGTGGAACAATCAAAAATTATAGATACGTTGGAGACGTATCAAGCATCCCCAAGCTTAATTCCTGCTCGTCCTCGAGTAGGTAAATGATAAAAAACAGAATTTTTGATGTGGAATGCTACCTAACATATTTATCCATGTAATATTCTTTATTGTGGCATGAATATTCAGATCCATAAGATTCAATACACTAGCTCAATATTGACATAGAAACAATAATACTTAAAGCATACTAACAAGCAATCATATATTTTCAAAATACCATGGCTAAAGAAAGTTATCCCTACAAAATCATATAGTCTGGCTATGCTCCATCTTCCCCACACAAAGTATCTAAATCATGCACACCCCCGATGACAAGTCAAGCAATTGTTTCACACCTTTTATGTTCTCAAACCTTTTCAACTCTCACGCAATACATGAGCGTGAGCCATGGATATAGCACTATAGGTGGAATAGAATATGGTGGAGGTGCAAGGGAAAAGGAGAAGATAGTCTCACATCAACTAGGCGTATCAATGGGCTATGGAGATGCCCATCAATAGATATCAATGTGAGTGAGTAGGGATTGCCATGCAACGGATGCACTAGAGCTATAAGTGTATGAAAGCTCAAAAAGAAACTAAGTGGGTGTGCATCCAACTCGCTTGCTCACGAAGACCTAGGGCACTTTGAGGAAGCCCATCATTGGAATATACAAGCCGAGTTATATAACGAAAAATTCCCACTAGTATATGAAAGTGACAAAATAGGAGACTCTCTATCATGAAGAACATGGTGCTACTCGAAGCACAAGTGTGGAAAAGGATAGTAGCATTGTCCCTTCTCTCTTTTCTCTCATTTTTTTTTGGTGGGCATCTTTGGCCTCTTTATTTTATTTATTTGGGCTTCGCTGGCCTCTTTTATTTTTTTGTAAAGTCCGGAGACTCCCCCCATCTTGTGAGGGAATCATAGCTTCCATCATCCTTTCCTCTCATGGGACAATGCTCTAATAATGATGATCATCACACTTTTATTTACTTACAACTCAAAAACTTAGAACAAAATATGACTCTATATGAATGCCTCCGGCGGTGTACCGGGATGTGCAATGATCTAGCATAGCAGATGACATCAAAAAACGGACAAGCCATAAAAACATCATGCTAGCTGTCTTACGATCATGCAAAGCAATATGACAATGATGGTGCAAGTCATAAAAACGGAACGGTGGAAGTTGCATGGCAATATATCTCGGAATGACTATGGAAATGCCATAATAGGTAGGTATGGTGGCTATTTTGAGGAAGGTATATGGTGGCTGTTTTGAGGAAGGTGGAATTAATGCACCGGCGAAAGTTGCACGGTACTAGAGAGGCTAGCAAAGGTGGAAGGGTGAGAGTGCGTATAATCCATGGACTCACATTAGTCATAAAGAACTCGCATACTTATTGCAAAAGTCTATTAGTCATCGAAGCAAAGTGTTAGACGCATGCCCCTAGGGGAGAGGTTGGTAGGAGTAAACCATCGCGCGCTCCCGACCCATCACACAAAGGATGACAATCATTAAACAAATCATGCTCCGACTTCGTTACATAACGGTTCACCATACGTGCATGCTACGGGAATCACAAACCTTAACACAAGTATTTCTACCAATCCACAATTACTTACTAGCATAACTCTTAATATCACCATCTCTACATCTCAAAACTATATGCACGGAATCGAACTTCTCATCATATTCAATGCACTTAATATGAAAGTTTTTGTTATATCCCTCTTGGATGCCTATTATATTAGGATCAAATTCATAACCTAAACCAATTACCATGCTGTTTAGAGACTCTCAAAATAATATAAGTGAGGTATGAGAGTTCAATTATTTCTATAAAACAAAACACCACCGTGCTCTAAAAAGATATAAGTGAAGCACTAGAGCAACATTACCTAGCTCAAAAGATATAAGTGAAGCACATAGAGTATTCTAATAAATTCACGATTTAGCATGTCCTTCTCAAAAGATGTGTGCAGCAAGGATGATTGTGGCAAACAAAAAAGCAAAGACTCAAATCATACAAGACGCTCCAAGCAAAACACATATCATGTGGTGAATAAAAATATAGCCTCAAGTAAATTTACCGATGGATTGAAGACGAAAGAGGGGATGCCTTCCGGGGCATCCCCAAGCTTAGGCTCTTTGGTATCCTTGAATATGGCTTGGGGTGCCTTGGGCATCCCCAAGCTTAGGCTCTTGCCACTCCTTATTCCATAGTCCATCAAATCTTTACCCAAAACTTGAAAACTTCACAATACAAAACTCAACAGAAAACTCGTGAGATCCGTTAGTATAAGAAAAATAAATCACCACTTTAGGTACTGTTGTGAACTCATTCTTTATTTATGTTTGTGTAATACATACTGTATTCTAACTTCTCCATGGTTCATACCCCCCGATACAACCCATAGATTCATCAAAATAAGCAAACAACACAAAGAAAACAGAATCTGTCAAAAACAGAACAGTCTGTAGCAATCTGTAGACTTCTAATACTTCTGTAACTCCAAAATTCTGAAAAATTAGGACAACCAGGGAAATTTGTATATCAATCTTGTGTAAAAATTTCAGACTCATTCGACACTCTGGTGAATTTATAAAATTCCTGGACTGAGCGCAAAAGTTTCTGTTTTTCAGCAAAATCAAATCAACAAACACCGTAGACCATCCCAAAGGTCTTAATTGGCTCAAACACTAATTAAAACGCAAAAACACAATTACTACAGAGGTAATAATGTGCAAAACACACCAAAACATAAACAAAAAAACAGAAAGCAAAAATAAATTGGGTTGCCTCCCAACAAGCGCTATTGTTTAACGCCCCTAGCTAGGCAAAACGCAATGGATCTAGGTATTGTCATCTTTGGTATGCAATCCATACTCAACCATATCTTCCAAAACCCTCTTTAGAAAATCCTTTAAATTTTTTCTATCCTTTCTAATAGGAGAACTTAGTTCATGAAAAGGACTTTGATCAGTAACTTTGACATTCATAAACTCATAATCAGGATCATCACCGTAAATATCATCGTATAAAACGCGTATCTCACTTTTAATGGGTTCCCTGATTTTTTATTCTAACCAATCATCATTGAATCCTACATCAATGCCTCTAGTGATCCAATCAAATTAATCATAGGTTTCAAGGTAAATGGTTTGGGAAATTTCAGGATAGGGAACTCTTCTTCTAAGATTATCACGGTAAGATTGATAGTCCCTAGACTCAAAGCTACGCAAGGTTTCTTTATCGTGTAGGATTTCTTCAATTGGAGGGTGCTCAATATCCTTTTTATAGAAAGCAAAAATTTCCCTAGCTTCATGTAAGATAAAATCAAATTCACGCATAAAGATGATAGTAGCAATCTTTTTAGCCTTAGGGTGATTAATGTTGGGAAGTTCATAAAACACGTTTTGCAAAGCGGGATGAATGTGCACAAATTTTCTTTCCAATTTTTCAATGAGCATGATAATAGCATCCGCATACCAATTTGTGCTAAGAAGAATAGATCTCTTATTCATAGGCATTACTCCCGTACAATCAAAGAACTCTTGAATAACACTCTTCCCAATAATATTACCGTCCCCAACTTGAAAAGTTTTAGCTTTATAATTAGGAGGAGGTTCAGTTTCATGATTTAGAGAGCAAGATCCAAGTTTTTCCTCAAGATTTGTACTAGCAACACCCTCAAATGTTTCAATGGTAACCTTCCCAGATTCAGACAGGGTGGCAACGAAAATGAACTAGAACACAAGCAAGCAAAAAGCAAACAAAAAGACGAACGGAAGAAGGGCGAATAAAAAGGCAAATCTTTCTGAAAATCATTTTAGAAGTGGGGGAGAGGAAAACGAGAGGCAAATGGCAAATAATGTAAATGCAAGAGATGAGTTTGTGATGGGTACTTGGTAGGCTTGATGTAGATCTCCCCGGCAACGGCGCCAGAAATCCTTCTTGCTACTTCTTGAGCTTGCGTTGGTTTTCCCTTGAAGAGGAAAGGGTGATGCAGCAGAGTAGATAAGTATTTCCCTCAGTTGTTGAGAACCAAGGTATCAATCCAGTAGGAGACACAAGCAAGTCACCAATAGATGCACCTACACAAATAATCAAACACTTGCACCCAACGCTATAAAGGGGTTGTCAATCCCTTCACGGTTACTTGCAAGGATGAGATCCAATAGAGATAGATGGAAAAGAATACTAAAACGAAAAGTAAAACGGTAAATAGATCTGAAAATATAAGATGAAAAATAGACCTGGGGGCCATAGGTTTCACTAGAGGCTTCTCTCATGAAGGCAAATATTATGGTGGGTGAACAAATTACTGTCGAGCAATTGATAGAAAAGCGCATAGTTATGACGATATCCAAGGCAATGATTATGCATATAGGCATCACGTCCGTGTCAAGTAAACCGAAATGATTCTGCATCTACTACTATTACTCCACACATCGACCGACTCCTGCCTGCATCTAGAGTATTAAGTTCAAGAAGAACAGAGTAACGCATTAGGTAAGATGACATGATGTAGAGGGATAAACTCAAGCAATATGATGAAAACCCCATCTTTTTATCCTCGATGGCAACAATACAATACGTGCCTCGCTACCCCTACTATGTCACTGGGTGAGGACACCGCAAGATTGAACCCAAAACTAAGCACTTCTCCCATTGCAAGAATTACCAATCTAGTTGGCCAAACCAAACCAATAACTCGAAGAGACTTGCAAAGATATGAAATCATGCATATAAGAATTCAAAAAAGACTCAAATAATATTCATAGATAATCTAATCATAAACCCACAATTCATCGGATCTCGACAAACACACCGCAAAAGAGTATTACATCGGATAGATCTCCATGAAGATCATGAAGAACATGGTATTGAAGATCATAGAGAGAGAAGAAGCCATCTAGCTACTAGCTATGGACCCGAAGGTCTATGGTGGACTACTCACGCATCATCGGAGGGGCAATGGAGTTGATGTAGATGCCCTCCGTGATCGAATCCCCCTCCGGCAGATTACCGGAAAAGGCTCCAAGATTGGATCTCACGGGAACAGAGGCTTCCAGCGGCGGAAAAGTATTTTCGTGGCTTGTTCTGGTATTGGGGGAATATTTGGGAATTTATAAGCCGAAGAATAGGGTTAGGAGACCTGCCGTGGGCCCACAAGCCAGGGAGGCGCCCCCCCCCCTTAGGGCGCGCCCCTGTGGCTTGTGGCCACACGGCACGTCCTCTGCCTTCATCTCCAAGTCTGGTACGTTTCGTTTGGTCCAAGAAAAATCATCCCGAAGATTTTATTCCGTTTGGACTCTGTTTAATATTCCTTATCTGCAATACTCAAAAACAAGGAAAAAACAGAAACTGGCACTAGGCACTAGATTAATAGGTTAGTTCCAAAAATAATATAAAATAGCATATTAATGCATATAAAACATCCAAAACAGATAATATAATAACATGGAACAATCAAAAATTATAGATACGTTGGAGACGTATCAGTGTCAAACATCGCGAATAGCTCAGGGATCATTATTTCCATCCCTGGCATTTTATAGTTCATCACGAAGCTCTAGTAGCTTAGTGACAGTGACTTGGAGAACTATATCAATCACTATCTTATCTGGAAGATCAACTCCCACTCGATTCAAGCGATTGTAGCACCCAGACAATCTGAGCACATGCTCACCGATTGAGCTATTCTCCTTCATCTTGCAGGCAAAGAATCTTGTTGGAGGTCTCATACCTCTCAACAATGGCACGAGCCGGAGATCCCAATCTCAGCTCTTAGAACATCTCATATGTTCCGTGACGTTCAAAACGTTTTGGAGCCTCAATTCTAAGCCGTAATGCATGATGCACTGAACTATCAAGTAGTCATCAGAACGTGCCTGTCAGATGTTCATAACATCTACAGACGACGCTTGAGGGGGTGGCGCACCGAGCGGTGCATTAAGGACATAAGCCTTCTGTGCAGCAATGAGGACAATCCTCAGATCACGGACCCAGTCCGCATTATTGCTACCATCATCTTTGAACTCTATTTCTCTAGGAACATATAAAAATTCAAGGGAGCTATAGCGCGAGCTAGTAATCTACAACATAATTTGCAAAGACATTTTGACTATGTTCAAGATAATGAGTTTAGTTAATCATATTATTTAAAAACTCCCACTCAAATTGACATCCCTCTGGTCATTCGAGTGTCACATGATCCAAATTCACCAACCCAAGTCCGATCATCACGTGAGATGAGGTGGTTTCAATGGTGAACATCTTCATGTTGATCATATCTACTATATGACTCATGTTCAACCTTTCGGTCTCTTGTGTTCCGAGGCCATGTATGTACATTCTAGGCTCGTCAAGTTTAACCCGAGTGTTCCGCACGTGCAACACTGGCTTGCACCCGTTGTATGTGAACGTAGAGTCTATCACACCCGATCATCACGTGGTGTCTCGAAACGACGAACTTTCGCAACGGTGCACACTCGGGGAGAACACAATTTTATCTTGAAATTTTAGTGAGGGATCACCTTATAATGCTACCGTCGTCCTAAGCAAAATAAGATGCATAAAAAGGATTAACATCACATGCAAATCATAAGTGACATGATATGGCCATGAACTTGTGCTTTTGATCTCCATCTCCAAAGCACCGGCATGATCTCCATCGTCACCGGCATGACACCATGATCTCCATCATCTTGATCTCCCTCAACGTGTCGCCATGAGGTTGTCGCGCCAACTGTTGCTTCTATGACTATTGCTAACTCATAGCGATAAAGTAAAGCAAAACGGCGAAAATAAATTAAAGACAACCCTATGGCTCCTGCCGGTTGCCGTACTCATCGACATGCAAGTCGTGATATTCTAAACAATACATGATCATCTCATACATCACATATATCTCATCATGTAATTGGCCATATCACATCACAACATACCCTGCAAAAATAAGTTAGACGTCCTCTAATTGTTGTTGCAAGTTTTACGTGGCTGCTACGGGTATCTAGCAAGAACAATTCTTACCTACGCAAAAACCACAACGGTGATACACAAATTGCTATTCAACCTTCTCAAGGACCGCCTTTGTCGAATCCGATCCAACTAAAGTGGGAGAGACAGACACCCGCCAGCCATCTTTATGCAATGAAGTTACATGTCAGTTGATGGAACCGGTCTCTCGTAAGCATTCGAGTAATGTTGGTCCGGGCCGCTTCATCCCACAATACCGCTGAATCAAGAAAAGACTAAGGGAGGAAGCAATCTGAGCATCAACGCCCACAAACTCCTTTGTGTTCTACTCGTGATCTCATCTACGCATAGACCTAGCTCATGATGCCACTGTTGGGGAACATTGCATGGGAAACAAAAAAATTTCCTACGCACACGCAAGATCTATCCATGGTGATGAGCATCTACGAGAGGGAGAGTGGATCTACATACCCTTGTAGATCGCTAAGCGGGAAGCGTTAAGAAACGCGGTTGATGTAGTTGAACGTCTTCGCGATCCAAATCGCTAGCCGTCCCGCGATCCGATCACGATCCGTCCCGCCATCCAATCACGAACCGTTCCGCGATCCAATCACGGTCCTTCCGATCTAGCGCCGAACGGACGGCACCTCCGCGTTCAGCACACGTACAGCTTGATGATGATCTCCGCCTTCTTGATCCAACAAGAGGTAGCGGAGAGGTAGATGAGTTCTCACTACAAGAAATATGTTAACTTGTGACCTTCTCTTAGTGACCCCAGCTAAATTGGTCGTAAATCCACGGCCATTTCGCTAGGAAGGGCTCAAACCCTGAAATTGCCTTACACCAAATGGTCATAAAGCAGACAACAGTGGTCGACGACCTTATTTCTACCTGATTACGACCAATATAAATGGTGATGAGGTTGTGAACGTGGATGCATTGGTATTTAAGGCCACCTCCTTTTTATATGTATACAAAAAATGTACAATGTGTAAAACCAAATCTAGACATCAAAACGTATGTATGAAAAGATGTTTTTTTGTTGGGAATATATGAAAAGATGTTAATCATGTATTTGAAAAATGTTAAACATATATAAACAATCCATGTGAGCTCACAATCCAATCTTTGTTTCTGGTAATATTTCCTGTCTGTGAAGCAACTATATTTTATATTGCTTTATAATTGCTGAAAATTTACCAGGACGTGACCCTGCCCATAGAACCTCCCTCCACCAAATTTTAGCTCATTTCATTTATCCAGTTTCCCTCAATATTTTTCCTAATTTTCTGTTTAGTGGAGAGCATTGTGAAGGAAGTACCATTTTTATTTATCCAAATGGTATGGAATATTTAGAGTGCCTTCATATGCCCAAATTATCACCCTTCTCCAAATTGCAGCTCAATCCAATCATCTATGTGAGCTCAACATCAATTTCTATTTTTTGTCCAAATTGGCACATTGCAAAGCAAGTGCTATCTAGACCCCTCCTATTTCCCTCAAACTTTTTGGGCTCTCTTCCATATTCAAATCATTGCCACATGCCAATATTCAGCTCCATTTGCCTAGTAAATCTTCATCAGCAAATTTCCAAAGTTTCTATGTAGAGAGAAGCTTTGTGAATAAAGTACTGGCTAGGATTATCTAAATGATCCGATATTTTTCCAAATGTTTCAGATACTCAAATAATCACTTTACAAAAAATTTGAGATTTATCCAGCATTCCATGTGAGCTCATCATCCAATCTTTTATTCTGGTCATATTTTCAGTTTGTGAACCAACTATATTTTATATTGCTTAATTATTTCTGAAACTTTACCACGGCATGTTTCTACCTATATAACTTGCCTCCACTAAATCTGAGCTCATTTAATTTAGCCAAATTCTCTCAATAATTTTCCCAAGTTTCTATCTAGAGAAGAGCATTGTGAAGGAAGTAACACTTTGGCATGTCCAGATGGTATCAAATTTTTACAGTTCCTTCCTATGCCCAAATGACTATCCTCCACCAAATTGCATCTCAATCCATGCATTCATTTGATCTCACCATCCAAACTTTGTTTCTGGTAATATTTTCAATTTGTGAAGCAACTATATTATATATTGCTTTATAATTGCTGAAAAATTACCAGGACATGACCCTTCCCATAGAACCTCCCTACACCAAATTTTATCTGATTTTAATGTAGCCTAGTTTCCTCAATATTTTTCCCAATTTTCTGTTCAGTGGAGAGCATTGCGAAGGAAGTACCATTTTTTATTTATCCAAATGGTATGAAATTTCAACAGTTCCTTCATATGCCTAGATTATCGGCCTCCTCCAAATTGCAGCTCAATCCAATCATCTCTGTGGGCCCAGCATCAATTTCTATTTTCTGTCCAGAGAAGAGCATTGTGAAGGAAGTACCATTTTGGCATGTCCAAATGGTATCAAATTTTTACTGTGTCTTCCTATGCCCAAATTACTATCCTCCACCAAATTTCAGCTCAATACATTTATTCATTTGAGCCCAGCTTCAATATTTATATTTTTGTCATCTGTGGTACTTTGCAAAGCAAGTGCCACTTAGGCTTATCCATTTGAGCGGAAAATTTGCCAAGACAGTCTCCTTAGTAGATGATCATCCTCAGCCAAAACCCAGGCCCATTGGCCATGTTCATTTCCCCCACCTCTGATCAAACACTTGGCTGCTAATTCATGTTTGAGCTTAGTTTAGTCTCCTCGTGAGATTCTTCTGTTTTATTCTTCTTCCTAGCACCTACCGGGGAGTTCCCAACCAATCTGACATGCCTAGACCGCCCAGAACGCGTGGCAACGCTAAGGTCACGCGGTGACCGTGCGGCTGGCATGCCAGTTTGCGCGCTTTGGAGTTGGGGCCATCGTCCACCGTCCAAACCTCAATGTCTCGCCACCAAACCATGTATCTCTGATTAAATATATACTTATGTACCTAGAAATTACTTTTGAAAAAAATCATGAGCAAACTATAAGGCAGCTGCAGTTCAAATTTGACCCGCTTCGTGCTAAATCGACAGAAATTTGTCTTTTTCACGAGAGGTGGCTCAAATCTTTTGACACCCAACCATTCTGTCAATTGTACATTAAATATGGCCTAATATTTTAGAAAATTGATTCAGTCCAATTTTGCAACAAATATACGGTAGGTCCTTCACAAAAAACTCATTTTGGGCACTCGAAAAATGGAAAATGAATTTTCCGTCCAAAGAAAATGAAAACACCCTTAGGCAACATTGTTTGCCATTCCAAGATGCACCCTTGTGCACACTATGAGATCATTTGAACAAACTATGCCATGAATGTGGTCATAAGATTGATCATTTGGCTAGAAAGCCATGAATCTTCATACATGATAGCTCATTTTTGAGAACACTTTTTAAAAATAATTGCCGTATTAGAAGTTTATTATTTTTCCTGGTTACTCGATCACATATAATGACACAATGCAAAGGTTTTCTAATTTTTTGATTTTATTTTTATTTTTTCATGCCCATTTCAAAATGCGGTCAAAACGGCGGGCATGACCGTTCCTAGCTAGTGCTTGAATCTTGGAAACCTTTTGGTGTTTCTCTAATTAAATAAATACTTATGTACATAGAAATGATTTTTGGAAAAAATAAAGAGCAAACTATAAGGCAGCTGCAGTTCAAATTTGACCCGCTTCCAACTGAATCGGCGGAAATTTGTCTTTTTCACCAGAGGTGGACAAAAGCTTTTGACACCCAACCATTTGGTCAATTATACAATAAATATGGACTGATATTTTAAAAAAATGATTTGGTTCAATTTTGCAATAAATACATGGTAGGTCATTCACAAAAAAACTCATTTTGGGCACTCGAAAAATGGAAAATGAATTTTTCGTCCAAAGAAAATGAAAACTTCCTTAGGTAACATTGTTTTCCATTCCAAAATGCACCCTTTTGCACAATATTAGATCATTTGAACAAACTATGCCATGAATGTGCCCATAAGATTGATCATTTGGCTTGAAAGCCATGAATCTTCACACATGATATCTCATTTCTGAGAACACTTTTTAACAATAATTGTCGTATTAGAAGTTTATTATTTTTCCTGGTAACTCGGTCACATATAATGACACAATGCGAAGGTTTTCTAATTTTTTGTTTTTTTTGAATTTTTCATACCCATTTCAAAATGCGGTCAAAACGGCGGGCATGACTGTTCCTAGCTAGTGGTTAAATCCTGGAAAACTTTTGGTGTTTCTCTTATTAAATAAATACTTATGTACATAGAAATTATTTTTGGAAAAAATAAAGAGCAAACTATAAGGCAGCTGCAGTTCAAATTTGACCCGCTTCCAACTAAATCGACGGAAATTTGTCTTTTTCACGAGAGGTTGATAAAAGCTTTTGACACCCAACCATTTGGTCAATTGTACATGAAATATGGACTACTATTTTAGAAAAATGATTTGGTTCAATTTTGCAACAAATATATGGTATGTCCTTCACAAAGAAACCCATTTTGGGCACTCGAGAAATGGAAAATGAAATTTTCATCCAAAGAAAATGAAAACTTCCTGAGGCAACATTGTTTGCCATTCCAAGATGCACCCTTGTGCACAATATGAGATCATTTTTTGAATTTTTCATGTGAAAAAGTAGAAGAAAAACAAAAGAATGCTCAGATAGATTCTCTTTTGAAACATAATTTGTCTTTTGATGAGAGGTGGATCGAAAGCATTTTACATGTAAAGATTTGGTCAACTGTACATAAAATGTTATCTTATAGTTTTGGAAAATGGAGTGGTGCCATTTTGAAACAAATATTTGGTAGATTCTTCACCAAAAAAACATTTTTGGCACTCCAAAAATAGAAAATGATTTTTTCCCCTAAAAACTCATTTCTCATAACACTTTTTTAAAGATATTTGTCTTATTCCAATTCCAAGTTTGTTAGTTTTCCTATAAACTAGGTCACATTTGGTGACACAATGAGAATGTTTTTATTTTTTTATTTTTTTGAATTTCTCATATCATAAAACTGTTTATATGATTCAACAACTTATTTTTTTAGTCGATCACGACCAATTTAGATGGTCATAACGTGTACTGAATTCTGATTGGTCCATGGGCATGTCACGCGGATCGTGCCTCGAACGCCGTCGGATGCTCCTGGATCCGACGGCAGCCCTCACCCCCTCACCCTCTCACCCTGCATAGCCTAACACACTGCCACACACTCCTCCCTCGTCCCCATCTCTCTCCCGCACGACCCCATCTCGCCGCCGCCACGAACGGCGCCCCGATCCAGACGACCTCCGGTGGGAATCGACGGTGCCAAGCACACGACATGGATCCCCATCTCGTGCTCCTCCCCACCCGCGCGCCCAAGCCGAACCCTACACGCGCGCGCCAATGGCCGCCCCGATCTGTGAGATGTGGCTATCGCCGGACCGAACGCCGTCGTCCTCCCCGTCGTCCTGCTGCTCGCCCGTCAATGGCCAGGAGGGCTTCCCGGATGTACACGCGCCCGTCTATATAAGGTACGCCTCCTTCTCCCCTCTCCTCTCTCGGCCCGCTCCCGCTCTTCCAGAGGATGGGGGGCTAGCTACGGTTTGGTGCGCCGGCGGGCTGATGGATCTGGCGGTGTCGCCGCCAGGGCTGCTGTGCTGCAGGAGGAGGGCCGGATGTCGGACGCACCGGCGAGCCCCCCCAGGGGGCGGCGGCGGTGGTGGTGGCGGAGGAGGAGGCAGCGACGACGGCGACGGCGGCGGATACGGCGGCGTCAGGGAGCAGGACAGGTTCCTGCCCGTCGCCAACATCAGCCGCATCATGAAGAAGGCCATCCCGACCAACGACAAGATTGCCAAGGACGCCAAGGAGACCGTGCAGGAGTGCGTCTCCGAGTTCATCTCCTTCATCACCAGCGAGTGAGTGCCCCTGCTCTGTTTTGCCTGCCTGAATGAAGCTGTGTACATATGGTTTAGCCGGTCTGCTGCTGACTTGTCCTTGTTTTGTTTTGTCTGTACTACCGCAGGGTGAGCGACAAGTGCCAGAGGGAGAAGCGCAAGACCAGCAACGGCGACGACCTGCTCTGGGCTATGGCGACGCTGGGGTTTAAGGAGTACATCGATCCCCTCAAGGTTTATCTGCAGAAGTACAGAGAGGTGCGTGCCCAATTAGTCGTGTGGGCGTTTTTTCTGAACAAATTGGGGATGGATTAATGCTTTGGGAGTTTGGTAGGCCCGTCGCTAGTTTAATATGCTGCTGCTGTAGCCTGAATTAGCTCTGTTTGGCACTTTGGTTAGTCTTAGTTGGCAAGTTTGAACACTCATGTTCAGCTTGGTGACTGATGAGACCCCACACTGCCCGGCACCAATCAGCGTATTGTCCTTAGAACAAGTGTTGCTTTATCCTTCCGATTACTGTCATTCAGATCTTTTATTATTTTTATACTGTTAATTCAGATAACTGAATGATACGAAGCACTAAGAATTGACCCTGGAATCCATTATTAAAATGAGGAATTTTTTTCAACTGGGACATGCATGCGTACACCACTTTCTCTTGTGCAGGCCCCAGCTATTTGACCCCGGTTAGCAGCAATTTAGTAGACGTAAAATTTATAAGAGAAGTTTAGAATTTGTTAAGAAAGTTCCTTGCTTAATGCTATGCATCATACTTACAAGTAAAAAGTCATGCATAATCTAGCTTAAAGAATAAAGACCTGATGTGTATCTAATACTTGTTAACACAGCTTATAGTTTATGCATGGTCATTGGTCACTGTATACTTTTTATCCTCTTCTTTGTACATGCGTGGACGCCCAGCAGCCCAGGTGGTGGTAGAATACTGGAGGTGGACGACGCGTTTGCTGCGCGCTTCGCTTCTGCAGCTAGCTGCAGCTGTAGTGGCAGAGCGAAGCCAAGTCCCCGCTCAGTCGAATCCTTCGCTCTCTCTCGGTTGAAATCATCTACGTACTAGTCTGTGTGTATCTAAGCAAGCACTCAAGTTGTCCGTCCTCCAAATCTTAGCCGGGTAGCTCCAAAATTTGTCTTCGCCTACTGAATTTTAGCCGAGTGCTGCTGCGTGCTGTGTACGTGAGCAGCCTGGTTACTACTGTTTGGCTTTGAACTGAAGAATTGGCTTTGGTTTTATTAATTGAAGTCTTGTTATTTCTTAAAGATCATCTGGTGGTTCTCTTCATACTAAATATTTAGCCAGTATAATTTGGTTTCCTGCATCTAACTTTTAGTGTAGCTTACGATGAAATCAGAGCATATTAACGTGTTTGTGGCTAGTAAGTTGAACCCGGTTTTTGGAAGAGCCTGGAGCACTGCTCGTTAAATCACGACATCCCAACGTAACATTGCAGTTCTTCTAACAGTGCTTACTGACCGACTGACTCAATGCGTGCATGGCCAATGCAATAGACCACCGAACATTCATTTTGTTCTCGGCTTTGACTACAGCTTGCGCACATCTGTAACTGAGTTTGCCGAACAAGAGATTAATTTTAAGCTATCCATTTATCTTCCCTCGTTCCTTTGGTTGGTTGACAGAAGAAGAAGATGATGATCTGAATAAATAACTTGTGTACCTTATAGTTTTCAGTTTTCTATCTATGGAATCTGCTCAGAATATTTATAGATTTTTTTCCTTTTTGAGTTGGGAATCAGATTCTATTTTTGCTGAATCAGTGTAGTACCGTAGTTGAATCAGCTCAATAGCTTTATAGAATAACTTGCATATGCCCTGAATCTTCTATATCATAATTTATTGTTTTTTTTCATTCTGTCAGTAATGATGCCTCATTTCTCCTCTGCCAGTTGCGATTGCAATGGATCTGGGTGGTGGCAAGAAGTGCATGACAAAGGCTCTAGTGGCTGGAAAGAAGTGCTGCGTTCTCCATCTCACACTGTATATTTGGTATCGCACTGGGTGTTGTTGTTCCTCTTGCTACCAAGTTCAGTCTTAAGTTTGAGAGAAATGCAGCTTAATGATGACTGATAATGTAGTGGCCTGTAGTTTGTAGCCCATAAATTACAGGGTGTGCTAGCAATGTTGCTAGCAGTACGGTAGCTATCTGCGCCATGTCCTATTGAAGAAGATTTCATATTCATTGCCTTTGTAAATGTTGTCTTTAGCCTGAAGCTTTCCAGCCTATATCAATTTTTCCATGCTTCTCTTTGATTATGCTCCTCCTCGCAGTGGCATCCAGACCAGCAGCCGCCCCAGATCCTCACTCCACACTGTGGCCTATGGTTTCCGCCGCTGGATCCCTCGTCGTGGCGCTCGTCACGGGCTTCCTCGTCGCCACCAACCCATGATGGCGCGTTTGTGTTCGTCGTCGCCATGCCATGAAAGCTGTAGGTTGACGAGATCGTCATGGTTCACCTGTTCAAGGACAACCCCTTCCAACCTTATTGTGAGGTACGACCGCCCCCCCCCCCCCCCCCCCCCTTACGTTCCTAGTTGTCCATGAGTTGGGCACTCGATTTACACGAAAGATAGACCGTGGTTAATTTGGACTCGATGTAGTTGTATCTGTAGACGCCACGACCTGGTTTTGTGGGATGGCACATGAGGTACGACATGGTTGAACTGTAGTATTGCATTGTGGATTCAGGGTCTATCTTTTGTGTAGTCACCACTGATTCGAATGGTGTGTTGTGATGTTAGAAATTTCTTTATAAGTTGTGGTGTGTTTGTTCTTGATAGTTCGTTGTGTATGTTGCGTGTAGACTTGTGAATCAGGTTATGCAAACATGTTGCATTTAGCACCATCAAAGCTTGTTACTACATCAGTTGCTTGCTCCAAGTATCTTGGTCTTGGATTTTATCCTGGTGTGCACAACACTCATATATTTCTGGATAACAAAGTCAGTTACCCTCCAATTTGGACAAACCATTTAGTTGAAACTAGTTTTTGCACCATATGCTATCTAGTTGTTGGGTGCTAATTCTAGTTAATTTATATGAAGCAACACTTATCTTGCAGTATCTAATATGCAATTCTAATAATATGTGGTATCCTGATTTGTTTAGTTGTATATGTCATTCGTGCATGAATTCCTTTTCTTATGTACCAGCTTCCTAATCATGTTTTTTTATTTTTGGGTTGCTATCTTAGGAGAACCCCGTGTCCTATACGGGGAAGCAAAGCAGCAGCTCACAACTCCGACCTGCAACTCCAGATGAAGGGCACAACGACACACCATGCTGCTCCCTTGGAAGGTCGGCTCCTAGACCGTAACTTTCTCTCAGTTTGTACTCTGCTTGGTACTAGTTCCTTGTAATGATGTTGCATTGATGCTGAACAATAGGCTCTTAGTAATATGTTGCTATATTCTCACAAAATGCACTAGGCTGGTACTTACCATTTGCCCTTTTACAAATATATCTTAGGTTTGCTGTTATGAGAATGTTATGTGTACGGTTTTATATTAGATCTCAAATTCTGTAGCTATTTTTCATTGTTAGGAGAATGTTATATGCACGGCTTCACCTGATTATGTTTCTAACTTTTCTAATTTATAACCTACAGATGATGGCCTTCATTCATCAAAAGTTGGTGTACAAGAGCTCCAGGAGAAGAATCCTGAAGAAAACCCGCACCCAGCAATGTGTTTTAGCTCATTGGAGCTGGTCATGTTAATATTTAGCTGTATTTTATAGCTGAATATCTGATTTGTACTGCCATGCTTGTAAAGTATTTTGTTTGGCTGTTGTATAAAATATTATGTGTTATTGGCGTTGTTTAAATCAAGCTATTGATTATTGCACAAATAGAGAACTGCTGTGTGGGACCTAAACAGTACACCTGGTGCCCATTTCATTAGTGGGTCCTCTAAAATGCGAGAGAAACAAAATAAAACTGACAAGTGGGGCCTGCTCCAAAATGGACTGTAAAAAGGCCAAGGCCTAAACAAGAAATGGATAGTAATAAGGCCAAAGGCCCAAAAAAAAGAAAGGCTGAATTGTTGGGTTGGCCCATGTAGCATTCCGGAATTTACAACAACTAAAATAAATAAAAGGCTTAATTATTGGGCTTGGCCCATATAGACGGATGAACTGGACTGGGCTGATTCTAATCAACGACCTTCTCATTTGGTCGCAATTTTGCCCTAGAGGCAATAATAAATTGGTTATTATTATATTTCCTTGTTCATGATAATCGTTTATTATCCATGCTATAATTGTATTGATTGGAAACTCAAATACATGTGTGGGTACATAGACAACACTGTGTCCCTAGTAAGCCTCTAGTTGACTAGCTTGTTGATCAAAGATGGTTAAGGTTTCCTAAGCCATGGACATGAGATGTCATTTGATAACGGGATCACATCATTAGGAGAATGATGTGATGGACAAGACCCAAACTGTAAACATAGCATTTGATCGTGTCAGTTTATTGCTATTGTTTTCTGCATGTCAAGTATCTGTTCCTTTGACCATGAGATCATGCAACTCACTAACACCGGAGGAATACCTTGTGTGTATCAAACGTCGCAACGTAACTGGGTGACTATAAAGGTGCTCTACAGGTATCTCCGAGGGTGTCTGTTGGGTTGGCATGGATCAAGACTGGGATTTGTTACTCCGTATGACGGAGAGGTATCTCAGGGCCCACTCGGTAATACAACATCACAATGAGCCTTGCAAGCAATGTGACTAAAGTGTTAGCCACGAGATCTTGTATTACGGAACGAGTAAAGAGACTTGCCGGTAACGAGATTGAACTAGGTATAGTGATACCGACGATCGAATCTCGGGCAAGTAACATACCGAAGAACAAAGGGAACAGCATACGGGATTAACTGAATCCTTGACATAGAGGTTCGACCGATAAAGATCTTCGTAGAATATGTAGGAGCCAATATGGGCATCCAGGTCCCGCTATTGGTTATTGATCGTAGAGGTGTCTCGGTCATGTCTACATAGTTCTCGAACCCGCAGGGTCTACACACTTAACGTTTGGTGACGATTAGTATAATTGAGTTATTATGTTGGTGACCGAAAGTTGTTCGGAGTCCCGGATAAGATCCCGGACATGACGAGGATCTCCGGAATAGTCCGGAGGTAAAGATTGATATATGTGATAATAGTGTTTTGATCTCTGGAAGGGTTCCGGAGTTCACCGGAAGGGGTTCCGGATGTTTACCGAAGTGTTCGGGTGCAGCAACACTTTATATGAGCCAAAGGGATAAAGCCCACAAGGTATTGGAAAGTGCAAAAGTAGTTTTGCTGCCGCGTAAGCGGTACTACCGCTTGGTGAAGCGGTACTACCGCCGGAGCGGTACTACCGCTTGTGTGAAGCGGTACTACCGCTTGTGTGAAGCGGTACTACCGCTTGTGCGCGGCTGTGCACGGTTCGGCAGGGATCCGAGTTGGACTCTTTCCCTGCGGGCCAAACCGACCTTGTGCGGGCAAAACCGACCTGGAGGAGGCTTTTACTCCAAGTTTAGACCCCAAGGCTCAACATATAAATAGAGGGGCAGGGCTAGCACACGGGATACATCAGGATTTCCCAAGCCGTGTGCCGGCAACCCTAGCCCTCTAGTTCCTCCGTCATAATCTCCGTAGTGCTTGGCGAAGCCCTGCAGAGATTGTTCCTCACCACCATCACCACGCCGTCATGCTGCTGGAACTCAACCACTACTTCACCATCGCTCGCTGGATCGAGGAGGTGAAGGCGTCATCAAGCCGTACGTGTGTTGAACGCGGAGGTGCCGTCCGTTCGGCACTAGATCGGAAGGATCGTGATTGGATCGCGGGACGCTCGACGATTTGGATCGCGAAGACGTTCGACTACATCAACCGCGTTTATTAACGCTTCCGCTTAGCGATCTACAAGGGTATGTAGATTCACTCTCCCTCTCGTAGATGCTCATCACCATGGATAGATCTTGCGTGTGCGTAGGAAATTTTTTTGTTTCCCATGCAACGTTCCCCAACAGTGGCATCATGAGCTAGGTCTATGCGTAGATGAGATCTCGAGTAGAACACAAACGAGTTGTGGGCGTGGGTGTATACATATTGCTTGCCGTTACTAGTTGATACTTGATTCCGCGGTATTGTGAGATGAAGCGGCCCGGACCGACATTACGCGTACGCTTACGCGAGACTGGTTTCACCGCTGCGTGCACTTGTTGCATAAAGGTGACTGGCGGGTGTCTGTCTCTCTCACTTTAGTTGAATCGGTTCAATGAAGAGGGTTCTTTTAGAAGATCAAAAAGCAATCACTACACCACGTTGTGGTTTTGCGTAGGTAAGAATCGTTCTTGCTAGATACCCGTAGCAGCCACGTAAAATTTGCAACAACAATTAGAGGACGTCTAACTTGTTTTTGCAGGGTATGTTGTGATGTGATATGGCCAATTACATGATGAGATATATGTGATGTATGAGATGATCATGTTTTGTATAGAATATCACGACTTGCATGTCGATGAGTACGGCAACTGGCAGGAGCCATAGAGTTGTCTTTAATTATTGTATGACCTGCGTGTCAATCATTAAGCGCTATGTAATGCTTTACTTTATCGCTAAACGTTAGCTATAGTCGTGGAAGCAACAGTCAGCGCGACAACCTTATGGCGACACGTTGATGGAGATCAAGATGATGGAGATCATGGTGTCATGCCGGTGACGATGGAGATCATGCCGGTGCTTTGGAGATGGAGATCAAAAGCACAAGTTCATGGCCATATCATGTCACTTATGATTTGCATGTGATGTTAATCCTTTTATGCATCTTATTTTGCTTAGGACGACGGTAGCATTATAAGGTGATCCCTCACTTAAATTTCAAGATAAATTGTGTTCTCCCCAAGTGTGCACCGTTGCGAAAGTTCGTCGTTTCGAGACACGCCGTGATGATCGGGTGTGATAGACTCTACGTTCGCATACAACGGGTGTAAGCCATGTTACACGTGCGGAACACTCGGGTTAAACTTGACGAGCCTAGCATGTACAGACATGGCCTCGGAACACAAGAGACCGAAAGGTCGAACATGAGTCATATAGTAGATATGATCAACATGAAGATGTTCACCATTGAAACCACCTCAACTCACGTGATGATCGGACTTGAGTTGGTGGATTTGGATCATGTTACACTCGAATGATCGGAGGGATGTCAATTTGAGTGGGAGTTTTTTAAATATGATTAACTAAACTCATTATCTAAGAACAATAGTCTAAGTTGTCTTTGCTATATTTATGTTGTAGATCATGGCTCGCGCAGTAGCACCCCTGAATTTTAATGCGTTCCTAGAGAAAGCTAAGTTGAAAGATGATGGAAGTAACTTTGTGGACTGGGCCCGTAATCTAAGGATTATCCTTACGGCTTCCCAGAAGGCTTATGTCCTTGATGCACCGCTTGGTGATCCACCCGCTCCAGTTGAGTCTCTAGACGTTGTGAACGCCTGGCAGGCTCGTTCTGATGATTACTCAATAGTTCAATGTGCAATGTTGTATGGCTTAGAACCGGGACTTCAAAGACGTTTTGAACGTCATGGAGCATATGAGATGTTCCAGGAGTTGAAGTTTATCTTTCAGAAGAATGCCCGGATCGAGAGATATGAGATCTCCGATAAGTTCTATGCTTGCAAGATGGAGGAGAACGGGTCTATCAGTGATCACGTGCTCAGAATGTCTGGGTACTCCACCCGTCTGGCTGAGTTAGGGATGCCCCTTCCGCCAGAGGCTATCACTGACAGAGTTCTTCAATCATTGCCACCTAGCTACAAGAGCTTCGTGTTGAACTATAACATGCACGGGATGAACAAGTCAGTCGCCGAGCTGTTTGCGATGATGAAAGCCGCTGAGTCTGAAATTCAGAAGGAGCATCAAGTGTTGATGGTCAATAAAACCACTAGTTTCAAGAAAAATGGCAAGGGTAAGAAGGGTAACTCCAAGCAGAGTGGCAAAGCAGTTGCTCCTCTCGTGAAGAAACCCAAGGCTGGACCCAAACCAGAAACTGTGTGTTTTCATTGCAAGGGAACTGGACACTGGAAGCGGAATTGCCCCAAGTATTTGGCTGACAAGAAGGCGGCCAACAACAAACAAGGTATATATGATATACATGTTATTGATGTGTACCTTACCAACTCTCGTTGTAGTGCCTGGGTATTTGATACCGGTGCGGTTGCTCATATTTGCAACTCAAAACAGGAACTGCGGAATAGACGGAGGCTGGCAAAGGACGAAGTGACGATGCGCGTGGGAAATGGTTCCAAGGTTGATGTGATCGCCGTCGGCACGCTCGCTCTTCGATTACCGTCGGGATTAGTGATGAACCTAAATAAGTGTTATTTGGTGCCTGCGTTAAGCATGAACATTATATCTGGATCTTGTTTATTGCGAGACGGTTACTCATTTAAATCAGAGAATAATGGTTGTTCTATTTATATGAGTAATATCTTTTATGGTCATGCACCCGATGTGAGGGGTTTGTTCTTATTTAATCTCGATAGTAATGATACACATGTTCATAACATTGATGCCAAAAGATGTAGAATTGATAATGATAATACCACTTTCTTGTGGCACTGCCGTTTAGGTCATATTGGCGTAAAACGCATGAGGAAGCTCCATGCTGATGGACTTTTGGAGTCACTTGATTTTGAATCACTTGACACATGTGAGCCATGCCTCATGGGCAAGATGACTAAAACGCCGTTCTCTGGAATAATGGAACGGGCAAGTGACTTATTGGAAATCATACATACTGATGTGTGCGGTCCAATGAGTATTGAGGCGCGCGGTGGTTATCGTTACTTTCTCACCTTCACTGATGACTTAAGTAGATATGGGTATATTTACTTAATGAAACACAAGTCTGAAACATTTGAAAAGTTCAAACAATTTCAGAGTGAAGCTGAGAATCATCGTAACAAGAAGATTAAATTCCTACGATCTGATCGAGGAGGAGAATATCTGAGTTATGAGTTTGGCAGTCACTTAAGACAGTGTGGAATTGTTTCACAATTGACACCGCCTGGAACACCACAGCGTAATGGTGTGTCCGAACGTCGTAATCGAACCTTATTAGATATGGTGCGATCTATGATGTCTCTTGCCGATTTGCCACTATCGTTTTGGGGTTATGCATTAGAGACAGCTGCATTCATTTTAAATAGGGCACCATCGAAATCCGTTGAGACGACGCCATATGAACTTTGGTTTGGCAAGAAGCCAAAGCTGTCGTTTCTTAAAGTTTGGGGATGTGATGCTTATGTCAAAAAGCTTCAGCCTGAAAAGCTGGAACCCAAAGCGGAGAAATGCGTCTTCATAGGATACCCAAAAGAGACAGTTGGGTATACCTTCTATCTCAGATCCGAAGGCAAAGTGTTTGTCGCTAAAAACGGAACATTTCTTGAGAAAGAGTTTCTCTCGAAAGAATTGAGTGGGAGGAAGATAGAACTTGATGAGGTTGTTGAACCTTTACTTCAACCTGAGAGTAGCGCAGCGCAGAAAGTTGTTTCTGTGGAGCCTACATTAGCTGAAGAGGAAGTTAATGATGATGATCATGAAGCTTTGGATTAAGTTGCTATCGAACCTCGTAGGTCGACAAGGACGCGTACTGCTCCCGAGTGGTACGGCAACCCTGTCTTAGACATCATGTTGTTAGACAACGATGAACCTACGAGCTATGGAGAAGCGATGATGAGCCCGGATTCCGAGAAGTGGTTAGAGGCCATGAAATCCGAGATGGGATCCATGTATGAAAACAAAGTATGGACTTTGGAAGTATTACCTGAAGGGCGTAAGGCCATTCAGAACAAATGGATCTTTAAGAGGAAGACGGACGCGGACGGTAATGTCACCGTCTATAAAGCTCGACTTGTGGCAAAGGGTTTTTCACAAGTTCAAGGAGTTGACTACGATGAGACCTTCTCACCCGTAGCGATGCTTAAGTCCGTCAGAATCATGTTAGCAATAGCTGCCTTTTTCGATTATGAAATTTGGCAGATGGATGTCAAAACAGCGTTCCTTAACGGTTTCCTTAAGGAAGAGTTGTATATGATGCAACCAGAAGGTTTTGTCGATCCAGAGAATGCTGACAAAGTTTGCAAACTCCAGCGATCCATTTATGGACTGGTGCAAGCATCTCGGAGTTGGAATCTTCGTTTTGATGAGGTGATCAAAGCGTTCGAGTTTATACAAGTTTACGGAGAAGCTTGTATTTACAAGAAAGTGAGTGGGAGCTCTATAGCGTTTCTAATATTATATGTGGATGACATATTGCTGATTGGAAACAATATAGAAATGCTGGAAAGCGTAAAGGAATATTTGAACAAGAGTTTTTCAATGAAGGACCTAGGAGAAGCTGCTTTCATATTAGGCATCAAGATCTATAGAGATAGATCAAGACGCTTAATAGGACTTTCACAAAGCACATACCTTGATAAGATTTTGAAGAAGTTCAAAATGGATCAGTCCAAGAAGGGGTTCTTGCCTGTTTTGCAAGGTGTGAAGTTGAGTAAGACTCAATGCCCAGTGACTGCAGAAGATAGAGAAAAGATGAGTGTCATCCCCTATGCTTCGGCCATAGGCTCTATCATGTATGCAATGCTGTGCACAAGACCCGATGTCAGCCTTGCCATAAGTATGGCCGGAAGGTTTCAAAGTGATCCAGGAATGGAACACTGGACGGCGGTCAAGAATATCCTGAAATACCTGAAAAGGACTAAGGACATGTTTCTCGTTTATGGAGGTGATCAAGAGCTCGTCGTAAAGGGTTACGTCGATGCAAGCTTTGACACTGATCCGGATGACTCTAAGTCGCAAACCGGATACGTATTTATTCTTAATGGGGGTGCGGTTAGCTGGTGCAGTTCCAAGCAAAGCGTGGTAGCAGATTCTACATGCGAAGCGGAGTACATCGCTGCCTCGGAGGCGGCGAAGGAAGGTGTCTGGATGAAGGAGTTCATGACAGATCTTGGAGTAGTGCCTAGTGCACTTAACCCAATGACTCTGTTTTGTGATAATACTGGTGCCATTGCTCTAGCCAAGGAACCAAGATTTCACAAGAGGACCAGACACATAAAGCGACGTTTCAATTCCATCCGCGATTACATCAAGGAGGACGACATAAATATTTGCAAAGTACACACGGATCTAAATGTTGCAGATCCGATGACTAAACCTCTTCCAAGGGCTAAACATGAACAACACCAGAACTGCATGGGTGTTCGATTCATTACAATGTAAATCACATAGTGATGTGAACTAGATTATTGACTCTAGTGCAAGTGGGAGACTGTTGGAAATATGCCCTAGAGGCAATAATAAATTGGTTATTATTATATTTCCTTGTTCATGATAATCGTTTATTATCCATGCTATAATTGTATTGATTGGAAACTCAAATACATGTGTGGGTACATAGACAACACTGTGTCCCTAGTAAGCCTCTAGTTGACTAGCTTGTTGATCAAAGATGGTTAAGGTTTCCTAAGCCATGGACATGAGATGTCATTTGATAACGGGATCACATCATTAGGAGAATGATGTGATGGACAAGACCCAAACTGTAAACATAGCATTTGATCGTGTCAGTTTATTGCTATTGTTTTCTGCATGTCAAGTATCTGTTCCTTTGACCATGAGATCATGCAACTCACTAACACCGGAGGAATACCTTGTGTGTATCAAACGTCGCAACGTAACTGGGTGACTATAAAGGTGCTCTACAGGTATCTCCGAGGGTGTCTGTTGGGTTGGCATGGATCAAGACTGGGATTTGTTACTCCGTATGACGGAGAGGTATCTCAGGGCCCACTCGGTAATACAACATCACAATGAGCCTTGCAAGCAATGTGACTAAAGTGTTAGCCACGAGATCTTGTATTACGGAACGAGTAAAGAGACTTGCCGGTAACGAGATTGAACTAGGTATAGTGATACCGACGATCGAATCTCGGGCAAGTAACATACCGAAGAACAAAGGGAACAGCATACGGGATTAACTGAATCCTTGACATAGAGGTTCGACCGATAAAGATCTTCGTAGAATATGTAGGAGCCAATATGGGCATCCAGGTCCCGCTATTGGTTATTGATCGTAGAGGTGTCTCGGTCATGTCTACATAGTTCTCGAACCCGCAGGGTCTACACACTTAACGTTTGGTGACGATTAGTATAATTGAGTTATTATGTTGGTGACCGAAAGTTGTTCGGAGTCCCGGATAAGATCCCGGACATGACGAGGATCTCCGGAATAGTCCGGAGGTAAAGATTGATATATGTGATAATAGTGTTTTGATCTCTGGAAGGGTTCCGGAGTTCACCGGAAGGGGTTCCGGATGTTTACCGAAGTGTTCGGGTGCAGCAACACTTTATATGAGCCAAAGGGATAAAGCCCACAAGGTATTGGAAAGTGCAAAAGTAGTTTTGCTGCCGCGTAAGCGGTACTACCGCTTGGTGAAGCGGTACTACCGCCGGAGCGGTACTACCGCTTGTGTGAAGCGGTACTACCGCCCAAGCGGTACTACCGCTTGTGCGCGGCTGTGCACGGTTCGGCAGGGATCCGAGTTGGACTCTTTCCCTGCGGGCCAAACCGACCTTGTGCGGGCAAAACCGACCTGGAGGAGGCTTTTACTCCAAGTTTAGACCCCAAGGCTCAACATATAAATAGAGGGGCAGGGCTAGCACACGGGATACATCAGGATTTCCCAAGCCGTGTGCCGGCAACCCTAGCCCTCTAGTTCCTCCGTCATAATCTCCGTAGTGCTTGGCGAAGCCCTGCAGAGATTGTTCCTCACCACCATCACCACGCCGTCGTGCTGCTGGAACTCAACCACTACTTCACCATCGCTCGCTGGATCGAGGAGGTGAAGGCGTCATCAAGCCGTACGTGTGTTGAACGCGGAGGTGCCGTCCGTTCGGCACTAGATCGGAAGGATCGTGATTGGATCGCGGGACGCTCGGCGATTTGGATCGCGAAGACGTTCGACTACATCAACCGTGTTTATTAACGCTTCCGCTTAGCGATCTACAAGGGTATGTAGATTCACTCTCCCTCTCGTAGATGCTCATCACCATGGATAGATCTTGCGTGTGCGTAGGAAATTTTTTTGTTTCCCATGCAACGTTCCCCAACAGAAAACTGTAGCAATAAACTGACACGATCATATGCTACGTTCATAGTTTGGGTCTTGTCCATCACATCATTCTCCTAATGATGTGATCCCGTTATCAAATGACATCTCATGTCTATGGCTAGGAAACCTTGACCATCTCTGATCAACGAGCTAATCTATTAGAGGCATACTAGGGACACGGTGTTGTCTATGTACCCACACATGTATTTGAGTTTCCAATCAATACAATTATAGCATGGATAATAAACGATTATCATGAACAAGGAAATATAATAATAACCATTTTATTATTGCCTCTAGGGCATATTTCCAACAATACGTCAATTTTGCATCATGTTTTTCTAGTATTATTTATAATGTTTTGGGTTAATATTTTACTTTATAATGCAATTCTAATGCCTTTTCTCTCTTATTATGCAAGATCCATATGAAGAGGGAAATTGTCGGCGGCTGAATTCTGGACCTGAAAAAGCAACAACAGAGATTGCTATTCTCTGGAGCTTCAAATGACCTGAAAAGTTACGAAGAATTATTTTGGATTTAATAAAAATACTGGAATAAGAGTCACTAGGAGGGGACGCACAAGTGAGCCACAAGCTCAGATGGCACGCCCTAGGGCGTGCCATGTGAGCTTATGGGCCCACCAACAGGCTTATGTGGCCCTCCTTCTCCTATATGGTGCTATTTGCCCTAGAAAAAAATCAGAAGAACTTTTTTGAGACGAAGCGCCGCCGTCTCGAGGCGGAACCTGGGCAGAAGCACTTCCCTCTGAGAGAGGGCAATCTAAGCCTTCGTCATCACCAACGCTTCCTCCATCGTGGGAGGACTCATCTCCATCAAAATCTTCATCAACACACCTTCATCTCAAACCCTAGTTCATCTCTTGTATCCAATCTTTGTCCCAAAACCTAGGATTAGTACCCGTGAGTTGCTAGTAGTGTTGATTCTATTTTGTAGATGATGCTAGTTGGTTTACTTGGTGGAAGATTATATGTTCAGATTGTTAGTTACCTATTTATTACCTATGAACATGAACATGATTTGTGAGTAGTTCTTTTAGTTCTTGAGCACATGGGAGAAGTCTTGTTATAAATTATCATGTGAAGTTTGTATTCGTTAAATATTTTGATGACAAGTATGTTGTGTTTTCTCTCGTGGTGTCATGTGAACGTTGAGTATGACACTTCACAATACTTGGGCGGAGAGAGTGACAAAAACTGAAGTCCCTACTTTATGTATTATTTTGTAAGGGCTGATTTGGATCCATATGTTTGATGCTATGGTTATATTTATCTTAATTCATCTTTCGTGGTTGCAGATGCTTGCTAGAGATAGTAATCATAAGTGAGTTGTTTGTTCAAGTAAGAACAACACCTTAGCACCGGTCCACCCATGTATCAATTTATCAAAGTAGTGAACGCGAATCAACTAAAACACGATAGGCGTGCCTAGACAAAATTCTCATTTGTCCTCGAGAACGCTTTGCTTATTATAAGAAACATTTTTGGCTTTTACTTTGCATAATAAGGATTGGTCTACCTTGCTACACTTTGATACTGTTGTTACTTGTTACTTTCTACGAATTATCTTCCTATCAAACTACACGTTATTACCACTTTCCGTACTTGCAGACAATACCTTGTTGAAAACCCCTAATCATTTCCTTTTGCTCCTCGTTGGGTTCAACACTCTTACTTATCGAAAAGACTACGATTGATCCCCTATACTTGTGGGTCATCATGTGCTACGACCGAAGAAGACTAGTTGACAGAGAGAGACAAGTAGATGACGTACTCCCGGAGCCCTCGAGCATGTATGATATAGCCTTTTAGGCCAACTCCAACGCTAGCCCCCATCATGTCCGGCCGTGTCCATTTTGGTCCAAACAGACACAAGCGATGACGCAGCGTCATCCTAAAAAAATATTTGTTTGGCATCCGGCTCGACCCATTTCTGGAGCAAACTTGCTGTTGGATTCGGGTCAAACGGGCATGGAATGGACGCCGCACGTCCTCTTCTCGCCCGCCCACGGGCCCGCGTGTTCACTGGCCACATTGAAGCCACACACGTGGGCGGGTCCACCTGTCAGCCACACGACCGCCCCTGTCGCTTCCTTTTTTATGTGGAAACCATGGACCATTTCGTCCATGCTTCCACTCCCGTGATTGCGTGCCTCTTCAGAACCAGACACGAAAACCCTAGCTCCACCGGACGCCGCTCCTTCTTCTTCGTCTCCTCCACCTCCTCGCCAGACGCCATAGTTTGGTGGAATGCTGGCCGCAAGGGGAGGCACGACCACAAGGCTGATCCCTCCTCGGGCTGTCGCCGCTCCACCAGCTCAGCGTGGCTTGCATTTAGCCTCTCACCGATGACGACCCCGATGCGAGCTCGACCGTACGTCAGTGCGGACATATGCCACCGCTATTAGGTAACGGGGACGCCACTGCCGTGGAGCGACGTCCACCTCCCCACCAACTGGCATCTCTCCGCGGACCGGGTGACTATCCCACTGGTCCCGTTGAGCGTCCGCACCCGTCGTAAGGAGATCTATTGTCGACGTGCCCGCCTGCCACCGGATCTGCTCTACTACCGCTGGTATGCTGTCGATTCCCCGATGTGGGATATGTGGCTCCGCGACGAGCACGACCTGCGGCGGCAATATTTTTTTCGGTCATGTTCTGAGCCCGCCACGCGCGGGTGTGCAGCCTCACGCCAACGCCATCTTCCTACCCTCCCCGTCCTCGCCACCACCACCACCACCTCCCATGACGGACGAGGAGGAGGCGAAGCTCATGTGGTGGGTGATGAAGGACTCCGCCCGCACCCATGACGAGCCCCAATGGGAGGGCCTCGAAACGATGATGGCCCCCTCCGCGGCTGGCGACGTTGCCATCCCGGAGCTGGGCATGGGCGTCAAGGAGGAGTGACGGAGGAGGTGTTGGAGGAGCCCCCCATCGTGGTGTGGAACCCGACGTTGATGGGGAGAGGTGATCGTGGTCGTAGATGACCTCGTGGGTGGGTGCCAAGCCATGGTCACCCCAGCCGCCACGGTCACCAGAGCCATCCCCACCACGAGAAGGGGTGGTGTAGGCGCCTCCAGCCAGGCAGCCACCGCAAGGACCACCCGCCCACCTTTGGCAGCCACCGCCGTACTTCGTGTCACCATGCACGGCGAAGAGGAGGACGGCGCCGCGTGAAGACGACGGTGGCATTAAAGACGGCCACGACGGTGGTGGCATCGAAGCTTTTTTATGTTTTTTTATTTTAAGTTCAAATTAATGAGCGGCCGGGACTTTTGTTTACTGTTTTAAGCTTTGCTAATGTTTAATTAAGCTTATGTTTTGTTTTTAAATGTGTGTCCGATTTTTTTTCTGAAACTAAGACAGTTTGAGATGCGGTCGTCCGGTTGAATGCACAAATCGACGGACTCCGAAAACCGGACACGACCGTCCGTTTTTTGATCCAAACGGAAAATCCAAACAAATCGAACGCCCTTTTAAGGTCTAGCGTTAGGTTTGACCTTAGGCCGCGCTTGGCATCGGTGTAATTGAATACGCATCTATTTTCCTTACAAGTGTAATTTACCGGCCAAGAGCTATTTCCAGCTAGAAATCAAAACGTCGGGTGGAGGCCTGTAAGTTTTACAGGTGTATTTGGAATGAATACGATAATCCAAACAGGACGTTAGGGTAGACTTCGTGACGTCCTGGCCAACGGACCACTGCCGGATGATCAAGGCGACGACGAAGCGAGTACTACTTGCGCTCGTGTGACACGGGGCCGCGCATGGAGATCGATCTCCACTGGAAAAAGTCCAAAAAAAAACCTTGAACTTGTAGATGAAAGCTAAATCAAACCCTGAACTTGTAATCCCGAAAATCAGCACACCGAACTCTCTCATCCCGGTCTATTTTAAACCTTGCAGACGTTTCCAAACAGGGATTGTCGACGTGGCAGATCAACTCCCGGGATTGTTGGGTGTGGACGCAATTGGGCCGGCCCATCAATCGTGAAGTGAGTTTTTTTGACTTTTCCGTAAGCGAGTCATAAAATGCCCAAAAAAAGACACTAGGGGGAATCGAACCTGCGACATGATGTTGTCAATCTCCACTTGCTAGCCAGCAGAGAAGATGACTGATAGTGAATTAAGTTGAAGCCCGAACCTAATTAATCAGACCCTGGAGATTTGGAAACATTTTTTAAGAACAAACAAATTCTGAAAACATATTTTTTAAATCCACAAGTATTTTCTAAGGTGTGAATACATTTTGAAATTTTGAATACTTTTGAAAAAAGGAACAATCAGTTGAAATCAGAATCAGTTTTTTAAAAGCAGACAGTATTTCAAACCTAAACATTTTTAAAAAAAGGGAAAGATTTTTGAATCCTGAACAAAATTCGCACAAACTTTCCAAAAAATATTCTAAAATTTTGTTCATAAATTCAAATAATGTTCGCGCATTTCATAAATTGTTCAGAAGTTAGAAAATATTGGGCGCAAACTAAAAAATGTTTGGTGTTTTTAAAAAAGTGTTATAAATTTTCAAGTTATGTTTACATTTTTACAACGGTTCATGATTTCAAAAATTGTTTACGAAAAATGGCCGGAATTCCAGAAGTTATTCGCATGTTTTTAAAAAAATGTCTGGATTTTCGAAATTGTGTCACATTTCCCTTAAAATGTTTTTAGAATTTTGTACATTACTTGGGTTAAAAAACTCGACACTTCTTATTGTTTGAAAAAAATCAAGAAATGTTTCGATTTTGAAAAATGTTTACATGTATGAACACTGTTGTCCGTTCTTATAAATGTTGCGCTATGTGACGTCATGAGTAGCTTTGAGGGCTAGTGGCTAGCTGTTGTTGCCCTCTCAATGCGAGAACCAGAGTTCGAGTAATATGAAGCAGTTTGGTAGCGCTTTTTTTTTTGTCGCACAGTAATTTTTCATCGCTCCTTCTAACAGACATTGTTTTGTGTATTTAAAAAAATATTTGTTATTATTAAAAAAGGATTGATAATTATTATCATTATGAAAATAAATAAAAAAGAAAAAAAACTGAGCAGCACGAGCGACTGTGTTAATGGGCCGGCCCGGGTCCTCCTAATGTCCAGTCAACCGATCGATCTCGGAATTGACTTGCCACATCTGCGAAAACCAGCTAAATACGCTCAAGGTTTAAAATAGATCGGGATCAAAAAGTTCGATGTGCTGATTTACGGGATTCCAAGTTCAGGGTTTGATTTAGCTTTCGTCTACAAATTTAAAGTTTATTTTAAACTTTTTCCATCTCGACTGCCGGAGTAGGAGCGCAGTTTTTTTTCCTTGTCGCGAGGTTTATCCACAGAGCAGTACAGTACGTACAATGTGTGCACGCGAACAGCGACCGATCCCACCGGGCGCCCATGTTTTCTACTGTCCGGCACTTTTCACGCTTGTAGTACAAGAGCAGTACCGTACGCCGATCGGACGCTAGTTTCTCTTTGTGGAAAGCAGGAGGAGGCTAGCCCATACCTGCATGTAGGCACATCGTCTGCAGTGCTTGCGACAGAACAACGCAAAGGAGAAACTAGTATACACCGGTAGCTTTCACCAGTGAAGAAAAGTCGATCGGAAGATTTCGGTGACCTTTTTCATGTTGCTCCGTGTTGTCTTTCTTGGAAATGTGGGGTCGGTCGCCTTGTGACTTTGCAAGTCCTGTGACCTGTGCAATGTCAACCGAACACCGGTATTTGAATTATTACTATTTTACTAGTACACCGGTTTTTACACGAACAAGAGGGTGAGGAGGGCACGGATATTTTTACCAGTCCGACCGATCTGTATTCATCCGGCCAAAATCTCCCGATCGATCACACAAGAACAGTGCCATCCATACGTAAAAGTTCTACGTACTCCGGACGGTTGGCAAAAGATTACGGGGTGCTTAGGCCAACACCAATCCTAAGAATCTACAGCCAGACATGATAAATTCGACCCCTCAAACTACGCGTCCGTAGGCATTGACCAGTAACGTCTTAAATAATTCATTCTACAACCGGATACCTCAAATTCATACAAATTAATGCAACTACTACGTCGATGCATTACACACATCGTTCGGCTACCCCATCGCTACTAACATGTCATCAGACTATCAAAATTTGACATGTTTGATTATGGTGGTCATCATCCACGGCTGCCCTTCCCCTTTCCGGAGCCCTTGTCGTCCTTCTCGCGGAAGTACCGGTCGAAGACGCGGTACGGATCGAGCCGGGTCTGCTTGTCGCCGAAGTTGTCCTCGTCGTCGTTGACCTCCTTCTCCACCTTCGGTGGCAGTCCGGCCAATTCACGAACCGCCCGATTATGCTCTCGGCCGAGGGCACGCGTGTTCCTCCACTGTCGTTTCTTCAAAATGTGATCGCACATAGCTTCCACCTTTGCGGCCGCCAGCGCCGCCGCATTACCCGCCTCCGCCGCCGCCATTTCCTCCGCGATACGGGTCTCGGTGGCCATTATCCTCTTCTTCCCCCGACGGGCAGCCCGTTCCCGGTGGGAGTCACAATTTTGCCGAACCGGTGATGGGGAAGGAGAGATTTTCCGGCTGACCGGACCGCGATGGTCCAGCCCCGGAGGACCCGAGCGTCCGTTGAGCCGACGCGAGGGAGTCACGGCGGACAGATCCTGCCGTCGGCCGGGCGCTGTCCTTCCGGGAGCGACGGAGTGCAATGTAGACCGCCATAGCCTCCTCCAACCCGTAGGGGATGACACCCCAGTCGACGGATCCGGACTGGTCGGAGTCAGATCCGCTGCCCTCCATGCC
Source organism: Elymus sibiricus (assembly GCA_039707655.1). NCBI lineage: Eukaryota > Viridiplantae > Streptophyta > Magnoliopsida > Poales > Poaceae > Elymus > Elymus sibiricus. Next base: position 360,853,806 of record CM077671.1, read on the forward strand.
GGAGAAGGTCGGAGATCACCGAAGGTGAGCTTGGGTGGTGAATGGGGGTGGAGGGGAGTGGAGTGAAGTGGCTAGGGTTTGGTCCGGCGAGCGGATGGGGACGAATATATATGGGGTCGATGCGGGCCAGCGCGGGTCATGCGGACGTGGCGGGCGTGCCCGGGCGGGTTCGGGCGCCCTCATATCCGCCCCATATTTGGGCCGGATATGGGGGGTGCCGGTCAGCCCGGGCGTTTGAGTTCCGTTTGAGGCGCCTGGTTGGGTCGAAATTTCATGACCGGTCAGTGACCGGGCGGCCTTCCCGGGCGTTTAACACGGGTATGAGGGGTCCGGCTGTAGATGCTCTAAACGGACGTCTGTTTCATCCAGATTTTTTTGGTTTGGATATGGCAATGTCGCGGCGTCCAGCCTGTTTTGTGAATGCGTCGGTCGTGCGCCCAACGTACGGACGCATATGGTCCGCCACGGTGTGGAAAAGGCCTTAGGACCATGCAATATATCAAACATTGGAAAAGTTTTCAAATAATTTTACAACCAAATCAAAATAACTCTAGTTCCATATTCAAATAAAAGGCACAGACAAATAGTTTATGACAACCAATCGGAATTTTTTTAACATATGGAAATCAAATGAACCGATACATCTAGTGGTTGTCAATGTGAGTCCACATGTGCTCACCAAGTCATTCTGGAGTTGCATATGAGTATGTGAATCACGCATTTAATGATGAAATTGGGTAAACTGTTCAAAGGTTGCCGGTTCTTGGTGCAGAGGCTCAACATTTTCACCCTGAAAATAAAATCCTTGGTCGTAGATGCGGTCACGCTCATCCTCCACACTCATGTTGTGCGTGATCACACAAGCAGTCATCGCCTCCCAAAGTTTTTCGGTGCTCCATGTCAGTGCAGGGTTTCGAATGATACCCCATCATGATTGGAGCACACCAAAAGCAAGCTCACGTCCTTTCTAGCACTCTCTAGCATTTGGGCAAATCTATGTCTTTTCTCTCCTTGTGGATTGGGTATTGACTTCATAAGAGTTGACTACTGAGGGTAGATATTTTCGGCTAGGTAATACCATTTGTTGTAATGGTGGCCATTGATCTCAAAGTTGGCATCTGGAGAGTGGCCTTCTGCAAGCCTTGCGAACACTGGTGAATGTTGAAGCACGGTGATATCATTGTTAGAACCAGCCCTGTCGAAGAAAAAAAATGCCAGATCCAAAGATCTTGAGAAGCCATCGATTCTAATATGAGAGTGGCACCTTTCACATGCCCCTTATACTGCCCCTGCCAAGCAAATGGACAGTTCTTCCACTTCGAGTGGATACAGTCTATACTATCGAGCATGCCCGGCCAGCCCCTCTCAGCATTGATCGCCAACAACCTCTCTGTATCCACGACATTTGGTTGTCTCAAGTACTCAGGGCCAAACACTTCCACCACAACCTTGCATAAATTGTACATTGATAGAAGGCATGTGGACTCGCTCATACGCACGTACTCATCCACAAGATCACCTGAATTTCCATACGCGAGCATGCGGGTAGCCGTGGTGCATTTCTGGTAAGAGGAGAACCCAAGCTTGCCAAGGGCATCCCGTTTGCAGTCAAAGTATGGGTCATATGCTACCACTCCCTCACTAATACGGTTGAACACATGCCTCGCCAAACGGAATCGACGACATAGAGCAATGTGTGGCCGCTCTCCCTATTACGATTCAAGGCCGGACCAGATGTCTCGGGACTGAACCTCTAAACCGAGGCCGCTGCCTAGCTATGTGGTCATTCACGACCAATGCAGCCACCGTGACGTCTTCGTCATCCGATGAACAAATGAAATTGTGAAAAAAGTACTCATCTCCACTGTCCAAGATACCTTGCGAGCAAAGTGTCGAACACCTTGCAGTCGTGATGGTAGGCGCGGCTGGCGTTCGTGGGCGGTTGCATTTGGCGTGCCCCTCGCAAGCAGCCGGCGAGGTTGGCGTTGGCGGTCGGCGTCCTACAACTATGGAGCGCCTATCAGAGAGTGTTGACGTCGATGGGCATCGTCGCCGACCGTTGCTTCTCTCCGCACCTAAAGAGCCACGAACATTGGAAAAAACCTCACCGAGACGCTGGCGTGGGGGCGGGCTATGGCATGGGGTGGTCGTGGTGTGGGCGACCTCGCAAGTTTAGCAAGGAAGACGACCTGAAAAAAGGGGTAGGACGATGGCGGGGCGAAGGGAGGCGCATGGGAAGAGAAAATAGGGGTTGTGTCCGTGACGGACGGACTAGACAAGGGCGCGGGTCCCGTCCGTCCGCGCGTTGTCTACTTCGGCGCAAATGTGACCTAATTTAAACCGGAAATGAGGCAAAAGCGGATGGAAAACGAACAAATGCCGGTTTGCTCCCGCTCATTGTGAATTTTATGTCCGTTTACCCTCGAACGACCAAACGGACGCGGGCGGATCATTTGTGTGCAGTTGGCCTTACGACATGCTAAAAATCAACGTAGAGTTTACGTAGGGATTTTACGTGGGAATAGAATTTTCTTTTACACAAAACTCAATGTTTTTTTCCCGCGAAGAAAACAATGTACACACAAAACTCAATGTTAATTGACGGAGTAGATTTCTGTGTTTTACTGACCCTTTTTTTTTTAATTCTGACCTTTTTTTTTGAATTCTTGTATAGTACTAGTGGCTAGCTAGCACCTACACCTACGCTCTACGACCATACACCACGTACTGTATCACAATATCCAGCAGCACTGGATTCACGTCACGCCGGTCGTCACTTCACCATTTAAGAGCGGGCATGCAATGCATGCAACACGGACAAAGAAAGCAAGCATGATTACATTCTACAGTACATTCCATCGCATTACAAGCCAAGACGAGACAAAAATGCACTGCCGGTAATTGGCACTCTGAACTTGTAATCCCGGTCTATTTTAGACCCTAGACCTGTTTGGCACACCAGGAATACTACAATCCCGACCGGGATATCCAGCTACTCTCACGGACCAGAATTTGGGCCGGCCCATTATACCACAACAAGAATTTGTGGAATTTAAAAAATGTTCACGCATTTCTAAAATGGTTTAGAAGTTAAAAAATGTTCTTGTTTTCTATTTTTGGAAAAAATTCAATTTCCTTTTGTGTTTTAAAAACTGGTTCCAATTTTCAAATTATATTCACATTTTTTTAAAAACCGTCCGTCATTTCAAAAAATCACATTTGTCAAAAAAGTTCAGAATTCCGACAATTTTTCACATGCTATGAAAAATGATTCGGATTTAAAAAAATTGTGTCACATTTTTCAAATAATGTTTTTGCAATTTCGTAAATTATTTGTGTTTTGAAAAATACCGAAGCGTCGAACTTCGAAAACATTTTTTTCGGGGCAAAAAAATATTGAAAACGTAAAACATTTTGGAAATGTCCGCACATTTTATAAAGTGTGAGCACTTTTTGAAAATTCTGAATACTTAAAAAACAACTATTTTTTGAAACAATCAATTTTGAAAAGGCGGACACTTTTTTAAACATATTTTTCTCAAACCGGAACAAAAGAATTAAAGTGCGAACACTTTTTGAAAATTAAAAAAATGGAACAAAATTAGAAACCTGAACAAATGTGGAAAGAAATGTTTGTGACATCTAAAAAATATCACGAGTTTAAAAAAATGTAAGTGGCATTTAAACAATATATGTAAAATGTATATAATATTCGTGTAATTCAAACAAATGTTTTGTCCATTCAAAATAGTGTAACATTTTAAGAATGTTCACGAGTTTTAAAGAATGTGCTTGTGACATTTTCAGAAAGAAGTGTATACAAATGTAAAGAAAGTTTGCATGATGTAAAAAAATGTATCATACCCTTAAAAGAATATACATGACATGTGTTTGAAAAAAGTGTATACAATTTTAAAAATATGTAACAATGTAAGAAATGTTCATGTAGTTTTATAAAATGTTTTTTGTCGTTAAGAAATGTATAACGTAATATTTGGAAAAATATTACCGTGTGAAAGAAACAATATAACAAAGGTAAACACTATGAAAAAAATTCAAGAAAGAAACAAATGAAACCAAAAGTATAACAAAGAAAGAAAAACCAGATAAAACCAATGAAAAAATAAAGTATAACAATGTAAAAAACCAAAAAAAGAAAAAGAAAACCATATCAGCGTGAGAGATTGAATGGGCCGGCTCAATTCAGCGAATACCGGCTAAATCCTCTCAAGCTTCAAAATAGACCGGGATCACAGAGTTCGGTGTCTGATTTCAGGGATTGAGAGTTTGAGGTTTGATTTAGCTTTCACCTATAAATTCAAGGTTTGTTTTGGACTTTTTCATCGTCTACACGTCCTACACATAGTACTCCTGGAGCTGTGAGTCCAAAATTAGTTGACGAAGTGCCAAAACAACGCAACCAAACATGCTGCAGAAGGCCGGCGTGCAACCGACCACCAACTAATGTCCATATTCCCCCTTTCTCCCCGTGCTCCACCACAGAGTGCAACACGACATTTACTCGAGCTCTAGCGTGCAAAAAAGGGAAGAAGGAGAGTTCACTCGACTTCTCTGCTCTCACCGCGGCAGCTAGCACCTGCCGTCCTGCATGCACGCTACGGCCGCGACCACGAGTGACCGTATTTTTTCACGGTACAATCGATTAGGCCAACTCATCCCAAATCGTCCGCCCGCGTCCGTTTATGGGTAAACGGACACAAATCGCGGCCCAACGCGCGGCCGCAAACGGACAAGTGTTCGTTTTCGGTCCGCTTTCGACTCATTCCCGGCCCAACTTTGAGACGCGTTTGCGGCCGAATGGACACGCGCGGACGGGCGCGACGCGTGCCCTTGTCCTCCCCTGGCCCGCCTGTCGGCGACACACCCGTCCCCTTTTCTATCCCCCCTCCCCTCAGCTCCGGCCGCACACCCCGCCCCACTCCCCTCTCCTCCCTCCGGCGCCTCCGCCGCCGTATCTTGGCCATGTAGCTGCCAAGCACGACCGTGTGCTCGGTCATCTTTTCTTCACGCCGCAAGCTGTCTGTCCAACCCTCCGGCCGCCTTGGAGCGGGCCTCGCCGGATTTGGAGAGAGTCTCTCCGGATTTGAGCGCGTCAGGCCACTGGAGGCCGCGCCCTGCCATGGACTGGCCGGGTACCGGTCCGCACCGCCACGGCTATGGTCCCAGGCCGCATGCAGGTACTGACTCCGCCTCTAGCCGTTCGGATCTACCCCGTCGCCGATTCGGCGGCAAATACACGAACGGACGCCGTCCGGGCTCGATGCTGGCCCAAATGCTCGTCGGCGCACCGATGCCCCTCATAAAATGCGACGACTATCCACTGACGGCCGTGCGAAAAGTGTCTACCACGCCGGAACACCCCGGATGGGTGTTTATCAAGTGCAAAAATGATGGGGTATGTGTTAGTTGCTTCGGTTGTGCTTTTGGATTTGGCTATTTTTACTTACAATCAAATATTCATTGTGTAGGATCGATGCAACTTTTGGTTTTGGGAAGAAGAATACATCGATATACTAATATCGCGCAACTTAATAGATGTTCGCGCATTTCTTGCTAGAGTAGACGCTAGAGATGACAATAGAGGTGCAGAAGCAACGTCAACTTCTTTAGACTTGAAGAATAAAGAAGCATTCAAGATCAAGACTCCGCAGATCAACAATGAATGCATCGAGAAGACACTAATCCAACTTACGGGAGCAGTTATGGAAGTTGGATATCTTTTAAAATGTTTTCTTATGGTTCTTGTTTTCTTTGGTCTTGCTATTCTAGTCAAGATTTGGTGAATGTATTCCAATGTATCCCAAAAATCGTTGATCGAAATAATGGAAAATCAAGACCCAAAATATCTATGTGGACATATGCGGTCAAAGATGCGGCCGCGCGTTGGGCGCACGGCTAGCGCAAATGGAAAACCGGGCGGCCACGGACCCATTTCCACCCCCAAACGGACGAAATCCGGACAAAACGAACGTCCGTTTGGGGTCGTGCGTTGGAGTTGGCCTTACAGCATCACACGCCGGCAGGCCGGGCGCGCGCCTAGGGCGGACAATCATTGTTTTAACCATTTAGCAAAGTTTAACACAATTTGACTTTGTTTTAGAAAAAAAATCTCATCTTACCAAGGGTATACGACATGCTCCATGGTGTTTTCTCCCCGGTGTTTTCCTCCGTGGGATTTGGCAAAGGAGGAAACGCCAACCATGACGTTTTGACCGTGGGTAAACACCATGGATTTTAGCATCATAGAAAAATGAATAAGGATTTTTCAAAAAGAGGGTCAAATCGTGCTAAACTCACAGTCAAAAGTTAGAACTGTGGTTTAGCACGATATATATGACCTTCTTTCTAAAAAAATCCTCATTTGCACTTTTCTAGTAATGTCAGCATACATGGTATTTCGCTGCATGAAAAAACGTCATGATCCATGGCGTATGCCCCTAACCAAAGCGCGTTTCCACCTATATCAAAAACTCTAAGTCCCACGGGGAGAAATGCGAGGGTGAAAAAGCCATGGACCATGCGTTTCACATACAATCAAAACGCCATGAATGTTGGCGTCAGCAAAAAAGGTCAGATGAGGAAAAAAATAAAACAAGGTCAACTCATGTTAAACATTGCTAAAAAGGTCAAAATAATGACGTCCTTTCCAAAGGCGCTCTCGTTAGGCCATTGTTCGTCTTGCCCGCGTGAGCGCACGCGGTGGTCGAACAACAATGCTTGGAGGTGGTACAGTTGCTCACCTGTCGAAGCATGGAGCAGGCTAGGGTGATAGGGATGCACTATCACTTTGGACCCACATCTCTTGTGCGTCGTCGTCCATTGCCTTCCATGGCTTCGATTCACATCCATTGAGAGAGGGAAGGTCATGGCTTGGTCTGTTGGAGAACGTTGCATGGGAAACAAAAATTTTCCTACGCACACATAAGATCTATCCATGGTGATGAGCATCTACGAGAGGGAGAGTGAATCTACATACCCTTGTAGATCGCTAAGCGGAAGCGTTAATAAACGCGGTTGATGTAGTCGAACGTCTTCGCGATCCAAATCGCCGAGCGTCCCGCGATCCAATCACGATCCTTCCGATCTAGTGCCGAACGGACGGCACCTCCGCGTTCAACACACGTACGGCTTGATGACGCCTTCACCTCCTCGATCCAGCGGGCGATGGTGAAGTAGTGGTTGAGTTCCAGCAGCACGACGGCGTGGTGATGGTGGTGAGGAACAATCTCTGCAGGGCTTCGCCAAGCACTACGGAGATTATGGCGGAGGAACTAGAGGGCTAGGGTTGCCGGCACACGGCTTGGGAAATCCTGATGTGTCCCGTGTGCTAGCCCTGCCCCTCTATTTATATGTTGAGCCTTGGGGTCTAAACTTGGAGTAAAAGCCTCCTCCGGGTCGGTTTTGCCCGCACAAGGTCGGTTTGGCCCGCAGGGAAAGAGTCCAACTCGGATCCCTGCCGAACCGTGCACAGCCGCGCACAAGCGGTAGTACCGCTTCACACAAGCGGTAGTACCGCTTGGGCGGTAGTACCGCTTCACACAAGCGGTAGTACCGCTCGGGCGGTAGTACCGCTTCACCAAGCGGTAGTACCGCTTACGCGGCAGCAAAACTACTTTTGCACTTTCCAATACCTTGTGGGCTTTATCCCTTTGGCTCATATAAAGTGTTGCTGCACCCGAACACTTCGGTAAACATCCGGAACCCCTTCCGGTGAACTTCGGAACTCTTCCGGAGATCAAAACACTATTATCACATATATCAATCTTTACCTCCGGACTATTCCGGAGATCCTCGTCATGTCCGGGATCTTATCCGGGACTCCGAACAACTTTCGGTCACCAACATAATAACTCAATTATACTAATCGTCATCAAACGTTAAGTGTGTAGACCCTGCGGGTTCGAGAACTATGTAGACATGACCGAGACACCTCTACGGCCAATAACCAATAGCGGGACCTGGATGCCCATATTGGCTCCTACATATTCTACGAAGATCTTTATCGGTCGAACCTCTATGTCAAGGATTCAGTTAATCCCGTATGCTGTTCCCTTTGTTCTTCGGTATGTTACTTGCCCGAGATTCGATCGTCGGTATCTCTATACCTAGTTCAATCTCGTTACCGGCAAGTCTCTTTACTCGTTCCGTAATACAAGATCTCGTGGCTAACACTTTTAGTCACATTGCTTGCAAGGCTCATTGTGATGTTGTATTACCGAGTGGGCCCTGAGATACCTCTCCGTCATACGGAGTAACAAATCCCAGTCTTGATCCATGCCAACCCAACAGACACCCTCGGAGATACCTGTAGAGCACCTTTATAGTCACCCAGTTACGTTGCGACGTTTGATACACACAAGGTATTCCTCCGGTGTCAGTGAGTTGCATGATCTCATGGTCCAAGGAACAGATACTTGACATGCAGAAAACAATAGCAATAAACTGACACGATCAAATGCTACGTTTACAGTTTGGGTCTTGTCCATCACATCATTCTCCTAATGATGTGATCCCGTTATCAAATGACATCTCATGTCCATGGCTAGGAAACCTTAACCATCTTTGATCAACAAGCTAGTCAACTAGAGGCTTACTAGGGACACAGTGTTGTCTATGTACCCACACATGTATTTGAGTTTCCAATCAATACAATTATAGCATGGATAATAAACGATTATCATGAACAAGGAAATATAATAATAACCAATTTATTATTGCCTCTAGGGCATATTTCCAACATGGTCATGTGGGCATGTTCTAGGTTCTTGAAGAGAACACATGTGTGTATATTGTAGGATTGAGAATATAAATATGTGTATGAGGTAGGCTTGGACATGTGATTTTTTGCTATGTGTATGGATTTATATAGATGATTGCTTGAGAGAGATTTTCAATGAATGGGTTTTGGTATGCTTAATTTTTAATAAAAAGGTCATAAAATGACAATTTTATGACCAAAATGGTGAGTCACAATCGGCAATTTTTCTTGTAGTGTGTTTATGAGGTCATATTGAGATTTTGTTATATTGTCATATGTATATGATTGTTTTTATTATGATGTCATTGAGATATTGTCGTATTGAGATCTATTTTGGCAATATGACAAATATATGCTCACTCAAATATATAGTTGATTGTTTTTGTTATGTTATCATTTAGATATTGTCAAATCACTACTAGGAAAAAGACTAGTAGTAGCCCGGTTTAAACAGCTAGTAGTAGCGCGGACCCGTGCTACTACTAGGGCGTTACAGCTAACTGGTAGTAGTAGTAGCGCGGTGCATCCCACGCTACTAGTACGTGTGTTAGTAGTAGCGCGGGTGCCACACGTGCTACTACTAACTATCTATAGCGCGTGTTTGTGAGCCGCACTACTACTATTAATTTCAAAAACCAAAAAAAATCTCGTTCCCATGCGTGTTGTCAATGGTGTCAATGGTTCGGTCCAGCGACGACAAGGGTCGCTGGAGGCGCGGACGGGCAGCGGCAGACATGATCCGACGACGGCTGTTGGAGAGGGACCGGATCCAGGGCAGAGCAAGACGACGGTGTGAGGTCCACTTCGCGGCCAAGTCAGAGAGCTCCTGGTTGGCCATGTCCACGACCTGCACAGGCATGGGCATGGGAGGTGAGTAAAACCATAGGGAGAGAGAGAGGGGAAAAGAGAAATGAGGGAGAGAGGAAGGAGATGGATGGCGTATCGGGGCTAGTCGCCGGTGGTGAGGTGCTCCGTCGTGGTGGCATGGAGGCGTGGGGGAAGACCGGCGAGCTCCTGGACGCCAGCGATGCGAGGCAGCGGCCTTGTTGGGCGCCATGGAGGAAGAGGTGTGCTTGGGTAGGAGCACCATGTGAGAGCCTATGGAGAGATCGAGGAGAGTGACAGGAGAGAGGAGGGATTCGGGGGAGGATATGGGGACTTCAGGGCTGTTAACCTACCTTAAACTTAGTAGTATCATGGTTTTAAACCCCCCGCTACTACTATCAACTTAGTAGTAGCGTGGGTTTATACCCCTCGCTACTACTATGGCCTGTCCCGGGGGCACGGTAGAGACCACTTAGTAGTAGCGCGGGTTTCATAACCCTCGCTACTACTATCAACTTAGTAGTAGCGCGGGTTTATACCCCTCGCTACTACTACGGCCTATCCCGGGGGGGGGGGGCACGGTAGAGACCGCTTCGTAGTAGCGCGGGTTTATAACCCTCGCTACTACTATCAACTTAGTAGTAGTGCGGGTCAATATAGCGCGCCACTAGTAAGTAGCAGTAGCGCGGGTCAATATAGCATGCTACTAGTAAGCGGCTACCTATAAGCTTTTCCCTAGTAGTGTATTAAGATTTGTTTTGGCAATATGACAAAGCTCACTCAAATATTATATATATATATATATACATATATATATGTATTTTTTTGTTATGTGACAATATCTCAATGGTATGTTTCTCTGAGTGAGATCATGTATTGATACAATGATAGGAGGGTAAAATGGCATGCTGTATATGACATGTTTGTCATTTTGTTGGCTATACTTTGTGTATGTAAGATGTTATAGAGTGATATGTATGTTTCATTTGTTCACCCTTGATTTTTAGGATGGCGTGTGAACGTTGGTACGACAGTCTTGATGAAGAGTACGACAGGGAGGATGATCGTGATTTTGTTAGGGTTAGGGTTGTACTAATGGATTTATGTGGTGTACGGATGTGGTTATGATGTTGCAAACCCTAGTTTTACTCATTATTATGGATTGTGGTTATGGTTTTATAGTTTGAGTTGTGGTTTTTGTGACGGGTAACATTGTCACTCATGTAGGATGGTCGGGATTGTCTTCATTGAGGAATATCTTGAGGCGGCGAAAGAACATAAACGCTAGTTCATCAAAAATGAGATGAATAGGTCGGTAAAGAGTTGCGACGAGGTGAATATAGCTATGAGGACTTTGCACCATTTCATTTCTGTGAGTACCCTCCAAAGTTCATCACTGACAAATAAATAATTTTGTGAGCTTTAGACGAAGGAACGGGAACATAGACACTATTTGGCAATGCATGTCACATTTTGCGCCACCGGGGAAGAATTTAATCAGGTGGGCCTAAAAAACCTGGCCAGATCATTGGCTGTGTAATCAAGGAAGGAGTGTCGCCCACACCGAGCGAGACTGCTCACTAGGATTGGATTCTCAAAAGAACTCATTTGTTGCTGCTCGGGACCATCAAATGATATTCAATTGGAACCTCTCAAGCAGGATGGGGAGATTGCACGCAAGAAAAAGATGACGGGTTGAACTTCGTGATGGTGTATTGTCATTTGAACTATAATGACATGAACCTTTGATGTTGTACTACCCCTAATGGCATGAACATATGTCGTATGCCGTTTCGGTGAACTTCGTGTTTGATATGCGATATTTGTCGTGAAATTTTCATTTTCATGTGATAATTGTCGTGAGCTTTCGAGCATATGGTGTTGTAGTCGTGACGGTTATGGTGAATTCAGTTATTGAAGTACCATTGATTGTGTATGTTGCAGATGGATGATGTGTGGTCGCTAAGTACTCCATGGTTGATTAGGTACGATGTGCGTATACAATCTGTTTCAAAACCTGGTCCATCACCTTGGATTAAAGAGGATATTATTATTGATGACTTGAAGGATTACCTGATAAATTATGTATTATCGCTTGATTTTGTTTACTATAGAAGCGGGTCCAAATCAAGTAGCAAGATTATCAGGGTTAAACTAACAAATAAGGCTACAATTGATAAGATTGTTGAAGAGTACAAAGCAAAAAATAAGGTTGATTTGCATTGTTATCGCATACCTGATTGGTTTGTAGAGTCTGCTCCAAAACGTTGTTGTTCCTGATATTGTCCTACCCGATAAAAAGAATTGTTGTGTGGATAAGGGGTAGACACAAGGATTCATGACGTTTACCCCCTTTTAGAAGCAATAAAAAGAGTTGTTGTCTAGATAGGGGCGCAAACGCCAGGGTTTACGGAGTTTACCCCCTTTCAGAAGCAATAGAAATAATTGTTCTTTGGATAGGAGGGTAGACGCCATGGTTCACGGGTTTACCGCCTTTGAGAAGCAATGTTAATGAATTGTTGTCTAGATAGGGATGTAAACGCCAGGGTCCACGACGTTTACCCCCTCTTAGAACCAATGTAAAGGATTGTTCTCTGGATAGAGGGTAGACGCCAGGGTCTACGGGTTTACCGCCTTTCAGAAGCAATGTAATGAATTGCTCTCTGGATATGGGAGTAAACACCAGGGTTCACGGTGTTTACCTTGGTCCCGGGGCAACAAAAGGAATTGTTCTCTGCACATAGAGGACAACTTAATGACATAACACACAAGTAGAACATCACATACGACTCAAATAATTTAATTCATGACAAATGACTCAAATGATTTAGTTCATGACACACAAAACATAGCACACACCACAAGTTCCTGACATAGTCCATGAGAAATAGCACACACCCCAGTTCACGACACATAGCACAACTCAAGTCCACGAAATAGTTTTCAAATGGTAGCACAACTCAAGACTCTATTGAGTCACACGGGGCCATTTCCCCTTCTTGTCACGTGCCTCGTCCTCCTCTTGTGCAATTGGAGATCTTGCAAGCTTTCTTGCCCCCCTCATCTTCATGAGCCACCTTCTCCTTAAGCTCCCTATCCTCCTAGTGCTTCTTTTGACCCTTTTACTCCTTCCGCTCCATTTCACGACGCTCATTCTTCTCTACTCGTTGCAAGGCATATTCGAATAGCCACTGACTCCATAGAGAATCTCAATATTGGTCATCTTAGACATATTTTGGCAACTCACGATCTATCTAGGTGAAGTACTTGCAAGCAGAAGCTGCCCCTGGCCCCTCTTCAAGCAAGAGCCACCCTCCCTCCTCCCTCAACCTCGCAGAACATGAAGGAGGAGGTCAAGAAGGAGCCGTTGTCATCGTCGTGCAGCACAACCAGCCCGATCGCTAGCGCGTGTAGCCGTATCCTCCACTACCTTGGACGTGGCGGCTCCTCCTTGCGCGCTGACGTGGCTTGAGACTGCGTCGGTATTTCCCCAAAGAGGAAGGGATGATGCAGCACAGCGACGGTAAGTATTTCCCTCAGTTATGAAAGTAATGTTATCGAACCAGTAGGAGGATCACTACCACCCAATAAGCAGCACCTGCACACAAACAACAAATACTTACAACCCGACGCGAAAGAGAGGTTGTCAATCTCTCTACGGTAAAAAGATAGATTAGGTAGTGATAGATAGGAGAGATAGATCTCTCAAGAACACAAAATAAAAAGGGCAAATAAAATATGCAGCAATATGTTTTTGGGTTTTTGGTTTTGTAGATCTGAAAACAAAGATGCAAAAAGATAGATCTGAAAGCAATATGTTGGAAAAGTAGACCCGGGGGCCGTAGGGTTCACTAGTGGCTTCTCTCATGAGTACAGCGCACGGTGGGTGAACAAATTACTGTTGGGCAATTGATAGAAAATCGAATAGTCATGACGATATCCAAGGTGATGATCATTATATAGGCATCACGTCCAAGATAGGTAGACCGACTCCTGCCTGCATCTACCTCTATTACTCCACACATCGACCGCTATCCAGCATGCATCTAGTGTATTAAGTTCATGAAAAAATGGAGTAATGCAATAAGAACGATGACATGATGTAGACAAGATCTATTCATGTAGGAATAGACCCCATCTTGTTATCCTTAATAGCAACGATACATGCGTGTCTTGCTGCCCCTTCTGTCACTAGGAAAGAACACCGCAAGATCGAACCCATCACAAAGGACCTCTTCCCATGGCAAGAAAAATCTATCTAGTCGGCCTAACTAAACCAAAGATTCGAAGAATAAATACGATGCTATAAGCAATCATGCATATAAGAGATCAAAGAAGACTCAAATAATATTCATGGATAGAAACTGATCATGAACTTAAAATTCATCGGATCCCAAAAAACACACCACAAAAGTTTACATCAAATAGATCTCTAAGAGACCATTGTATTGAGAATCATAAGAGAGAGAGAAGAAGCCATCTAGCTACTGCCTATGGACCCGTAGGTCTATGGTGGACTACTCACGCATCATCGGAGAGGCACCTATGAGGAAGATGAACCCCTCCGTGATGGTGTTTAGATTGGATCTCGCAGTTCTGAAACTTGCGGCGGCTGGAATTGTGTTTCGTCGACTCCCCTAGGGTTTTCCGAATATTTGGGAATTTATAGGCATCAGAGGCGGTGCAGAGGGGCCCCGTGGAGGGCACAACCCATCAGGGCGCGCCGGGGGCCCCCTGGCGCGCCCTGGTGGGTTGTGCTCCCCACATCCCACCTTCCAGGCTCGTCTTTGGCCCACTAGGTGTCTTCTGGTCCAGAAAAAATCTCCAAAAAGTTTCGTCGCGATTGGACTCCGTTTGGTACTAATATTCTGTGAAGTAAAAAACAAGCAAAAACAGCAACTGGCACTTTGGCACTATGTCAATAGGTTAGTCCCAAAAAATGATATAAAGTTGTTATAAAATGATTGTAAAACATCCAAGAATGATAATATAACAACATGGAACAAGCAAAAATTATAGATACGTTGGATACGTATCACGCCCCATCATGACCGTGTTTGCGATTTTAAACGTCGCGCCGGACTAGGTCCTCACCGACCCCGACCTTACGTTGGCCTCGGCTGAGGACTAGTCCTGGACCACCGCACAGATGTCCCACAACCCCTTTGTGGTGTTTTCGTGCGGGCCGAGGCGGTGTCCGCGGGCACCAGACCATGGCCGATTTGGACGTCGCGGTTCCTCGGTGGTCGGGGGAGGGGGAGGCGGTTTCTGCTTGAAGCGGGGGCGTGCTGAGCCATGATCATGGGCTCCATCATAACGTGCAACTCCTCGTCGCCCTATGACCGGTTTGATGTATAGAGTTGGAGATGCCCTTAGAGCATCTACAACCGGACCCTCCTCCCCGTTTTCTACCCAAACGACCGGGCGGCCTACCCTCTCACCGAATGACAAAACTTAGGAACCCTAGCGGGCTACCAAAACCTAGCTCAAATGTCTGGGTTGTCCGACAACCCCATATCCCGCCCATATGTGGGGTTGATATGGGAAGGCCCAAATGCACCCAGACACCACCGCCACATCGGTTTGGATAGGTATGACCCATGCCGCCCCCACCATCGTCCCCACAAAAAGTAAATCCGAAGCAAAAACCTAGTCCCAAACCCCACTCCACTCACTTCTCTCGCCCTCTCTGCTCCCCTTCGTCCCGTCCCATTCCAATCTTTGATCCCTTCCTGATGACTACTACGCAACTTTATTCTTGTAGACTCGTGTTGGGCCTCCAAGCGCAGAGTTTTGTAGGACAGTAGCAATTTTCCCTCAAGTGGATGACCTAAGGTTTATCAATCCGTGGGAGGTGTATGATGAAGATGGTCTCTCTCAAACAACCCTGCAATCAAATACAAGAAATCTCTTGTGTCCCCAACACACCCAATAAAATGGCAAATTGTATAGGTGCACTAGTTCGGCGAAGAGATGGTGATACAAGTGCAATATGGATGGTAGATATAGGTGTTTGTAATCTGAAAATATAAAAACAGAGATGGTGATACAAGAGATTGTAAAACATCCTAGAATAATAATATATCATCATGGAACAATAAAAAATTGTAGATACGTTGGAGACGTATCAGCTCTCTCTATTCGATGTAATCAGTTTGTGCGGTGCGTTTGTTGGGATCCGATGAATTGTGGTATTATGTTTGAATTATTCATGAAAAAGATTTGAGTCTTCTCTGAATTCTTTTATGATTCTTATTTCCATGCTTATTATAGCTTCATAAATCTCTCCGATCTATTGATTTGGTTTGGCCAACTAGATTGATCCATCTTCAGTGAGAGGAGTGCGTTGTAGTGGGTTCAATCTTGCGGTGCTCTATATCCCAGTGACAGAAAGGGACAAGACACGTATTTGTATTGTTGCCACTAAGGATAAAACGATGGGGTTAATTCATATTGATTGGATCTCTTTGTCTACATCATGTCATAGTTCTCCAAGCATTACTTTGTTTGTCATCAACTTAATACTTAGAGAGGCAAGTATAGAAGCGCTCTCGACATGGAGTAATAGTAGTAGGTGCAGGCAGGAGTCGGATGATGTCTACTACGCAACTTTATTCTTGTAGACTTTGTTGGGCCTCCAAGCGCAGAGTTTTGTAGGACAATAGAAATTTTCCCTCAAGTGGATGACCTAAGGTTTATCAATCCGTGGGAGGTGTAGGATGAAGATGGTCTCTCTCAAACAACCCTGCAATCAAATACAAGAAATCTCTTGTGTCCCCAACACACCCAATACAATGGCAAATTGTATAGGTGCACTAGTTCGGCGAAGAGATGGTGATACAAGTGCAATATGGATGGTAGATATAGGTTTTTGTAATCTGAAAATATAAAAACAGCAAGGTAGCAACTAACAAAAGTGAGCACAAACGGTATTGCAATGCTTGAAAACAAGGCCTAGGGTCCGTACTTTTGCTAGTGCAATCTCTCAACAATGCTAATATAATTGGATCACATAACCATCCCTCAATGTGCAACGAAGAATCACTCCAAAGTTCTTATCTAGCGGAGATCATAAGAAATTGTTTGTAGGGTACGAAACCACCTTAAATTTATCCTTTCCGATCGATCTATCCAAGAGTTCGTACTAAAATAACACCAAGTTATCCTTTTCTATCAATCCATCTAGAGTTCGTACTAAAATAACACCATATGATACGCATCAACCAACTCTAATGTCACCTAGATACTCTAATGTCACCACAAGTATCCTTGAGGTAATTATACGATACGCATCAAACAATTTCAGATTCATAATACTCAATCCAACACAAAGAAGCTCAAAGAGTGCCCCAAGATTTCTATCGGAGAACATAGGACAAGAACGTGCATCAACCCCTATGCATAGATTACCCCAATGTCACCTCGGGAATCCGCAAGTTGAGTACCAAAACATACATCAAGTGAATCAATAGAACACCCCATTGTCACCACGGGTATCAATATGCAAGACATATATCAAGTGTTCTCAAATCCAATGTTCAATCCAACATAACGATATCTCACAGGGAAAGATTCAATTCATCACAACATGATAGCAAGGGAATAATATCATATGATCCGACTATATTAACAAAGCTCGTGATACATCAAGATCGTGACATGTCAAGAACACGAGAGAGAGAGAGAGATTGAACACATAGCTACTCGTACATACCCTCAGCCCCGAGGGTGGACTACTCCCTCATCGTCATGGCCTCCGCCGGGACGATGAAGATGGCCACCGGAGATGATCTACCCTCTCCGGCAGGGTACTGGAACGCCTCCATATTGGTTTTTCGTCGATACAGAGAGTTGCAGCGGCAGAACTTCTCGTCTAGGGTTATTTCTAGTTTTTTTTGACTATATAGGATTTTTGGGCGTCGGTTTTACGCGAAGACGGGCCACGAGTGGGCCACAAGACACCAGGGCGCGCGAGAGGGGCCTCGCTCGCCCTGGTGGGTTGTGCCCACCTCGTGGCTCTTCTGGCCCTCCAACGAAGCTTCTAGTGCCTCTTTTGTTCCAAAAAAATCGTCAAAAAGTTTCGGGCGATTCGGAGAACTTTCATTTTCTGCACAAAAACAACACCACGGTAATTCTGCTGAAAACAGCGTCAGTCCGGGTTAGTTCTAAATAAATCATGTAAAGTGCATCAAAATCATATAAAAGTATTGTAAACATAGACAACCATGGCATGAATACTTCATAAATTATCAATACGTTGGAGACGTATCAGCATCCCCAAGCTTAATTCCTACTCGTCCTCGAGTAGGTAAATGATAAAATAAATAATTTATGAAGTGTGAATGCTAGCATAGTGTATAAGTTTGATCAATGATAATTTCAACCACTTTTCCTAGCATCATAACAACAACTTTTTCTCATAAAACTCATCATGATAAAGTAGCAACCAATTCTCATGTTATGGTTTAAACAATGAATTCTCTTGAAACTTAACAACCTATGTTCTTAGTCACCAAACAATTACAATTCAACTTATTCTCAACAAAGTCTAAGTAAGAGCTCCACATACTCAATCATCATATTGTCTTCTATGATTGCTAGTACTCAAAGCATATTTTTAGAACAAACAACATCCATCGAACACAGAGAAAGATAGGGGCTTAAAGTTTCGCCTCTCAACATACTTATCATAAAGATAATTGTCAACAATAATGAATCATGATCAAATATATTTGACTGGCCATATGTGCCTAGATCTTTCCCCACCACATGATGCTTGTCAACTAGAGAATAATTGAGGTTGAAATGAGAGTGCATACTATTGACTCTTGCATAAAAGTAAATACTGAAAGGTAAAAGATAGGCCCTTCGCAGAGGGAAGCAGAGATTTGCATATGTGCCAGAGCTCAAAGCTTAAATCAGAGATAAATATAATTTTGGGAGGTACACCCTTCCTGTCAATGTTACGACCAAGAGTTATCAATATCTTCCATGCTAAACACATTAGCGGCGGTTCCCAAGCGGTAAAAGTAAAGGTTTACTCCCCCTCCACCAACAAACACACTCCACGGCTAGCCGAATCCATGGGTACCGTCCATACCAACAACATTCCTGGGGGAGTTTTGTTTAATTATTTGCATTTTTTTATTTCGGGACTGGGAATCCCTATTACTGCCCCTCTCGTGCAAGGACGAGTGAATAAACACCCATCATGAGAATAACCCGCTTAACATGGAAGATACTGAACGCCCCCCGTCGCTCCATGAGCGGTCCAGGCACACAAAACAGATGTTTATTTGAATGTTTAGAGGTGGCACATGCAAATTTACTTGGAATGGCAGTGAAATACCATATATAGGTAGGTATGGTGGAATCTTATGGAAGAAACTTGGCTCAAGGATTTGGATGCACAAGTAGTATCTCTACTTAGTACGAAGTGTTGGCTAGCAAAAGGTTCTAAACAAGCACCACATGTTGGAGGATCCATAACAATATAACTTCTATGCAAATATACAGAACCATAACTCATTACGTTGTCTTCCTTGTCCAACTTCAACTAATTTGCTCAAGTTTGAAAATAATTAATGGGTATTCACAATCATAGAAGATGTTCAAGATAACATATTTGTATGTGAAAGTTCTCTTCCTTATACTAATCATTCACGAATTGCTTGTATGACCAATATTGTGCTTGTCAAGCTTCAAAAGATTTCGCTTTCTAAACCCAATGTGAAGCTACTACTTGGCATGATATGAACATATAATTTCAACTTCATGGTATTCAATTCATTCAACAATTTAGTCATAGGATATAAGCGAAGCACAAGAGTAAATGACAAGCTACTCTCAAAATATATAAGTGAAGATCAATGAGTAGTCAAACAATAAAGTACCTATGTGAGGACTCTCTCTCTCAATAAAGATTTTTAGATCTGAGTATTTTATTTAAACAGCGATCAAAAGAAAAATAACACTCCAAGAATAGCACATATCATGTGGACAAATAAAAATTTAGGCTCAACATAGGCTAACCGATAATTGTTCATGAAGAGAGGTGGGATGCGTAGCATCCCCAAGCTTAGATGCCTGAGACTTCTTGAAATATTTACTTGGGGTGCCTTGGGCATCCCCAAGCTTGAGCTTTTGTATCTCGTTCAATCCTCTCATATCCCGGTTTCACCTATTCTCAAAAACTTCATCCACACAAAACTTGAAAAGAACTCGTGAGATAGGTTAGTACACATAAGAACAAATCAACACTTCATGTACTGCCAAGACAAGTTGCACAATAATTTTCAAACATAATCTACTGTTTTCTATAGTTTCCACAATTTATATCTACTAATATAGGCCATGGAAACTATAGGATAAGTAGATAACGAAACTATGACAGCAATCTGTCCAAACAGAATAGTCTGTAGCAATCTATTAAACCAGTGTACTTCTGTAACTCAAAAAATTATGAAAATTTAGGACATGCTAAAGAATTTATATGAAAATACTGTGTAAAAATTTCAGAAACTTACATGTTCCAGTAAAAAATTAAAATTCCTTTACTGGAGTCAAAAGTTTCTGTTTTGGTTCAGCATCAATTCTACTCATCTTGTGAGTCATCCCAAAGGCTTTACTTGGCACTCTATTGAAATAAAAGACACAAAACATGATTAATACAGTAGCTTAATCATGTGAACACTCAAAAACAGAAAGTAAAAGTGTTGGGTTGTCTCCCAACAAGCGCTTTTCTTTAAAGTATTTTAGCTAGGCATGATGATTTCAATGATGCTCACATAGAAATAGTAATTGAAACATGCAAGAGAGCATCATGAATCTCATGACAAGCACATTTAAGTCTAACCCACTTCCTATGCATAGGGATTTTGCGAGCAAATTTTTTATGGGAGCAAGAATCAACTAGCATAGGAAGGCAAAATAAGCATAACTTTAAAACTTTGAACACATAGGGAGGAAACTTGATATTATTGCAATTCCTACAAGCATATGTTCCTCCTTCATAATAATTTCTAGTAGCATCATGAAGGAATTTCACAATATAACTATCACATAAAGCATCCTTTTCATGATCTACAAGCATAGAAAATTTATTACTCTCCACATAAGCAATTTTCTTATCATTCATAGTAGTGGGAGCATCAAATGAAACTCGAATACTATAAATTGTTTCCACATTAAAAGAGTAATGTTCAGTAAAAGGATATTCAAAATTATGAAAATAATTATCACTACTTTTTATAACATAAGTATCATCACAATAATCATCATAAGTAGCAACTTTGTTCTCATCATAGGGCCCGTTCGGCAACGCTCCAGCTCCTGGCTCCGCAGCCGGAGCGAGCGGAGCTGTCCTGAACTGCCTCACTCCATGGATCTGTGAGGATGGAGCGCTCCATCGATGAGGCCCAAATTGCAGAGCGAGCATGGCCTGGCTCCGCAAAAACTAAAAATCGGGAGCTGTCGTGGGAACGAGTCTGACAGTAGAAGGTAGGGGTACGTAAGGAGAGGACAGAGTCCTAGCTACGGCGAGGGTGTACACACAGATGTATGAGTTCAGGCCCCTCTCATGGAGGTAATAGCCCTACGTCTCAGGTGCTCGGGAGCACTTTGTCGAGTGTAATAGGAGTATCGCTACAAGGGGTGCGAACCAACCCTTATGCCAGAGGGGAGGGGTGGCTTATATAGAGTGCGCTGCCCCTCATAAGTGTTCGGCGTTTAAGGGTCAGATCGTGGCTATAATGACGTACGTTACTGGTAACGTACACCATAAATGCTATTAATGGTCTTGATGAGTGCCTGCCCGTTAGCCTCCCTGGGGTGACTTCTGGGCTTCTGTGGTCGACTGTCTTCTGGTCCTTCCGAGTGAAAGGTAAGCGTCGAGTGAAAGGTACCTCCGAATGTATATTGTCGAGTGACTTGTATGTCTTGGAGATTTCAGTCGGAGACTTCCTTGTAGCTCTTAAGCTTTCTGGGGCAGTGTCCTTAGGTAGGGCATGTAGGTCAGGCCTATGACCCTACCCTAGGTACATATCCCCATCATTAGCCCCCGAATGGATCGGGGTTCGAGCGTAAAAAGTGTCAATGCAGGTTCTGACAAGACACAAAAATTCCGAGTGCATTTTGAGACTTCTTAGAAATCTGGGTCGATTGGAACCTTTATCGTTTGCCCTGATCGATTCTGTCTTGAAGTATATCCGAGTGAAACTGAGCTCGAAATCAGGTCCGAGTGAAACTGAGCTCGAAATCAGGTTCAAGTGGTCTGCAGAGTCTTCTGATGTGACGGTTCGCTCCGTCGGGTCCGGATTTTACGGGATTCGAAAATTGGATAAACATGCGCCGAGCGGAGATGACGCAACCGCTAAGGCAAGTGGGCACACGATGCCTCGATTACCGCGCCGCCAAAATCGCCACGCGATGCGCCTCCTCTGAATTCGGGATACTCAGAGATCTGGCGGGCCCGCAGGTCAGAGACCCACACGGGCGGATATAAGGGGCGACGACGCCGGTGCTGGTACAGTATTCTTCCCCCAAATCTGCTCTTCTCCACCTCCTCCTCTGCTCAACTCCGCTCCAACGACTGCCGCCGCCATGACGAAGGGCAAGACGGAGAAGCTCGAGCGCACCAAGAAGGGAGGAGCCAAGGCGAAGAAGCCGTCTAGCAAAACCAATGTAATCCAACTGTGTGGTGGCTTAGGGATCCAAAAGAGAGGTAGGAGTGCATTTCCCTCTATGACCTTTCCTGATTCTGTCCGGGGTTGGCAGTCGACATGGTTCTATTGCAAGGATGTTGCATCACCAAATATGTTGACTAGACTTCCTCCTTTCACCTTGGATCGACCTACCACTCCCAAACCACTGTACGTGACAAAGGTAGAGAAAATCCAGGTAGGGATCCTAGTGAACGCTGTATCTGATCTCATCCGTGGCGGAGTGACTGGCTTGGATCTCCTTGAAACGTTTCTCAGTCGACGGATCCAGCCTCTCCAAGCCCGGGATCACACCATGTGGCATTACTCGGGCCCTGAGGATACCACTCGGACTCATCCTGAAGAAGTTTCCGACGAGACCGTCTCCCAGTGGCTCAGGAGCATCACCGGAGCCTGTGACAATCCCGAGGGAGCGAAGCGAATTCCGCCCTTTTCTGCTTTGAACCCACCAAAGAATCTTGTGAGTTATACCTCCGTCGATTGTTTTAATATCTGTCGAGTAACTGGATCTCCAGTCGACTGACTTTGAAGCTTGTATCTTGCAGGAATTTACAAACATGTACTCGCCCGTGCCAAACGGAGAACAGTCTGACGAAGAAGAAGGGAGCGTAGATGACAGCGCAGACGGCGATTATGCCAACGACAGCGAGAGCAGCGATGACGACCTGGAGGAAGGCGAGGTGGAAGCTCAGGTCCCTCTGCGCGCCGGGCGTCGCACCAAGCAGCAAGAAGACCCAGAGTTTACTCCGAGTAAAACTGTGGCGTCGAGCACAAGGAACCCAAAGCGTGACCGTACCGCAACATCAGGGTCGACTGAAAAAGCTGCGAAACAACTCAAGCCGGACGCGCCAAAACCTCGGAAGGCCCTGCCTCGTATCAAGATTGTTGTGTCTGTTGCCTCAACGTGAGTGTTTATTTTCCCGCAATTGTGATTGTGGCACTTCATGTCCCTGCTGACCGAGTAGAGTTTATCCGCCAGAGCTGCTACCTCTGTGACGTCGCCCCAGCGAAATGATGGGGACCATATGGAAGTGGACACTCCTGATGCAGCCACCTCCCAACGAGGTATAACAAACCCACACTCTACTCTGTTTTTTGAAGAATAATCGTCGAGTGACTTGATTAAAATTGCCGATTGATAGCTGACGAAGTCATCGAACTGGAAGATGACGAGGAGCTGCAGCGAGGAATGCAAGATGAAGCTGCCCCTCTGGAGGCTCCACACGTACGCACACGGAGAACATCATCAGGACAGACGCCCCATGGGTCGACTGCTGCGACACCTCCAGCCCTTGTGGCTCCGCTGTCGAGTGCTCCGCCAGCCACTTCAATTCTGGTAGCTTCAGCACCTATTGGACAATCTGAAGCACCTCCTACTGCCTCAGTTACAGCACCAACTCATTCGACGCCCGCATACCCTTTGTATCACATCCCGGAGGACCAAACTGGGGCTGCCAAGGAAGCCATGATTCAGGCTGGGCAGATGATGCTGCGAACAAAGGAGGCGTATGAAGCCAGCAAGTTAGCCTATGATGCCAGCTCAGCGCTTCAAGCCAACGTCCAAGTAAGTGCTATTGTAAGTTCATTTCCGCTTGAATTCTTGTCCATCTTGATTTTACACCCACTGGGTGTTTTCTTCGCAAGTAGATCAGGTAGTTTCTGGTCCCGAGACCGCTGTCGAATGACGAAGGCATCGGCAGGGGTCTTAGAGTTGATTTGAAAGTTGCTTGTCACTCGATAGGACGGGCTTGGTCGAGTGATAGTAGGTCCAGTGGGGGCACGCTGAGTGCACCCGCTGGGTGTAGTCCCCGAGACCGCCGTCGAGTGCTTGTATCGGCGGGGGTCTGATAGAGACAATGTTCGCTTGCTTGCTTCTTTGTTTATACTCTGACAGGCCAGACCTGGTCGAGTGTTTTTGTATCCAGTGGGAGCACGCCGAGTGCACCCACTGGGTGTAGTCCCCGAGACTACTGTCGATCGTTGACGATGGGCAGTAGTCTTAAGAACCATTCTCCAGGTTTCATGGACATCATTTCCATTAACCATGATATGACGCTGTATAAGGTTGTGGGGTGGGGCGGCGGTCCGCCTTTCAGTCGACTGCACTTGTACTTTTCCACTCGGGAGTAGAGAAATATCCATGTCGACCGAACCCCTTCTTTGCTGATTTCAGAAAGCCTGTGGGCTCGGGACCAAGTACGTCGAGCTAGAGAAGGAGAAGAATCGACTTCTGCTGGATCTGGAGCTGACGAACAACAACCTGGACCGTGCACAGACAGAATTGAAGACTTTGGGAGGTAATCCTTGACAACCAATTGCATTATCATTTTCATCTTCCGTCCTTTGAACCGAGCGAATCCACTCGAACAGACGTACGTGATGAGAACCGTCGTCTCCGAGCGCGACTCAACAATGTTATTTCTTTAGATACCATGAAAAAGGCGCTCGAGGACAAGGACAAATCACTTGCTGATGCTCAGAAGGAAGCGAAGGAGAAAACTGAAGCTGCTGAGAAGAAACTTGATGCAGCCAGTAAACTGGAAGAAGAGAACGCCAAACTCAAGCAGGAACGATCCGACTGGATCAAAAAACTTGAAGTGCAGACCAAGGGAAAGAGTGCTCTGGAAAAACACTTAGGAGACTTTGCGAAGAAAATGTTCAGCATGCTTGAAGGTGACTTTCTTCTGTCGAATGAATTTCCTTGATTTCCTCAGAACGACATTGTGATCACCTTTTCCCTTTCTCTTCACGCAGAATTCTGTCAAGACTTTGAGAAGGAAACCGAAGAAATCGAGCCCAATCTGGACCCCACGAAGTCACTCGTCGGAGACGCCGTGGCCATGGATATGTTTCGACTCGAAGCTCGTCTTAAGAGTGTCCAAGGATATGTCACTCGGCTAAAGGCTGCATTCGAGAAGGTCGACAAGGAGTTGTGGCCTAAAGATTCTCTCCAGACTGACCTCGAGTCTATGATGACTCATCTAAACGAAATTCCCAGTCGAGTGCAGGCGTGGAAGAAATCCGCTGCTCGTTGTGGTGCTGATGTGGCACTTTCACTCGTCAGGGTTCATTGCAAGGAGGCCAGGGAGGACAAACTGAAGGCTCTCCGAGTGATCAACACAAAGAAACTGCAGTTTGAAGATTTCATGGAGACTTTCATCGAAGCAGCCACTCGGATCGCCGACGGAATTGACCTGGACACCTTTGTCGAGCCCTCAAGCCCTACTGGAGCTTGAACAAGTGCTTCGCTTTCAGTTAAAACTTTATTTGCCTCGGTATGACGAGTGATGGTGTAACCGATTAAAACTTCGTTCAGGCCTTAAGCCTGAGAACTTCCCTTTGCGCAAACAAGTTTTTGCTGCGCTAGAGATTCTAGTCTTACTCGCGTTTTTGCTTTCCGGCATTTTGCTTGGTTGAATTTAGGACTTAGGCGAAGACTGGTTCGCAGCTAAGTTCCGAGTGTTAGGAATACCTTACACTCGGAAGGATTTTTTAACTTAGGTGAAAACTGGTTCGCGGCTAAGTCTCCGAGTGTATTGAATGTTATACACTCGGAAGGGTTTTTAACTTAGGCGAAATGGGTTCGCAGCTAAGCCCCCGAGAGAGAGGGTTGCTCTTCACTCGGAGAAGTTTTTGAACTTAGGCAAAGACTGGTTCGCGGCTAAGTCTCCGAGTGTATTGAATGTTATACACTCGGAAGGGTTTTTAACTTAGGCGAAACAGGTTCGCAGCTAAGCCCCCGAGAGAGAGGGTTGCTCTTCACTCGAAGAAGTTTTTGAACTTAGGCGAAGACTGGTTCGCGGCTAAGTCTCCGAGTGTATTGAATGTTATACACTCAGAAGGGTTTTTAACTTAGGCGAAACGGGTTCGTAGCTAAGCCCCCGAGAGAGAGGGTTGCTCTTCACTCGGAGAAGTTTTTGAACTTAGGCGAAGACTGGTTCGCGGCTAAGTCTCCGAGTGTATTGAATGTTATACACTCGAAAGGGTTTTTAACTTAGGCGAAACGGGTTCGCAGCTAAGCCCCCGAGAGAGAGGGTTGCTCTTCACTCGGAGAAGTTTTTGAACTTAGGCGAAGACTGGTTCGCGGCTAAGTCTCCGAGTGTATTGAATGTTATACAGTCGGAAGGGTTTTTAACTTAGGCGAAACGGGTTCGCAGCTAAGCCCCCGAGAGAGAGGGTTGCTCTTCACTCGGAGAAGTTTTTTAACTTAGGCGAAGACTGGTTCGCGGCTAAGTCTCCGAGTGTATTGAATGTTATACACTCGGAAGGGTTTTTAACTTAGGCGAAACGGGTTCGCAGCTAAGCCCCCGAGAGAGAGCGTTGCTCTTCACTCGGAGAAGTTTTTGAACTTAGGCGAAGACTGGTTCGCGGCTAAGTCTTCGAGTGTATTGAATGTTATACACTCGGAAGGGTTTTTAACTTAGGCGAAACGGGTTCGCAGCTAAGCCCCCGAGAGAGAGGGTTGCTCTCCACTCAGAGAAGTTTTTGAACTTAGGCGAAGACTGGTTCGCGGCTAAGTCTCCGAGTGTATTGAATGTTATACACTTGGAAGGGTTTTTAACTTAGGCGAAACGGGTTCGCAGCTAAGCCCCTGAGAGAGAGGGTTGCTCTTCACTCGGAGAAGTTTTTGAACTTAGGCGAAGACTGGTTTGCGGCTAAGTCTCCGAGTGTATTGAATGTTATACACTCGGAAGGGTTTTTAACTTAGGCGAAACGGGTTCGCGGCTAAGCCCCCGAGAGAGAGGGTTGCTCTTCACTCGGAGAAGTTTTTGAACTTAGGCGAAGACTGGTTCGCGGCTAAGTCTTCGAGTGTATTGAATGTTATACACTCAGAAGGGTTTTTAACTTAGGCAAAACGGGTTCGCAGCTAAGCCCCCGAGAGAGAGGGTTGCTCTTCACTCGGAGAAGTTTTTGAACTTAGGTGAAGACTGCTTCGCGGCTAAGTCTCCGAGTGTATTGAATGTTATACACTCAGAAGGGTTTTTAACTTAGGCGAAACGGGTTCGCAGCTAAGCCCCCGAGAGAGAGGGCTGCTCTTCACTCGGAGAAGTTTTTGAACTTAGGCGAAGACTGGTTCGCGGCTAAGTCTCCGAGTGTATGTGAAATTGTGCGATCGGAATCGACAATAGACCGCGGAAGTCGTAACTTAACAAACGACATCGTCTGGAGCACTCTTATTACATTAAAACAACTCAGTCGTCAAGTATAAAAGCGTCGAAGCAAATCCGCGTTCCAGGCGCGTGGCTCATCAATATTCTTCTTCAAGTTGAAAGGATGGTACGCCCCGATGTTCAGCACCTTGGTGACGACGAATGGGCCTTCCCACGCTGGGGCCAACTTGTGGTGCCGCTGCTGATCCACTCGGAGCACCAGATCACCTTCGTGGAATGAACGGCTTTTGACGTGTCTCGCATGGAAGCGGCGAAGGTCTTGTTGATATACAGTCGACCGGATCAGGGCCATCTCTCGTTCTTCCTCTAGGAGATCCACACCATCTTGTCTAGCTTGCTCAGCTTCGTCTTCAGAGTATAGATCCACTCGGGGGGAATTGTGAAGGATGTCACTTGGCAGAACGGCTTCAGCTCCATACACAAGGAAGAAAGGAGTGCGCCCAATCGACCGGTTAGGAGTCGTCCTCAAGCCCCACAGAACAGACGGCAATTCAGTGACCCAAGCTCCAGCAGCATGATCAAGATCTCGCATGAGCCGAGGCTTCAGTCCTTGGAGGATAAGGCCATTCGCTCGCTCAGCTTGACCGTTAGACTGGGGGTGCGCAACGGATGCGTAGTCCACCCGAGTGCCTTGAGAGGAGCAAAAGTATCTGAACTCTTCCGAGTCAAAGTTAGAGCCATTGTCTGTAATGATATTGTGGGGGACTCCATATCTGAAGGTTATTTCTTTCATGAATTTGATAGCAGTGCGGGCGCTCAACTTCTTGATGGGTTTAGCTTCAATCCACTTAGTGAACTTGTCGACTGCAACCAGTAAGTGAGTGAATCCACTCTGGCCTGTTCTAAGGGGTCCAACCATATCCAAGCCCCATACAGCAAACGGCCAGACGAGTGGAATAGTCTTCAAGGCAGACGCAGGTTTGTGTGACAGGTTCGAATAAAACTGGCATCCTTCGCAGTGATCGACTATATCTTTGGCCATCTCATTGGCGCGTGGCCAAAAGAAACCCGCTTGGTAAGCTT
Source organism: Elymus sibiricus (assembly GCA_039707655.1). Classification (NCBI taxonomy): domain Eukaryota; kingdom Viridiplantae; phylum Streptophyta; class Magnoliopsida; order Poales; family Poaceae; genus Elymus; species Elymus sibiricus. Next base: position 360,882,323 of record CM077671.1, read on the forward strand.
TGGCAACAATTGTCCTAGAGGACGCATGATGACCACAAGTTCCCGAATGAATCTCCTCCAAAATCAGTCGACCTTCTTCAGGAGAAATACACCGCTGAATCACGCCAGTCACACTTTCTCTGTAGAGTTGTCCATCCATAACAGTAAAAGCCTTGGATCTGCGGACTATCTGTCGAGCTTCATCTTCATCATCTGGGAGTTCTCGCCTCAGAATATACGCAATATAAGGAACAGTCCAGTCGGGGATGATCACTAAAACCTCCATAACCAGATCAATAACTGCTGGGACGTCGACTTCAGTCGGATCTGAGGCGCTCTTTGTTTGCGGGGGCTCTTCAGTGAAAGGATCTTCCTGTACCGAAGGAGAATGAAGGTGCTCGAGAAATACATTGCTGGGGACAGGTTTCCGAGTGGATCCAATCTTTGCCAGCTCATCAGCTGCTTGATTCTTCACTCGGGGAACATGATGGAGTTCCAAGCCTTCGAATTTCTTCTCAAGTTTCCTTACTGCATTGCAGTATCCTGTCATAGCGGGGTTCCTGACATCCCACTCTTTCATCACTTGATTGACCACCAAATCAGAGTCGCCATAAACCATCAGGCGCCGGACGCCGAGTGAAATGGCCATACGCAACCCATACAAGAGTGCTTCATATTCAGCTTCATTGTTGGAGGAATCAAAGTGAATCTGCAAGACATAACTGAGTTTGTCGCCTTTTGGGGACACCAGTACTACGCCAGCACCAGACCCATTCAGCATCTTCGATCCATCAAAGAACATGGTCCAGTGTGCCGAGTAAACTTGGATCGGCTGCTGCTGTTCAGTCCACTCGGCCAGGAAATCAGCAAGGGCTTGAGACTTGATTGCTTTCTTTGCTTCAAACTTGATGTCAAAATAGAGGAGCTCAATAGCCCATTTGGCCACTCGACCGGACGCATCTCGATTGTGGAGAATTTCAGACAATGGAGCATCACTGACGACTGAAATTGAGTGATCTTGAAAATAATGTGCCACCTTCTTAGCTGACAGATATATACCGTACACGAGCTTCTGGTAATGTGGATATCTTTGCTTTGAAGGAGTCAACACTTCAGAGATGTAATAAACAGGACGCTGGACTTTGTAAGCTTTACCTTCCTCTTCCCTCTCGACAGTGAGAACTGTACTGACGACCTGATTAGTAGCCGCTATGTACAATAGCAATGGCTCTTTACTATGCGAAGCAGCAAGCACCGGCTGGGTGGAAAGCAGAGCTTTGAGCTCAACAAACGCTGCTTCAGCTTCTGGAGTCCACTCGAATGTATCAGACTTCTTCATCAGTCGGTATAAAGGCAATGCCTTTTCACCGAGATGGGAAATGAATCGACTCAATGCTGCCAAGCAACCTGTGAGCTTCTGGACATCGTGCACACGCTCAGGGCCTTTCATTTGGGTGATGGCACCGATCTTTTCAGGATTAACGTCGATTCCCTTTTCGGAAACGAGAAAACTGAGTAATTTGCCGCCAGGAACACCGAAAGTGCACTTAGTCGGATTTAGCTTGATGTCATATCTCCTCAGATTGGCGAATGTTTCAGCTAAGTCAGACAACAGGTCGGAACCTTTGTGAGACTTGACGACAATGTCATCCATGTACGCTTCAACATTCCGAGGGATCTGATTGAGTAAACATTTTTTAATCATGCGCATGAAAGTAGCGCCAGCATTCTTCAAACCAAAAGGCATGGTGATATAACAGAAACACCCAAAAGGGGTGATGAAGGCTGTCTTTATTTCATCCGGACCAAACAGACGGATCTGATGGTAACCAGAGTAAGCATCCAGAAAAGATAGACGCTCACACCCCGCAGTTGAGTCGACAATCTGATCAATGCGGGGGAGTGGAAAATGATCTTTCGGGCAGACCCGATTGATATGTTTGAAATCAATACACATGTGGAGTGACTTGTCCTTCTTAGGGACCATAACGACGTTCGATAACCACTCGGAGTGGTAAATCTCACGTATGAACTTAGCCGCCAAGAGACGAGCCACCTCCTCGCCGATTGCTTTTCGCTTCTCCGTTGCCGACCGACGCAAATGCTCCTTCACAGGCTTGGCCTTCGGGTCAACTCTCAACCAGTGCTCAGCCAGTTCCCTTGGTACACCAGGCATGTCAGCAGGCTTCCATGCGAAGATGTCCCAGTTCTCATGGAGGAACTAGATGAGCTCGGCTTCCTACTTGCTGTCGAGTGTCGTCGAAATGTTGGTCGGGGCAGCTGTTGGATCTGTCGGGTGAATGTTCACTTTCTTCACTTCTCCTGCCGACTGAAAAGCTGACTCAGAAGCGGGCTTCTTAGCGCGTAACAGGTCGGAAGGATCAGCGTTTTTCTTGTATTCTTCCAATTCGACCATAGCCATCTGATGATCGGCGATCTTGGAGCCCTGCTGAAGGCACTCCTCAGCCCTCTGTCGATTGCCAGTGACTGTGATTACTCCCTTGGGTCCGGGCATCTTCAGCTTGAGATACACGTAACATGGACGGGCCATGAAACGGGCATAAGCCGGACGACCAAGGATGGCGTGGTACGTGCTCTGGAAGTCCACCACTTCAAATGTCAATTTTTCCTTGCGAAAATGCTTAGCGTCACCAAACACAACATCCAACGCTATTTGACCGAGTGAATGGGCCTTTTTCCCAGGGATGACGCCATGGAACTGCATGTTGCTTTCACTGAGTCGGGACATCGGAATGCCCATCCCCTTGAGGGTATCTGCATATAGGATGTTCAGACCGCTCCCACCGTCCATCAAAACCTTGCGGAGTCGAGTGCCCCCCACAACTGGGTCCACCACCAGCGCTTGCCGCCCGGGGGTGGCAATATGCGCAGGGTGATCTGACTGATCAAACCTGATAGCAGTCTGAGACCACTTGAGATATGTGGGGGTAGAGGGAACCGCCATGTTAACCTCCCTGTTGATAACTTTCAGTCGACTCTTGCTCTCAACATCAGCAAAAATCAACAGAGTGGCATTGACCTCAGGAAACTCTTCTTTATCTCCTTCATCCTCCTTTTCAGGATCTTTCTCACTCGACTGGCTCTCTTTGAATTGCTGGATCAGTAAACGGCACTGTCGAGTGGTATGCTTTGGCAATATTAAATTGCCCTCTTCATCTTTCCTCGTGTGGATTGCACACGGTGAATCCATAACATCTGTACCCGACTGATTCTTTGACTTCTTGGGGGTGAACTTAGCTTTGTACTTTCCTTTATTTTTGGCCTGAGCCGCCAGAGCGGCCGCTTCTGCCGGAGCAGGGGGATCAGCCTTGCGCTTCTGCTTCCGATTGGAATTTCCGCCTGCATCATTGTCGACTGCTTTTCCTTTACCGCTTCGGAGGCGGTCCTCTTCTTCACCATTGGCGTACCGAGTGGCAATCTCCATCATCTTGCTCAGAGAAATATCACCAGTGCGACCAAACTTCAGATAGAGCTCTCTGTATCTAACACCGGCCTTGAAGGCGCAAACAGCCTGATGTTCGGAAACATTCTCCACCGTGTGATGCAGGGTGGACCAGCGCTGAATGTAGTCTCGCAAGGTCTCATTGGGCTTCTGAACACAATGCTGCAAATTAATCAAACCAGCCGGACGTTTACAGGTGCCTTCAAAGGTTCTGATAAACACTCGGGCCAAATCCTCCCAGCAATAGATGCTAGAGGGAGCCAAACGATTCAACCAAGCTCTGGCCGAACCATCTAACATCAGGGACAAATGCTTCATGGCTATGTTGTCGTTTCCTCCACCAATCTGCACAGCCACTCGGTAATCATCTAACCATGTCTCGGGCTTTGACTCGCCAGAAAACTTGCTAATACCAGCCGCCAACCTGAAGTTGGGGGGAATTTCTGCAGAGCGAATGGCTCTGCTAAAACATTCGGGCCCAGAAACAACAGCACTGCTTCCACCCGGATAGTCTCCGTTATAACCATCTCTGTGGGCTCTGCCTCTGTCGACCCGCCTTTGAGCAAGGACATCCCTTGCGTCAAATCCAGGATTCCGCTCATCACCGAACGGGTGCCTATCATCATTGTGCCGGGGCACATATGAACCACTCCGCAGAGGAGAAAGCACTCGACGGCGGTCATCACGGTGATAACAGGGAGCAAGCTGATCTCGCCTCTGGTCTCTGTACCGATCTTCACGGTAACCTCCGCTTCTGTGGCGCAGAGGTGACCCAGGGCTGTGGGCCGACTGAACTGTCTCCGCCCCGGGCGAATTGCTATGTAATCTGTTCTGTGACTGAGAAACAGCCGCATTCTGCTGCTGCGCTGCCTCGAGCAACGTTCTGATTTGTTGCAAACCTCTACCATCTTCCGATCGTGACGGCTGTATAGAATCTGCAATCCTAGCAGCAGCTGCAACATTCAACACTGGAGTACGGAATACCTCAACGTTATTCCGCGATCCACTCGGAAACAACTGTCGCTGATGTCGATTGGGACGTGGTGGACGCTGTCGAGCGCGCTCGTCGAGTGCTTCCTGCAACTCTTTGAGTCGAAGGCGAGTAGCCTCCATGGCCTGGGCCTCAGCAGTCGTGCCGACGATGGGAGTATGGAGAACATCCTCATCCCGGCGCTGCTGTTCATTCGACGTTCCACCAATCTCGTGCCTGGTGTGGTTGAAGCCAAGCGGCGGACTCTGATGAGAGCCAGCCATAAAAACTTCAGCCGCAGGATCGCAGCTCTCCCACTCGGAGGGAACATCAGACCGATCTGACGCCGAGTCGAACACGCCGAGAAGTGACTCGGCGGGCTCGATGGCCGCAATCTGCAGGGACGAAGCCTGGCGGGCCGCCGCATGTCGCACCCAACGCTGTAGCCACGAACGACCGGATCGCTTGCGGCGATGAACAGCATGGAGGGCCGACACGTACGGAGTCGACGGCTGAAGGAGAAGAACACCGCAGGAGCTTGCGCAAAAGTGCGTCGCCCCATGACTCGGGAGCGCCTCAACGTCCATAGGCGCCTCCCGGAGCCATGCCGAATCGTCGGCGATGAAGGTGAGCGCTCCGAGACGGATCTCGCGGCCCAGGAACAAATCACCGCCGGAAGACATGACGAAGGAAAACAAATGCAACCTCGCCGGAAGTCGCTTAGACGCCTGCCCCACGGTGGGCGCCAACTGTCGTGGGAACGAGTCTGACAGTAGAAGGTAGGGGTACGTAAGTAGAGGGCAGAGTCCTAGCTGCGGCGAGGGTGTACACACGGATGTATGAGTTCAGGCCCCTCTCGTGGAGGTAATAGCCCTACGTCTCAGGTGCTCAGGAGCTCTTTGTCGAGTGTAATTGGGGTATTGTTACAGGGAGTGCCAACCAACCCTTATGCCAGAGGGGAGGGTGGCTTATATAGAGTGCGCTGCCCCTCATAAGTGTTCGGCGTTTAAGGGTCAGATCGTGGCTATAATGACGTACGTTACTGGTAACGTACACCATAAATGCTATTAATGGTCTTGATGAACGTCTGCCCGTTAGCCTCCCTGGGGTGACTTCTGGGCTTCTGTGGTCGACTGTCTTCTGGTCCTTCCGAGTGAAAGGTAAGCGTCGAGTGAAAGGTACCTCCGAATGTATATTGTCGAGTGACTTGTATGTCTTGGCGATTTCAGTTGGAGACTTCCTTGTAGCTCTTAAGCTTTCTGGGGCAGTGTCCTTAGGTAGGGCATGTAGGTCAGGCCTATGACCCTACCCTAGGTACATATCCCCATCAGGAGCTGCAAAATATTACGCGTGGATGCCACCGACAAGTTATAACGAACAGGTACGAGCAGGAAAATCTCTCTCGTCTCGTTCCTATTTCAGTTCGAGCTCGTCTCCATGGCGGTCGAACCATAAACTTCAGATCGATTGAACCTTCACTGTCGCTTGATTAACCTCCCCTCTGTCAAAACCAGATCGCTGGACACAGAATCTCGGGACATCCCTGAAAGTAAATCGGGTGGGGGATCGGCGCGGCCAGGAGTTAAACTGCCGCCGCCGCCAGTTTCCGGCCCGCCGCCGCAAGTTTCCGGCCGCCGCCGCGAGGTCTGACGCCGCTGCATCAAGGCCCCCTCCTCTGCATCCGGAGATCCACTGTAAGGGCACTGATCATGACATCCCTACTCCATATCGACGACCCCATCTTGTCGGTTCTGCTTTTTTGCATCAATGTGTGCTTTGTGGTATGCAAATTGCAGAATTGATTGGGTAGTATTCATGTGTAATACGTATGCTAAATTTGTATAGAACCTATGCATTTGCTATATGATAAATTTGTTGTAGTCCAAAATATTCATATTGTACGCACAAAATTTTCGGTAGTATACGAAGTGACGTGGATTTTTATAGAGGAATTTCGATCATGGCTGCCGAATGGACTGATGACAACACTCGGATTGTCACCGAATTGTTCGCCGAACAAGTGGGGATGGGAAATAGGCCAAACACCCACTTGACTTCCAATGCATACGAAGAGGTGGCAAATCAGTTCAAAATGAAAACAGGGTTGGACTATAAGCGAGATCAATTTCAGAACAAGTGGGACAAACAGAAAGCTGGTTACCAGTTGTTCAAGAAAGTTAGGTTGAGAGAGACTGGAGCGGGATGGGACTATGAGAGGAACACTGTGAAACAAGATGATGAGTGGTGGAAGAAAGCGAAACAAGTGAGTTATCATGTTTATTTTTTGCATATCATAATGTATTATGTTTTATTATTAACAAATGTTATCTTTGATGTATTATAGGAAATTAAAGGTGTTGGGAAGTTTAGGAAGCAAGGGCTTCGCAATGAAGCGAACTTGAAGGTCATGTTTGAAGACATCAATAATGATGGTTCTGATCATTGGAATCCTGGATCAGGCATACCCCCTCCTTCAAGTGAAGTATTAGCTGAGGCTATGAATGTTGATAACATCCATGATTCTGATTTGGAGGAAGCACCACCAACTCCTACTGATGTAGGAGCAAGTGGTTCAGCGGTAAAGAGGCTTGGAAAATTTATTCACGAGAATAGCAAGAAACCCAAGACTGCACAAGTGATGCAGGTGCAGATAACAAGGATTGGTAACATTGCTGAGAGGTCTCAATCATCATTTGAGTCTTTCATAAAGAATGATGAAATCACCTCGGTTACCTCCGTCATGGATGAGGTGATTGCTTGTGGCGCCAACGAAGGTAGTGATGAGCACTTCATTGCTACTGAGTTGTTCGTCAGGAGAGATCAAAGAGAGATGTTTCTGCACTTGAGTGCCGCATCTCGATTGGGTTGGCTCCGCAGGAAGTATGACAACATGTATCCGAAGTCGATGGTTCTTTTTATGTATGAGTGATGGTTGCTTCTTTACTATATTGTAGAAACTATGTGTGCACAATGTTGAACAATTATTTGCTATTTGGTGTGTATGATTGCTTGAATAATATTAATCTATGAATTTCTATTAGGCCTGTTGCACGAATATCTCGTGACTTATTTGTTGTGTACGTGCAGATGTCATCTGACAGTGACAGTGATGATGACAACCACTATGAAATGAAGAAAAGAAATAGTTTGCCACCATGCAAAAGAAATGTCCATTATTTGTTCAGGAGCAGGAAACATAGTTGGGAAGTATTGTGAAAATTGGGTGATGAAGTCCGAGCCTAGGACTTCTATCTTAAGTGGGTTTGGATGGTTGCAGGAGACTATTGGCACGCCTGGAGAGACGTACACAATGTTGAGAATGAGTGCAAAGGTTTTCTTTGATCTTCATGACATTTTAGTGGAACGGTATGGCCTCCAACACTCACCTTTTGTTAGCAGTTATGAGTCTCTTGCTATGTTCTTATGGATCTTGGGGGGTTGTGAATCAAATAGAAGAACCCAAAACCGATTCAAACGTGCAGCAGATACTATCCACCGCAAATTTCATGAAGTACTCGCTTGTGTCGTCAAGATGACAGCTCACTACATTAAGCCCAAGGATCCCAATTTCCGCACAGTGCATCCCAGGATTAGGAATGATAGAAGGGCATATCCACATCTCAAAGACGGCATTGGTGCAATAGATGGGACTCACATTAGAGCTGTTATTCCTGAGGATAAGCAAGTATGGTACATTGGAAGAACGGGCGCCGTTACTCAGAATGTGATGGCGGTATGTGACTTTGATATGCATTTCACTTATGCTTCAATTGGACAACCTGGCGCTATGCATGACACCAGTGTGCTATATCATGCGATCGATAAGGATCACGCCATCTTCCCCCATCCTCCAATGGGTGAGCTTATTTATTAATTCCATCTAATGTCACGTATTCTAAACTCATATGCACTATTCACTTTGTTTTCTTTTGTGTAGGCAAGTACTACCTTGGAGATGCAGGCTATCCGAATAGACTGGGATATGTCGCACCATATAAAGGAGAAAGGTATCATGTCCCTGAATTCCATAGAGGTGTAGCACCGACCACTCCAAAGGAGAAGTTCAACAAGATCCACTCGTCCAAGCGCAATTGCATAGAGCGAACCTTTGGAGTCTGGAAGATGAAATGGCAAATTCTCCTCAAGATGCCATGATACTCAATTGAAACCCAAAAGATGATCGTTGCCGCTACTATGACATTGCACAATTATGTCCGCGCACATGACAAAGAGGATGTCCATTTTGCTCGATGTGATAGGGACCCAAATTATGTGCCAACAATTCCGGAACGATATAAGCGGTATGCAGTCCCAGTGGGTGCATCCGATTCATCAACTAGTGAGACGAGTGGCCGTGATATGGATGAAATTAGGGATCAACTAGCTACAGCCATCGCTGTAGGTTGGTGATGTTCACTGCATCTTAGCGATAAGTGGTTGTGACATGGATGATATTTAGATTTGCAAACACACTCGTTCATTTGTGATCCAAATTGTGTTGTACGTATTCAAATTTGCCTAATAAATGCATACATATTAGTACATATATTTCTAGAGAAGCAACCTAAAAAGGTAGGCAATTGTGGTTGACATGGCTCAGTGTGTAGCTTATATGTATATAAAAACGGACATAAAATGTTTCGAAAAAACGAACAGTAAAAGTGTTCAGGAGGTCACTAACGAGCTCTAGCCCAGCAATCCATACTGGTGAATCCAGTCTGCAGCTGTTCCCGCTCTTACCAGGCTGCACAAATCTCAAAAGAAAAAAGAAACAGGCTCCATCCGCATGGAATGGGCTGGCATCCCAACAACCCACGAACCAGTGGAGCGGATCACTGCAGAATGTTTCTATGCTCCTGTCTCGATCGGGGGAGCGACTCCCCTGCTGGCGTGGAGCGGAGCGACAACTATAGGAGGAGCGGACTGTTGCCGAACGGGCTCATAATCAAGTGAAACCTTTTCCGAAATAGTGGAATCATTACTAAATATAGTCATGACCTCTCTAAATCCACTTTTATCATTATAATAAAATTCAACACCCTCCAAAATAGTGGGATAATAATTATCTAAAGTTGACACTCTTCCAAACCCACTTTCATAAATATCGCAATCATCATAAATAGGAGGCATGCAATCATCATAACAAATTTGATCATTCAAAGTAGGGGAACTAAAAAGATCATCTTCATTAAGCATAGCATCCCCAAGCTTGGGACAAACATTAATTGCAGCAAATAAATTCTCAAAAATGTCATTCTCATCAAGCATAGCATCCCCAAGCTTGTTGTTTGGCATATCATAAGCATAATCACTCTCATCATTAATAGTATGAATAGCACCAATAGAATAACAATTATTATCATCATAATTTACCAAATTGGTGCCAAAAAGATTTTCAAGATTATAAGAAGTATCATTATCTTCCCAATCATAGTCATCACAACAAGCAATAGGCATAACAAAATCATCATCAAGTGTATCATCTTTCACAATTATTTTTGATTCCTCCTCGTGAGGCACAACAATAATAGGAGCAACATCATTTGGGAGAGATACCTTTTTACCTCTACTCTTTCTTCTTTTCTTCTTCTTCGCCACACCATGTGTGGGTTTAATTAATTTTTTCGAGCTTCTTATTGATGAGATTGGTTGAATAGGGAGCTCTTCCTCGTCACCTATTACATCATGAGAGACAATAGGAGGGAAAGTGGAAATATTTACCCTTTCATTAGTATTCCTTTTATATTCTATTGGTTTTCCCATCTTTCTATAGTTGGCAATGTAAGCATTCTCATTGCAATTTACCATGCAAAACATATAGATGTTTTTTAGATTTGTTTCAATGTCGTCCGTGAGAATGAATACTTCAAACCAACTATTTTTATGTGTCAATTCTTCACTCCGCAAAAATAGAGAAAGCTCATTATAAAGTTCAAGGGTGATCAAGTCATTACAATATTTGGTCATGATTTGATCATGAAAAAGTTTGCATTGGAAATTAAGATGACCGACTTTACTCCAAAGTTCACAAGTAATAGGACAAAGAGAACATAATTTTGTAGCAAATTCATCTATCACTTTGAGCAAAAAATTGGTTCTATCATGTTTATGCTTCTTACAAAATCTATCCTCCCTATAAGGCACGGCTTCACAAACTTTATGCACTCCACAAAAATTGACATGCTTATAAGAAACATTTTTATCATGACTAGTGCAATCATCATTAGTATTTTGGATATTCATAGAATTCATACTAACAACATTTCAATCATGTTCATCATTCAAGGAATTCTCATCAAGTATTTTCATAATTTCTTCCTCTACCAATTGAGCACAATTTTCTGAATCCTTATTTTGACGAAAGACATTATAAAGATGAAACAAATGATGCAACCTAAACTCTATTTTTTTGTAGTTTTCTTTTATAAAACCAAACTAGTGAAAAACAAGAAACTAAAAGATTTAATTGCAAGATCTAAAGATATACCTTCAAGCACTCACCTCCCCGGCAACGGCGCCAGAAAAGAGCTTGATGTCTACTACGCAACCTTATTCTTGTAGACTCGTGTTGGGCCTCCAAGCGAAGAGTTTTGTAGGACAGTAGCAATTTTCCCTCAAGTGGATGACCTAAGGTTTATCAATCTGTGGGAGGTGTAGGATGAAGATGTTCTCTCTCAAACAACTCTGCAATCAAATACAAGAAATCTCTTGTGTCCCCAACACACCCAATACAATGGAAAATTGTATAGGTGCACTAGTTCGGCGAAGAAATGGTGATACAAGTGCAATATGGATGGTAGATATAGGTTTTTGTAATCTGAAAATATAAAAATAGCAAGGTAACAAATAGTAAACAGTGAGCAAAATGTTGTATAAATGCTTGGAAACAAGGCCTAGGGTCCGTACTTTCGCTAGTGCAATCTCTCAACAATGCTAATATAATTGGATCACATAACCATCCCTCAACGTGCAACGAAGAATCACTTAAAGTTCTTATCTAGCGGAGAGCATAAGAAGAAATTGTTTGTAGGGTACGAAACCACCTTAAAGTTATCCTTTCCGATCGATCTATCCAAGAGTTCGTACTAAAATAACACCAAGTTATCCTTTTCGATCAATCGATCTAGAGTTCGTACTAAAATAACACCATATGATACGCATCAACCAACTTTAATGTCACCTAGATACTCCAATGTCACCACAAGTATCCATGAGTTAATTATACGATACGCATCAAACAATTTCAGATTCATAATACTCAATCCAACACAAAGAACCTCAAAGAGTGCCCCCAAGACTTCTATCGGAGAACGTAGGACAAGAACATGCATCAACCCCTATGCATAGATTACCCCAATGTCACCTCGGGAATCCGCAAGTTGAGTACCAAAACATACATCAAGTGAATCAATAGAACACCCCATAGTCACCACGAGTATCCATATGCAAAACATATATCAAGTGTTCTCAAATCCAATGTTCAATCCAACAAAATGATATCTCAAAGGGAAAGATTCAATTCATCACAACATGATAGCAAGGGAATAACATCATATGATCCGACTATATTAACAAAGCCCGTGATACATCAAGATCGTTACATCTCAAGAACACGAGAAAGAGATTGAACACATAGCTATTGGTACATACCCTCGGCCCCGAGGGTGGACTACTCCCTCCTCGTCATGGCCTCCGTCGGGATGATGAAGATGGGCACCGGAGATGATCTACCCTCTCCGGCAGGGTACTGGAATGCCTCCAGATTGGTTTTTCGTCGATACAGAGAGTTGCGGTGGCGGAACTTCTCGTCTAGGGTTATTTCTGGGGGTTTCTGAATATATAGGATTTTTGGGCGTCAGTTTCACGCGAAGACGGGCCACGAGTGTGCCACAAGACACCAGGACAGGCTAGAGGGGCCTAGCGCGCACTTGTGGGTTGTGCCCACCTCGTGGCTCTTCTGGCCCTCCAACAAAGCTTCTAGTGCCTCTTTTATTCCAAAAAAAAATCGTCAAAAAGTTTCGGGCGATTCCGAGAACTTTCATTTTCTGCACAAAAACAACACCACGGTAATTCTGCTGAAAACAACGTCAGTCCGGGTTAGTTCTAAATAAATCATGTAAAGTGCATCAAAACCATATAAAAGTATTGTAAACATAGACAATCATGGCATGAATACTTCATAAATTATCGATACGTTGGAGACGTATCACTTCCGTCCTCTCCACCTTAGGCGGCTCCAGCTCTGATGAGCTCGACTGGGTGGGGCTCACTGGAGGCGACCCGTCCAACTGTCCGACCTGGAAGAGGAAGAGCTTGCCATGGTGTTCTGACGCTCGCGGATGGACTAGTGCGGGAGCTCTTCCTCGACGGCGTCAACGAGCTCGTGGGACAGAAGCTATTGCGCGAGCAACGGCCCCTGGCACCGCCAACACCGGCCCCTGCTCGGAGGGGTTGGGTGGTGCCCGTAGCGCCAGCCCGCTGGTACGGCAGTGGTAGCCGGAGACGGTGGACCGCACCTACCGCGAGGTTTTGAGGACAGCGACGCAGGGAGGAGCGCGACACGATTGCGGGTTGTCCAGATCTGCGCAGAAGCCGCTGTCGCCTGTTGGAAATATGCCCTAGAGGCAATAATAAAGTGGTTATTATTATATTTCCTTGTTCATGATAATCATTTATTATCCATGCTATAATTGTATTGATTGGAAACTCAATTGCATGTGTGGATACATAGACAACACTGTGTCCCTAGTATGCCTCTAGTAAACTAGCTCGTTGATCAAAGATGGTCAAGGTTTCCTAGCCATAGACATGAGATGTCATTTGATAACGGGATCACATCATTAGGAGAATGATGTGATGGACAAGACCCAAACTATGAACGTAGCATATGATCGTGTCAGTTTATTGCTATAGTTTTCTGCATGTCAAGTATCTGTTCCTATGACCATGAGATCATGTAACTCACTGACACCGGAGGAATACCTTGTGTGTATCAAACGTCACAACGTAAATGGGTGACTATAAAGATACTCTACAAGTATCTCCGAGGGTGTCTGTTGAGTGGGCATGGATCAAGACTGGGATTTGTTACTCCGTGTGACGGAGATGTATCTCAGGGCCCACTCGGTAATACAACATCACAATAAGCCTTGCAAGCAAAGTGACTAAAGTGTTAGCCACAGGATCTTGTATTACGGAATGAGTAAAGAGACTTGCCGGTAACGATATTGAACTAGGTATAGAGATACCGACGATCGAATCTCGGGCAAGTAACATACCGAAGAACAAAGGGAACAACATACGGGATTAACTGAATCCTTGACATAGAGGTTCAACCGATAAAGATCTTCGTAGAATATGTAGGAACCAATATGGGCATCCAGGTCCCGCTATTGGTTATTGATCGTAGAGGTGTCTCGGTCATGTCTACATAGTTCTCGAACCCGCAGGGTCTGCACACTTAACGTTCGGTGACGTTTCGGTAGTATTGAGTTGTGTATGGTGGTGACCGAAGGTTGTTCGGAGTCCCGGATGAGATCACGAACGTCACGAGGAGCTCCGGAATGGTCCGGAGGTAAAGATTGATATATAGGAAGTCCCGTTTTGGTCGCCGGAAAAGTTTCGGGTACTTCCGGTAGTGTACCGGGGGTGCCGGGAGGGTTCCGGGGGACCATCGGGAGGGGCCACCCACGCCGGGAGGCCACATGGGCCTTAGGGGTGGCGCATCAGCCCTTAGTGGGCTGGGCAAACCAGCCCCAAAGGGCCCATACGGCTGGGGTGTGGAAAAGGAAAAAACCCCAAGTGGGGAAGGAGATCCAAGTAGGATTGGAATCCTACTTGGAGTAGGATTGGAGGTGGACTCCTCCACCTCCTGTTCGGCCGACTCCTAAGGGAAACCCTAGGGGCACCGGCCCCTTCCGTCCCTCCTATATATATTGGAGGGGAGAGAGGGCAGCCGCACCCAACCCTAAGCCACGGTGCAGCCCTCTCTCCCCACTAGATCGTCTCCCCTAGTTTTCGGCAGTGCTTAGGCGAAGCTCTGCCGGAATAGTTCCACCACCACCGTCGCCGCGCCGTCGCGCTGCCGGAGAACTCATCTACCTCTCCGCTCCCTCTTGCTGGATCAAGAAGGCGGAGATCGTCATCGAGCTGTATGTGTGCTGAACGCGGAGGTGCCGTCCGTTCGACGCTAGATCGTGATTGGATCGCGGGACGGCTAGCGATTTGGATCGCGAAGACGTTCGACTACACCAACCACGTTTCTTAACGCTTCCCGCTTAGCGATCTATAAGGGTATGTAGATCCACTCTCCCTCTCATAGATGCTCATCACCATGGATAGGTCTTGTGCGTGCGTAGGAAAAGTTTTGTTTCCCATGCAACGTTCCCCAACAATGGCATCATGAGCTAGGTCTATGCGTAGATGAGATCACGAGTAGAACACAAAGGAGTTTGTGGGCGTTGATGCTCAGATTGCTTCCTCCCTTGGTCTTTTCTTGATTCAGCGGTATTGTGGGATGAAGGGGCCCGGACCAACCTTACTCGTACGCTTACGAGAGACCGGCTCCATCAACTGACATGTGACTTTGTTGCATAAAGATGGCTGGCGAGTGTCTGTCTGTCCCACTTTAGTTGGATCGGATTCGACAAAGGCGGTCCTTGAGACGGTTGAATAGCAATTTGTGTATCACCGTTGTGGTTTTTGCGTAGGTAAGAATCGTTCTTGCTAGATACCCGTAGCAGCCACGTAAAACATGCAACAACAATTAGAGGACGTCTAACTTGTTTTTGCAGGGTATGTTGTGATGTGATATGGCCAATTACATGATGAGATATATGTGATGTATGAGATGATCATGTTTTGTATAGAATATCACGACTTGCATGTCGATGAGTATGGCAACCAGCAGGAGCCATAGGGTTGTCTTTAATTTATTTTTGCCATTTTTGCTTTACTTTATCGCTATGAGTTAGCAATAGTCGTAGAAGCAACAGTTGGCGCGACAACCTCATGGCGACACGTTGATGGAGATTAAGATGATGGAGATCATGGTGTCATGCCGGTGACGATGGAGATCATGCCGGTGCTTTGGAGATGGAGATCAAAAGCACAAGTTCATGGCCATATCATGTCACTTATGATTTGCATGTGATGTTAATCCTTTTATGCATCTTATTTTGCTTAGGACGACGGTAGCATTATAAGGTGATCCCTCAATAAAATTTCAAGATAAAATTGTGTTCTCCCCGAGTGTGCACCGTTGCGAAAGTTCGTCGTTTCGAGACACCACGTGATGATCGGGTGTGATAGACTCTACGTTCACATACAACGGGTGCAATGCCAGTGTTGCACGTGCGGAACACTCGGGTTAAACTTGACGAGCTTAGCATGTACAGACATGGCCTCGGAACACAAGAGACCGAAAGGTCGAACATGAGTCATATAGTAGATATGATCAACATGAAGATGTTCACCATTGAAACCACCTCATCTCACGTGATGATCGGTCTTGAGTTGGTGAATTTGGATCATGTGACACTCGAATGACCAGAGGGATGTCAATTTGAGTGGGAGTTTTTAAAGTAATATGATTAACTAAACTCATTATCTTGAACAATAGTCTGAGTTGTCTTTGCAAAATTTATGTTGTAGATCAATGGTTCGCGCAGTAGCACCCCTGAATTTCAATGCGTTCCTAGAGAAAGCTAAGTTGAAAGATGATGGAAGTAATTTCGTAGACTGGGCCCGTAATCTGAGGATTATCCTCACGGCTTCCCAAAAGGCTTATGTCCTTGATGCACCGCTTGGTGAACCACCTGCTCCAGTAGAGGCTGCAGACGTTGCGAACGCCTGGCAGACACGTTCTGATGATTACTCAATAGTTCAATGTGCAATGTTGTATGGCTTAGAACCGGGACTTCAAAGACGTTTTGAACATCATGGAGCATATGAGATGTTCCAGGAGTTGAAGTTTATCTTTGTGAAGAATACCCGGATCGAGAGGTATGAGACCTCCGATAAGTTCTATGCTTGTAAAATGGAGGAGAACGGGTCTGTCAGTGAACACATACTCAGAATGTCTGGGTATTCCAACCGTCTGGCTGAATTGGGGATGCCCCTTCCGCCAGAGGCGATCACTGACAGAGTTCTTCAATCACTGCCACCTAGCTACAAGAGCTTCGTGTTGAACTATAACATGCACGGGATGAACAAGTCAGTTGCCGAGCTGTTTGCGATGCTAAAAATCGCTGAGTCTGAGATTCAGAAGGAGCATCAAGTGTTGATGGTCAATAAAACCACTAGTTTCAAGAAGAATGGCAAAGGCAAGAAGGGTAACTCCAAGAAGAGTGGCAAAGCAGTTGCCCCTCCCATGAAGAAACCCAAGGCTGGACCCAAGCCAGAAACTGAGTGCTTTCATTGCAAGGGAACTGGTCACTCGAAGCGGAACTGCCCCAAGTATCTGGCTGACAAGAAGGCGGCCAACACCAAACAAGGTATATATGATATACATGTTATTGATGTGTACCTTACCAACTCTCGTTGTAGTGCCTGGGTATTTGATACCGGTTCGGTTGCTCACATTTGCAACTCAAAGCAGGAACTACGGAATAGACGGAGGCTGGCAAAGGACGAAGTGACGATGCGCGTGGGAAATGGTTCCAAGGTTGATGTGATCGCCGTCGGCACGCTCGCTCTTCGATTACCATCGGGATTAGTGATGAACCTAAATAATTGTTATTTAGTGCCTGCGTTAAGCATGAACATTATATCTAGATCTTGTTTATTGCGAGACGGTTACTCATTTAAATCAGAGAATAATGGTTGTTCTATTTATATGAGTAATATCTTTTATGGTCATGCACCCATTGAGAGGGGTTTATTCTTATTGAATCTCGATAGTGATGATACACATGTTCATAACATTGATGCCAAAAGATGTAGAGTTGATAATGATAGCACCACTTTCTTGTGGCACTGTCGCTTAGGTCATATTGGTGTAAAACGCATGAAGAAGCTCCATGCTGATGGACTTTTGGAGTCACTTGATTTTGAATCACTTGACACATGTGAACCATGCCTCATGGGCAAGATGACTAAGACCCCGTTCTCTGGAACAATGGAACAGGCAAGTGACTTGTTGGAAATCATACATACTGATGTGTGCGGTCCGATGAGCATTGAGGCGCGCGGTGGATATCGTTATTTTCTCACTTTCACTGATGACTTAAGTAGATATGGATATTTTACTTAATGAAACACAAGTCTGAAACGTTTGAAAAGTTCAAGCAATTTCAGAGTGAAGTTGAGAATCATCGTAACAAGAAGATTAAATTCCTACGATCTTATCGAGGAGGAGAATATCTGAGTTATGAGTTTGGCAGTCACTTAAGACAATGTGGAATTGTTTCACAATTGACACCGCCTGGAACACCACAGCGTAATGGTATGTCCGAACGTCGTAATCGAACCTTATTAGATATGGTTCGTTCTATGATGTCTCTTGCCAATTTGCCACTATCGTTTTGGGGTTATGCATTAGAGACAGCTGCATTCACTTTAAATAGGGCACCATCAAAATCCGTTGAGACGACGCCATATGAACTGTGGTTTGGCAAGAAGCCAAAGTTGTCGTTTCTTAAAGTTTGGGGATGTGATGCTTATGCCAAAAAGCTTCAGCCTGAAAAGCTGGAACCCAAAGCGGAGAAATGCGTCTTCATAGGATACCCAAAAGAGACAGTTGGGTATACCTTCTATCTCAGATCCGAAGGCAAAGTGTTTGTCGCTAAAAACGGAACATTTCTTGAGAAAGAGTTTCTCTCGAAAGAATTGAGTGGGAGGAAAATAGAACTTGATGAGGTTGTTGAACCTTTACTTCAACCAGAGAGTAGCGCAGCGCAGAAAGATGTTTCTATAGAGCCTACATCGTTTGAAGAGGAAGTTAATGATGATGATCATGAAGCTTCGGATCAAGTTGCTATCGAACCTCATAGGTCGACAAGGACACATACTGCTCCTGAGGGTTGTTTGGTTGGGCTTTTTCCAGCTGCAGCTGCGGCTTTCGGCTTCCGGCTTCGAAACCAAAAGCTCCTATTTAGGGGCTTCCGGCTGCAGCTGTGGCTTCCGGCTGCGGCTGTGACAAGGCCAAAAGCCGCAGCTGCAGCCGGAAGCCCCTAAATAGGAGCTTTTGGCTTCGAAGCCGGAAGCCGGAAGCCGCAGCTGCAGTTGGAAAAAGCCCAACCAAACAACCCCTGAGTGGTACGGTAACCTTGTCTTAAAGGTCATGTTGTTGGACAACGATGAACCTACGAGCTATGGAGAAGCGATGATGGGCCCGGATTCCGAGAAATGGTTAGAGGCCATGAAATCCGAGATGGGATCCATGTATGAAAACAAAGTATGGGCTTTGGAAGTATTACCTGAAGGGCGAAAGGCCATTCAGAACAAATGGATCTTTAAGAATAAGACGGACGCGGACGGGAATGTCACCGTCTATAAAGCTCGACTTGTGGCAAAGGGTTTTTCACAAGTTCAAGGAGTTGACTACGATGAGACCTTCTCAGCCGTAGTGATGCTTAAGTCCGTCAGAATTATATTAGCAATAGCTGCATTTTTCGATTATGAAATTTGGCAGATGGATGTCAAAACAGCGTTCCTTAACAGTTTCCTTAAGGAAGAGTTGTATATGATGCAACCAGAAGGTTTTGTCGATCCAGAGAATGCTGACAAAGTTTGTTGGAAATATGCCCTAGAGGCAATAATAAATTGGTTATTATTATATTTCCTTGTTCGTGATAATCGTTTATTATCCATGCTATAATTGTATTGATTGGAAACTCAAATACATGTGTGGGTACATAGACAACACTGTGTCCCTAGTATGCCTCTAGTTAACTAGTTCGTTGATCAAAGATGGTCAAGGTTTCCTGGCCATAGACATGAGATGTCATTTGATAACGGGATCACATCATTAGGAGAATGATGTGATGGACAAGACCCAAACTATAAACATAGCATATGATCGTGTCAGTTTATTGCTATAGTTTTCTGCATGTCAAGTATCTGTTCCTATGACCATGAGATCATGCAACTCACTGACACTGGAGGAATACCTTGTGTGTATCAAACGTCACAACGTAACTGGGTGACTATAAAGATGCTCTACAGGTATCTTCGAGGGTGTCTGTTGAGTGGGCATGGATCAAGACTGGGATTTGTTACTCCGTGTGACGGAGAGGTATCTCAGGGCCCACTCGGTAATACAACATCACAATAAGCCTTGCAAGCAATGTGACTAAGTGTTAGCCACGGGATCTTGTATTACGAAACGAGTAAAGAGACTTGCCGGTAACGAGATTGAACTAGGTATAGAGATACCGACGATCGAATCTCGTGCAAGTAACATACCGAAGAACAAAGGGAACAGCATACGGGATTAACTGAATCCTTGACATAGAGGTTCGACCGATAAAGATCTTCGTAGAATATGTAGGAACCAATATGGGCATCCAGGTCCCGCTATTGGTTATTGACCGTAAAGGAGTCTCAGTCATGTCTACATAGTTCTCGAACCCGCAGGGTCTGCACAGTTAAGGATCGGTGACGTTTCGGTAGTATAGAGTTATGTATGGTGGTGACCGAAGGTTGTTCGGAGTCCCAGATGAGATGCCGGACGTCACGAGGAGCTCCGGAATGGTCCGGAGGTAAAGATTGATATATAGGAAGTCCCGTTTTGGTCACCGGAAAAGTTTCGGATATTTTGGTAGTGTACCGGGAGTGCCGGGAGGGGTACCGGGGACCATCGGGAGGGGTATTTCGACCCAAGGGGCCTCATGGGCTGTGGGAGGAGTCAAGCCAGCCCTTAGTGGGCTGGCCAAGCCCCTCACTAAGGCCCATGCGGCTGGAGGTGGAAAAAACCCAAAGGTGGAAAGGTGGAAAGGGTTTCCAAGTGGAGAGGAGGAATCCTACTCCTAGTAGGATTGGAGTAGGACTCCTCCACCTCCAATTTCGGCCAAACCTTGAGGGTTTGAGGCTGCCTCCTCCCCTCCCTCCCTCCTATATATAGTAGAGGATTTAGAGGAGGAAAATAACCCTAATTGCCACGTGTTCCCTCTACTTCATCTAGATCGTTTTCTCCTCTAGTCTAGTTCGGCGGTGCTTAGGCAAAGCCCTGCCAGAATAGTTCCACCACCATCACCGCCACGCCATCGTGCTGCCGGAGAACTCATCTACCTCTCCGCCTCCTCTTGCTGGATCAAGAAGGCGGAGATCGTCATCGAGCTGTACGTGTGCTGAACGCGGAGGTGACGTCCGTTCGGCGCTAGATCGGAAGGACCGCGATCAGGATCGCGAGACGATTCGTGATTTGATCGTGGGACGGATTGTGATGGGATCACGGGACGGATCGTGATTGGATCGCAAGATGGATCGTGATGGGATCGCGGGACGCTCGGCGATTTGGATCGCGAAGACGTTCGACTACATCAACCGCGTTTCTTAACGCTTCCCGCTTAGCGATCTACAAGGGTATGTAGATCCACTCTCCCTCTCGTAGATGCTCATCACCATGGATAGATCTTGCGTGTGCGTAGGAAATTTTTTGTTTCCCATGCAACGTTCCCCAACAAAGTTTGCAAGCTCCAGCGATCCATTTATGGACTGGTGCAAGCATCTCGGAGTTGGAATCTTCGCTTTGATGAGGTGATCAAAGCGGTCGGGTTTATACAAGTTTACGGAGAAGCTTGTATTTACAAGAAAGTGAGTGGGAGCTCTATAGCGTTTCTAATATTATATGTGGATGACATATTGCTGATTGGAAACAATATAGAAATGTTGGAAAGCGTGATGGAATATTTGAACAAGAGTTTTTCAATGAAGGACCTAGGAGAAGCTGCTTTCATATTAGGCATCAAGATCTATAGAGATAGATCGAGACGCCTGATAGGACTTTCACATAGCACATACCTTGACAAAGTTTTGAAGAAGTTCAAAATGGATCAGTCCAAGAAGGGGTTCTTGCCTGTATTGCAAGGTGTGAAGTTGAGTAAGACTCAATGCCCAGTGACTGCAGAGGATAGAGAAAAGATGAGTGTCGTCCCCTATGCTTCAGCCATAGGTTCTATCATGTATGCAATGCTGTGCACAAGACCCGATGTCAGCCTTGCCATAAGTATGGCCGGAAGGTTTCAAAGTGATCCAGGAATGGAACACTGGACGTCGGTCAAGAATATCCTGAAGTACCTGAAAAGGACTAAGGACATGTTTCTCGTTTATGGAGGTGATCAAGAGCTCGTCGTAAAGGGTTACGTCGATGCAAGCTTTGACACTGATCCGGATGACTCTAAGTCTCAAACCGGATACGTATTTATTCTCAATGGGGGTGCGGTAAGCTGGTGCAGTTCCAAGCAGAGCATGGTAGCTGATTCTACATGCGAAGCGGAGTACATCGCTGCCTCGGAGGCGGCGAAGGAAGGTGTCTGGATGAAGGAGTTCATGACAGATCTTGGAGTAGTGCCCAGTGCACTAAACCCAATGACTCTGTTCTGTGACAACACTGGTGCCATTGCTCTGGCCAAGGAACCAAGGTTTCACAAGAGGAGCAGACACATAAAGCGACGCTTCAATTCCATCCGCGATTACATCAAGGAGGAGGACAAAAAAAATTGCAAAGTGCACACGGATCTGAATGTCGCAGACTCGATGACTAAACCTCTTCCAAGGGCTAAACATGATCAACACCGGAACTGTATGGGTGTTAGATTCATTACAATGTAAATCACATAGTGATGTGAGCTAGATTATTGACTCTAGTGCAAGTGGGAGACTGTTGGAAATATGCCCTAGAGGCAATAATAAAGTGGTTATTATTATATTTCCTTGTTCATGATAATCATTTAGTATCCATGCTATAATTGTATTGATTGGAAACTCAATTGCATGTGTGGATACATAGACAACACTGTGTCCCTAGTATGCCTCTAGTAAACTAGCTCGTTGATCAAAGATGGTCAAGGTTTCCTAGCCATAGACATGAGATGTCATTTGATAACGTGATCACATCATTAGGAGAATGATGTGATGGACAAGACCCAAACTATGAACGTAGCATATGATCGTGTCAGTTTATTGCTATAGTTTTTTGCATGTCAAGTATCTGTTCCTATGACCATGAGATCATGTAACTCACTGACACCGGAGGAATACCTTGTGTGTATCAAACGTCACAACGTAACTGGGTCACTATAAAGATACTCTACAGGTATCTCCGAGGGTGTTTGTTGAGTGGGCATGGATCAAGTAACATACCGAAGAACAAAGGGAACAGCATACGGGATTAACTGAATCCTTGACATAGAGGTTCAACCGATAAAGATCTTGGTAGAATATGTAGGAACCAATATGGGCATCCAGGTCCCGCTATTGGTTATTGACCGTAGAGGTGTCTCGGTCATGTCTACATAGTTCTCGAACCCGCACGGTCTGCACACTTAATGTTCGGTGACGTTTCGGTAGTATTGAGTTGTGTATGGTGGTGACCGAAGGTTGTTCGTAGTCCCGGATGAGATCACGGATGTCATGAGGAGCTCCGGAATGGTCCGGAGGTAAAGATTGATATATAGGAAGTCCCGTTTTGGTCGCCGGAAAAGTTTCGAGTGTTGGAAATATGCCCTAGAGGCAATAATAAATTGGTTATTATTATATTTCCTTGTTCATGATAATCGTTTATTATCCATGCTATAATTGTATTGATTGGAAACTCAAATACATGTGTGGGTACATAGACAACACTGTGTCCCTAGTAAGCCTCTAGTTGACTAGCTCGTTGATCAAAGATGGTTAAGGTTTCCTAGCCATTGACATGAGATGTCATTTGATAAACGGGATCACATCATTAGGAGAATGATGTGATGGACAAGACCCAAACTGTAAACGTAGCATTTGATCGTGTCAGTTTATTGCTATTGTTTTCTGCATGTCAAGTATCTGTTCCTTTGACCATGAGATCATGCAACTCACTGACACCGGAGGAATACCTTGTGTGTATCAAACGTCGCAACGTAACTGGGTGACTATAAAGGTGCTCTACAGGTATCTCCGAGGGTGTCTGTTGGGTTGGCATGGATCAAGACTGGGATTTGTTACTCCGTATGACGGAGAGGTATCTCAGGGCCCACTCGGTAATACAACATCACAATGAGCCTTGCAAGCAATGTGACTAAAGTGTTAGCCACGAGATCTTGTATTACGGAACGAGTAAAGAGACTTGCCGGTAACGAGATTGAACTAGGTATAGTGATACCGACGATCGAATCTCGGGCAAGTAACATACCGAAGAACAAAGGGAATAGCATACGGGATTAACTGAATCCTTGACATAGAGGTTCGACCGATAAAGATCTTCGTAGAATATGTAGGAGCCAATATGGGCATCCAGGTCCCGCTATTGGTTATTGGCCGTAGAGGTGTCTTGGTCATGTCTACATAGTTCTCGAACCCGCAGGGTCTACACACTTAACGTTTGGTGACGATTAGTATAATTGAGTTATTATGTTGGTGACCGAAAGTTGTTCGGAGTCCCGGATAAGATCCCGGACATGACGAGGATCTCCGGAATAGTCCGGAGGTAAAGATTGATATATGTGATAATAGTGTTTTGATCTCTGGAAGGGTTCCGGAGTTCACCGGAAGGGGTTCCGGATGTTTACCGAAGTGTTCGGGTGCAGCAACACTTTATATGAGCCAAAGGGATAAAGCCCACAAGGTATTGGAAAGTGCAAAAGTAGTTTTGCTGCCGCGTAAGCGGTACTACCGCTTGGTGAAGCGGTGCTACCGCCGGAGCGGTACTACCGCTTGTGTGAAGCGGTACTACCGCCCAAGCGGTACTACCGCTTGTGTGAAGCGGTACTACCGCTTGTGCGCGGCTGTGCACGGTTCGGCAGGGATCCGAGTTGGACTCTTTCCCTGCGGGCCAAACCGACCTTGTGCGGGCAAAACCGACCCGGAGGAGGCTTTTACTCCAAGTTTAGACCCCAAGGCTCAACATATAAATAGAGGGGCAGGGCTAGCACACGGGATACATCAGGATTTCCCAAGCCGTGTGCCGGCAACCCTAGCCCTCTAGTTCCTCCGTCATAATCTCCGTAGTGCTTGGCGAAGCCCTGCAGAGATTGTTCCTCACCACCATCACCACGCCGTCGTGCTGCTGGAACTCAACCACTACTTCACCATCGCTCGCTGGATCGAGGAGGTGAAGGCGTCATCAAGCCGTACGTGTGTTGAACGCGGAGGTGCCGTCCGTTCGGCACTAGATCGGAAGGATCGTGATTGGATCGCGGGACGCTCGGCGATTTGGATCGCGAAGACGTTCGACTACATCAACCGCGTTTATTAACGCTTCCGCTTAGCGATCTACAAGGGTATGTAGATTCACTCTCCCTCTCGTAGATGCTCATCACCATGGATAGATCTTGTGTGTGCGTAGGAAAATTTTTGTTTCCCATGCAACGTTCCCCAACAGTGGCATCATGAGCTAGGTCTATGCGTAGATGAGATCTCGAGTAGAACACAAACGAGTTGTGGGCGTGGGTGTATACATATTGCTTGCCGTTACTAGTTGATACTTGATTCAGCGGTATTGTGAGATGAAGCGGCCCGGACCGACATTACGCGTACGCTTACGCGAGACTGGTTTTACCGCTGCGTGCACTTGTTGCATAAAGGTGACTGGCGGGTGTCTGTCTCTCTCACTTTAGTTGAATCGGTTCAATGAAGAGGGTTCTTTTAGAAGATCAAAAAGCAATCACTACACCACGTTGTGGTTTTGCGTAGGTAAGAACGGTTCTTGCAAACCCGTAGCAGCCACGTAAAATTTGCAACAACAATTAGAGGACGTCTAACTTGTTTTTGCAGGGTATGTTGTGATGTGATATGGCCAATTACATGATGAGATATATGTGATGTATGAGATGATCATGTGATGTATAGAATATCACGACTTGCATGTCGATGAGTACGGCAACTGGCAGGAGCCATAGAGTTGTCTTTAATTATTGTATGACCTGCGTGTCAATCATTAAGCGCTATGTAATGCTTTACTTTATCGCTAAACGTTAGCTATAGTCGTGGAAGCAACAGTCGGCGCGACAACCTTATGGCGACACGTTGATGGAGATCAAGATGATGGAGATCATGGTGTCATGCCGGTGACGATGGAGATCATGCCGGTGCTTTGGAGATGGAGATCAAAAGCACAAGTTCATGGCCATATCATGTCACTTATGATTTGCATGTGATGTCAATCCTTTTATGCATCTTATTTTGCTTAGGACGACGGTAGCATTATAAGGTGATCCCTCACTTAAATTTCAAGATAAATTGTGTTCTCCCCAAGTGTGCACCGTTGCGAAAGTTCGTCGTTTCGAGACACGCCGTGATGATCGGGTGTGATAGACTCTACGTTCGCATACAACGGGTGCAAGCCATGTTGCACGTGCGGAACACTCGGGTTAAACTTGACGAGCCTAGCATGTACAGACATGGCCTCGGAACACAAGAGACCGAAAGGTCGAACATGAGTCATATAGTAGATATGATCAACATGAAGATGTTCACCATTGAAACCACCTCAACTCACGTGATGATCGGACTTGAGTTGGTGGATTTGGATCATGTTACACTCGAATGATCGGAGGGATGTCAATTTGAGTGGGAGTTTTTTAAATATGATTAACTAAACTCATTATCTAAGAACAATAGTCTAAGTTGTCTTTGCTATATTTATGTTGTAGATCATGGCTCGCGCAGTAGCACCCCTGAATTTTAATGCGTTCCTAGAGAAAGCTAAGTTGAAAGATGATGGAAGTAACTTTGTGGACTGGGCCCGTAATCTAAGGATTATCCTTACGGCTTCCCAGAAGGCTTATGTCCTTGATGCACCGCTTGGTGATCCACCCGCTCCAGTTGAGTCTCTAGACGTTGTGAACGCCTGGCAGGCTCGTTCTGATGATTACTCAATAGTTCAATGTGCAATGTTGTATGGCTTAGAACCGGGACTTCAAAGACGTTTTGAACGTCATGGAGCATATGAGATGTTCCAGGAGTTGAAGTTTATCTTTCAGAAGAATGCCCGGATCGAGAGATATGAGATCTCCGATAAGTTCTATGCTTGCAAGATGGAGGAGAACGGGTCTATCAGTGATCACGTGCTCAGAATGTCTGGGTACTCCACCCGTCTGGCTGAGTTAGGGATGCCCCTTCCGCCAGAGGCTATCACTGACAGAGTTCTTCAATCATTGCCACCTAGCTACAAGAGCTTCGTGTTGAACTATAACATGCACGGGATGAACAAGTCAGTCGCCGAGCTGTTTGCGATGCTGAAAGCCGCAGAGTCTGAAATTCAGAAGGAGCATCAAGTGTTGATGGTCAATAAAACCACTAGTTTCAAGAAAAATGGCAAGGGTAAGAAGGGTAACTCCAAGCAGAGTGGCAAAGCAGTTGCTCCTCTCGTGAAGAAACCCAAGGCTGGACCCAAACCGGAAACTGTGTGTTTTCATTGCAAGGGAACTGGACACTGGAAGCGGAATTGCCCCAAGTATTTGGCTGACAAGAAGGCGGCCAACAACAAACAAGGTATATATGATATACATGTTATTGATGTGTACCTTACCAACTCTCGTTGTAGTGCCTGGGTATTTGATACCGGTGCGGTTGCTCATATTTGCAACTCAAAATAGGAACTGCGGAATAGACGGAGGCTGGCAAAGGACGAAGTGACGATGCGCGTGGGAAATGGTTCCAAGGTTGATGTGATCGCCGTCGGCACGCTCGCTCTTCGATTACCATCGGGATTAGTGATGAACCTAAATAAGTGTTATTTGGTGCCTGCGTTAAGCATGAACATTATATCTGGATCTTGTTTATTGCGAGACGGTTACTCATTTAAATCAGAGAATAATGGTTGTTCTATTTATATGAGTAATATCTTTTATGGTCATGCACCCGATGTGATGGGTTTATTCTTATTGAATCTCGATAGTAATGATACACATGTTCATAACATTGATGCCAAAAGATGTAGAATTGATAATGATAATACCACTTTCTTGTGGCACTGCCGTTTAGGTCATATTGGCGTAAAACGCATGAGGAAGCTCCATGCTGATGGACTTTTGGAGTCACTTGATTTTGAATCACTTGACACATGTGAGCCATGCCTCATGGGCAAGATGACTAAAACTCCGTTCTCTGGAACAATGGAACGGGCAAGTGACTTATTGGAAATCATACATACTGATGTGTGCGGTCCGATGAGCATTGAGGCGCGCGGTGGTTATCGTTACTTTCTCACCTTCACTGATGACTTAAGTAGATATGGGTATATTTACTTAATGAAACACAAGTCTGAAACATTTGAAAAGTTCAAACAATTTCAGAGTGAAGTTGAGAATCATCGTAACAAGAAAATTAAATTCCTACGATCTGATCGAGGAGGAGAATATCTGAGTTATGAGTTTGGCAGTCACTTAAGACAATGTGGAATTGTTTCACAACTAACACCGCCTGGAACACCACAGCGTAATGGTGTGTCCGAACGTCGTAATCGAACCTTATTAGATATGGTGCGATCTATGATGTCTCTTGCCGATTTGCCACTATCGTTTTGGGGTTATGCATTAGAGACAGCTGCATTCACTTTAAATAGGGCACCATCGAAATCCGTTGAGACAACGCCATATGAACTTTGGTTTGACAAGAAGCCAAAGCTGTCGTTTCTTAAAGTTTGGGGATGTGATGCTTATGTCAAAAAGCTTCAGCCTGAAAAGCTGGAACCCAAAGCGGAGAAATGCGTCTTCATAGGATACCCAAAAGAGACAGTTGGGTATACCTTCTACCTCAGATCCGAAGGCAAAGTGTTTGTCGCTAAAACGGAACATTTCTTGAGAAAGAGTTTCTCTCGAAAGAATTGAGTGGGAGGAAGATAGAACTTGATGAGGTTGTTGAACCTTTACTTCAACCTGAGAGTAGCGCAGCGCAGAAAATTGTTTCTGTGGAGCCTACATTAGCTGAAGAGGAAGTTAATGATGATGATCATGAAGCTTTGGATCAAGTTGCTATCGAACCTCGTAGGTCGACAAGGACGCGTACTGCTCCTGAGTGGTACGGCAACCCTGTCTTAGAGGTCATGTTGTTAAACAACGATGAAGCTACGAGCTATGGAGAAGCGATGATGGGCCCGGATTCCGAGAAGTGGTTAGAGGCCATGAAATCCGAGATGGGATCCATGTATGAAAACAAAGTATGGACTTTGGAAGTATTACCTGAAGGGCGTAAGGCCATTCAGAACAAATGGATCTTTAAGAGGAAGACGGACGCGGACGGTAATGTCACCGTCTATAAAGCTCGACTTGTGGCAAAGGGTTTTTCACAAGTTCAAGGAGTTGACTACGATGAGACCTTCTCACCCGTAGCGATGCTTAAGTCCGTCAGAATCATGTTAGCAATAGCTGCCTTTTTCGATTATGAAATTTGGCAGATGGATGTCAAAACAGCGTTCCTTAACGGTTACCTTAAGGAAGAGTTGTATATGATGCAACCAGAAGGTTTTGTCGATCCAGAGAATGCTGACAAAGTTTGCAAACTCCAGCGATCCATTTATGGACTGGTGCAAGCATCTCGGAGTTGGAATCTTCGTTTTGATGAGGTGATCAAAGCGTTCGAGTTTATACAAGTTTACGGAGAAGCTTGTATTTACAAGAAAGTGAGTGGGAGCTCTATAGCGTTTCTA
The DNA here is from genome assembly GCA_039707655.1 of Elymus sibiricus. Lineage (NCBI taxonomy): Eukaryota > Viridiplantae > Streptophyta > Magnoliopsida > Poales > Poaceae > Elymus > Elymus sibiricus. The sequence continues at coordinate 360,911,516 of CM077671.1, forward strand.
ATATTATATGTGGATGACATATTGCTGATTGGAAACAATATAGAAATGCTGGAAAGCGTAAAGGAATATTTGAACAAGAGTTTTTCAATGAAGGACCTAGGAGAAGCTGCTTTCATATTAGGCATCAAGATCTATAGAGATAGATCAAGACGCTTAATAGGACTTTCACAAAGCACATACCTTGATAAGATTTTGAAGAAGTTCAAAATGGATCAGTCCAAGAAGGGGTTCTTGCCTGTATTGCAAGGTGTGAAGTTGAGTAAGACTCAATGCCCAGTGACTGCAGAAGATAGAGAAAAGATGAGTGTCATCCCCTATGCTTCGGCCATAGGCTCTATCATGTATGCAATGCTGTGCACAAGACCCGATGTCAGCCTTGCCATAAGTATGGTCGGAAGGTTTCAAAGTGATCCAGGAATGGAACACTGGACGGCGGTCAAGAATATCCTGAAGTACCTGAAAAGGACTAAGGACATGTTTCTCGTTTATGGAGGTGATCAAGAGCTCGTCGTAAAGGGTTACGTCGATGCAAGCTTTGACACTGATCCGGATGACTCTAAGTCGCAAACCGGATACGTATTTATTCTAAATGGGGGTGCGGTTAGCTGGTGCAGTTCCAAGCAAAGCGTGGTAGCAGATTCTACATGCGAAGCGGAGTACATCGCTGCCTCGGAGGCGGCGAAGGAAGGTGTCTGGATGAAGGAGTTCATGACAGATCTTGGAGTAGTGCCTAGTGCGCTTAACCCAATGACTCTGTTTTGTGATAATACTGGTGCCATTGCTCTAGCCAAGGAACCAAGATTTCACAAGAGGACCAGACACATAAAGCGACGTTTCAATTCCATCCGCGATTACATCAAGGAGGACGACATAAATATTTGCAAAGTACACACGGATCTAAATGTTGCAGATCCGATGACTAAACCTCTTCCAAGGGCTAAACATGAACAACACCAGAACTGCATGGGTGTTCGATTCATTACAATGTAAATCACATAGTGATGTGAACTAGATTATTGACTCTAGTGCAAGTGGGAGACTGTTGGAAATATGCCCTAGAGGCAATAATAAATTGGTTATTATTATATTTCCTTGTTCATGATAATCGTTTATTATCCATGCTATAATTGTATTGATTGGAAACTCAAATACATGTGTGGGTACATAGACAACACTGTGTCCCTAGTAAGCCTCTAGTTGACTAGCTCGTTGATCAAAGATGGTTAAGGTTTCCTAGCCATTGACATGAGATGTCATTTGATAAACGGGATCACATCATTAGGAGAATGATGTGATGGACAAGACCCAAACTGTAAACGTAGCATTTGATCGTGTCAGTTTATTGCTATTGTTTTCTGCATGTCAAGTATCTGTTCCTTTGACCATGAGATCATGCAACTCACTGACACCGGAGGAATACCTTGTGTGTATCAAACGTCGCAACGTAACTGGGTGACTATAAAGGTGCTCTACAGGTATCTCCGAGGGTGTCTGTTGGGTTGGCATGGATCAAGACTGGGATTTGTTACTCCGTATGACGGAGAGGTATCTCAGGGCCCACTCGGTAATACAACATCACAATGAGCCTTGCAAGCAATGTGACTAAAGTGTTAGCCACGAGATCTTGTATTACGGAACGAGTAAAGAGACTTGCCGGTAACGAGATTGAACTAGGTATAGTGATACCGACGATCGAATCTCGGGCAAGTAACATACCGAAGAACAAAGGGAATAGCATACGGGATTAACTGAATCCTTGACATAGAGGTTCGACCGATAAAGATCTTCGTAGAATATGTAGGAGCCAATATGGGCATCCAGGTCCCGCTATTGGTTATTGGCCGTAGAGGTGTCTTGGTCATGTCTACATAGTTCTCGAACCCGCAGGGTCTACACACTTAACGTTTGGTGACGATTAGTATAATTGAGTTATTATGTTGGTGACCGAAAGTTGTTCGGAGTCCCGGATAAGATCCCGGACATGACGAGGATCTCCGGAATAGTCCGGAGGTAAAGATTGATATATGTGATAATAGTGTTTTGATCTCTGGAAGGGTTCCGGAGTTCACCGGAAGGGGTTCCGGATGTTTACCGAAGTGTTCGGGTGCAGCAACACTTTATATGAGCCAAAGGGATAAAGCCCACAAGGTATTGGAAAGTGCAAAAGTAGTTTTGCTGCCGCGTAAGCGGTACTACCGCTTGGTGAAGCGGTGCTACCGCCGGAGCGGTACTACCGCTTGTGTAAAGCGGTACTACCGCCCGAGCGGTACTACCGCTTGTGTGAAGCGGTACTACCGCCCAAGCGGTACTACCGCTTGTGTGAAGCGGTACTACCGCTTGTGCGCGGCTGTGCACGGTTCGGCAGGGATCCGAGTTGGACTCTTTCCCTGCGGGCCAAACCGACCTTGTGCGGGCAAAACCGACCCGGAGGAGGCTTTTACTCCAAGTTTAGACCCCAAGGCTCAACATATAAATAGAGGGGCAGGGCTAGCACACGGGATACATCAGGATTTCCCAAGCCGTGTGCCGGCAACCCTAGCCCTCTAGTTCCTCCGTCATAATCTCCGTAGTGCTTGGCGAAGCCCTGCAGAGATTGTTCCTCACCACCATCACCACGCCGTCGTGCTGCTGGAACTCAACCACTACTTCACCATCGCTCGCTGGATCGAGGAGGTGAAGGCGTCATCAAGCCGTACGTGTGTTGAACGCGGAGGTGCCGTCCGTTCGGCACTAGATCGGAAGGATCGTGATTGGATCGCGGGACGCTCGGCGATTTGGATCGCGAAGACGTTCGACTACATCAACCGCGTTTATTAACGCTTCCGCTTAGCGATCTACAAGGGTATGTAGATTCACTCTCCCTCTCGTAGATGCTCATCACCATGGATAGATCTTGTGTGTGCGTAGGAAAATTTTTGTTTCCCATGCAACGTTCCCCAACATCGAGTACTTCCGGTAGTGTACCGGGGGTGCCGGGAGGGTTCCGGGGGACCATCGGGAGGGGCCACCCACGCCGGGAGGCCACATGGGCCTTAGGGGTGGCGCATCAGCCCTTAGTGGGTTGGGCAAACCAGCCCCAAAGGGCCCATGCGGCTGGGGTGTGGAAAAGGAAAAAACCCCAAGTGGGGAAGGAGATCCAAGTAGGATTGGAATCCTACTTGGAGTAGGATTGGAGGTAGACTCCTCCACCTCCTGTTCGGTCGACTCCTAAGGGAAACCCTAGGGGCGCCGACCCCTTCCCTCCCTCCTATATATATATTGGAGGGGAGAGAGGGCAGCCGCACCCAACCCTAAGCCACGGTGCAGCCCTCTCTCCCCACTAGATCGTCTCCCCTAGTTTTCGGCGGTGCTTAGGCGAAGCCCTGCCGGAATAGTTCCACCACCACCGTCGTCGTGCCGTCGCGCTGCCGGAGAACTCATCTACCTCTCCGCTCCCTCTTGCTGGATCAAGAAGGCGGAGATCGTCATCGAGCTGTACGTGTGCTGAACGCGGAGGTGCCGTCCGTTCGGCGCTAGATCGTGATTGGATCGCGGGACGGCTAGCGATTTGGATCGCGAAGACGTTCGACTACATCAACCGCGTTTCTTAACGCTTCCCGCTTAGAGATCTACAAGGGTATGTAGATCCACTCTCCCTCTCGTAGATGCTCATCACCATGGATAGATCTTGCGTGTGCATAGGAAATTTTTTGTTTCCCATGCAACGTTCCCCAACACCGCCCGCTGCTTCGCGGGCTTGGTCAGCTCGTCCTCGTCCTCCGGCTCCCATGACGACATCGTTAGTAGGGCGGACTACGACCAACCACACGCCGCGGATGCGTATGCCGCGAAGAGCCACCGAGACCCCAAGGGGAAGTGACCGACGAGGGAATGGTGAACTCCTGCCACCCCCCTATGTTTATATCTAAGTTTTTTTATGTTTAATTAGCTAAAATTTGAACTGTTTCAGCCCTTCTGTATGAACTATGTGGATGTCCGACATAAGTTTTAGAGTGTGGATTTGATGTCACGGGGTGTAGCTGCCCCCCCGGGTATCTACCGTTCGTCCCACCTAGATATATGTGCAACATGTGAATAGTTATCTTTTTAATTAGCAAGGCATGAATAGTGAAACATGATTATTACCTTTGTCCTTTCGTGACATGGGATGGGGAAACGTGATTATTATCTTTGTCCTTTCCTGGCATGGGATGGTATTGTCAGATCAAAAGAATCAGCGCCGGTGAAAAGCTGACATGTTGTTTTTCATGGACAGGTCAGTGAGCAGACACTGATAGACATAATTCTTGTCAGTTGTGAGACTGTTTTGACCATATATGTTTACTTCTACTCATTGCTGGACAAAAAATCTTTGTAGTTGAATAATCCAAAAATAAAACATTGGTAAGACAACAGTGCTTGTGCATGCTGATCACATACGAAAAATTTAGCTTCTCTAGACATGTACATTAAGTTTAGCTATTATGTTGTCTACTTTTTTGTCGTATGCTTCTTTGTATAAAATGAGATCTTCTGGTTGTGTAGTGTACATATTGCTGTTGTCTAGTCTATATTTTTGTCATTTACTCCATGGAGCTATCCCACTAACACAATTCTACTTTTTTTCATTTACTCTATGGAGCTATCCCAGTAACACAAGCTATCCATGTTACCTATGCTACCAATAGCATTTTGTCCGGATGCACGTGACTTTCTAATTCACTAGCCGCAAGATTTTCTCTCTCTGTTAGTACTATTTCATGGGCTACTTTGTGCAGCAGCTTCCCATTCATGAGCTACTGGTCGCTGGGCATTGCGCCACGTGTGGCATTGTGCCACGTTCATGCCTATGATCGCCGCAGTTTGTATGGAATTTTTAGTCTGAAGGCGCAAGTATTTTTGATGTGACAAGGCAGAAATTTTTGGTTTCCCGCGCAAAACTGATCACATAAATTTAAACAAAGCAGACAAATTTAATCAAACACGATAAAATAATTAAAGTTCGGACATAATTACATAAAACGGATGATATTCGTCTGTTTAACTATAAACTTAAAAACAACTTAGACTAACTTGTAGACGGTGACCTCATACGCGTGGCCGCCTTGGCCGGCCGCGCCGTTGTTGCCGTTCATGTCATCGTCGTCGAAGAGTAGTCCTTCGGCTATATTAATGATTTCTTTTCCAGTTCGTGTATCTGAGGATGATAAAACACTTACTTTCCGTATCGGGCAATGTCGAAAATGGTCTTATCATTTGGAAAGTAGTTTGTCTGACGATGTTTTCATGTGTCTAGAATTCTGTAAATTTTCGGACCCACATTCATGTCTTATTCAATGGTACTACTCTTTCATACTAAGATGAGATAAGCACAAGTGTCCCGCTTATAAAATTTGTTGGGAAACTGAAAATGATGTGTGATAACATCCTAAGTAGGCCGATGCCTAAATTGACCGGTGATACAACGCCAAATGCGCATGAATCAAAGTACATACCACATTCACATATTCTGATGTTCCAATTCCATCCAGCTGCCACGGTACTGCCAACCAAATGTGAACTGGATGTGCTGACATAAGCTTATATCACACCAATGATCTGTGTATAGATAAACAATGTGTGCATGCAACTTCAGATAACGCCAAGATTGTACATATAGCTTTTATGTCAGATTCATTGCACTGTTTATCTGCAATATTGGTCCAAAAAAAACTGACAACTACATGTGATTAGTGCTTGTTTCTCATCAAACCACTAGCTTAATCTATAAGCACATATCTTGAAGGTCCTCGGCCGTACGGTGACTAGGTGGATGGCATCTATCCCTGGTGACATGGAACTATTTTCGTAAGACTAGCAGTTTATTTCCAGCAAATAGACTTATAATTAGCTATCAGTTGACTCAAAAAAGATATTGAAAAAGAAAAAGTTAATATTTTAGGTAGGTTGATGCATATGGTAGTAGATAGCTAGCTAGTGCAAGTAAGAGTGCCCAAAATCCTAAAGAAGAAAACGATCGAGGCTCATGTGCAAAGCATGTTTGAACCGCGGGAAAACGTTCTCAATTTATTTATTTTGAACAGCGGCAGAACGTGCCTTGTACGTGGCCACATTAGTTAGTGCACTTTATACTCCCTCCGTTCCATAATGTAGTGTGTCCTCGGTTTTCGAGCTTGAACTTTGACTATGAATTTAACCAACGAGACCGATTGCGGCGGGGGTAAAAACTATACCGTATCGAATTCAATGGTATAGTTTTTACCCCCGCCGCAATCGGTCTCGTTGGTCAAATTCATGGTCAAACTTAGATTTCGAGAAGCGCGAACGCACTACATTGTGAAACGGAGGGAGTATATAGTGCATGTTTGAACAGCGGTAGAATTCGTTTTGATGGGTACGTATCACGTGAGGCCAACTCCAGCGCACGACCCCAAACGGACGTCCGTTTTGCCCGGATTCTGTCCGTTTGGGACGGGCAATAGGGTCGTGTCCGGGACTTTCCTGGGATGCGCCGGCCGTGCGCCCAACGCACCGCCGCATTTCGGCCGCATCCCGTCTGCATACATTTTTATTTTTAAGCACATATCTTTTTATTTTTATCATTGATTTTTGATACATGGTAGCACATCATCAAATTTTGACTAGAATAACAAGATCAAAGGAAACAAGAACCACAAGAAGACATTTTAAAATAAATCCAACTTTCATAACTGCTCCCGTAAGTTGGATTAGTGCCTTCTCGATGCATTCATTGTTGATCTGTGAAGGCTCGAGCTTGCGTGCTTCTATCTTCTTTGAGTCTAAAGAATTCGACGTTGCTTCCTCACATCTATTTTCATCTCTAGCATCTATTCTAGCAACAAGTGCACTAGTCTTATCTCTAGCATCCATTGTAGCTAAAAGTGCACGAACATCTACTAATTTGCGCTCTATCAAAATATCGATGTATTCTTCTTCCCAATACCAAAAGTCGCATCCATTCTACACAACAAAAAAATTAAGTTAGCACAACTAGTCAAATCCGAGAGCACAAACGATGCTAAAGTAGCACATACCTCCCCATCGTTTGGGCACTTGATGAACACCCATTCAGGATGTTCCGGCGTTGTAGACATGCGGCACTGGACCTTTCTTGGGCAGTCGTCGCACTTAATAAGTGCGGTGCGCCGACGAGCCTTTGGGCCAGCACCGACCCCGGCCTCCCACTGTTCTTGTATCTGCCGGCGAACCGCCGACGGCGTAGATCCGAACGGCTAGAGGAGGAGTCAGTACCTGCATGCGGCATTGCGGCCTTGCCGGGAGGTCCCGGCCCGGTGCCCGGCCAGTCCATGGCACGGCGTGACCTCCCCGCAGCCGGGCGAGCCCAAGTCCAGCCGGATCCGCTCCAAATCCGACCGCCGGGAGCGCAAATCAGGTGCTCGTGGTTGGGTCGCTAGGGGCGTCGAGGGAGCGGGGCCTGCGACAAGGTTTGGGGCGAGCGCTCCGTCTGCAGGGGCAATTCCTGAGAAAAGTGCTACGTGTTCGAGCTGCACATCGACGACAATGGTAGCGGCGGCGGCGGCGAGGGACAAGAGTGGCGGGGGGTGCGGCTGGAGGGCTCGGTGGGTGGGGGGGTGGGGGATAGAAAAAGGAAGGCTTGTGCCACCGACGGACGGGCCAGGGGGGGACAAGCGCGTGCGTCCGGCCCGTCCGCGCGCTGTCCGTTTCACCCCAAAGGCGGCCCAAACTTGGGCCGGGGATGGGTCAAAAGCGGACAGAAAACGGACAAAAGTCCGTTTGCGCCCGCGCGCTGGGCCGTCTGGTATGTCCGTTTTGCCCCAAACGGACGCACCCGGACAGGATGGGGTGGTGCGTTGGAGTTGGCCTGAATGCATGAAAGAAAACAATTGATTCGTTTCACGACGTTTTTGTTACGCACACTTAATTGACTTATTGCCAAAACGACGCGAACCAACCTGTGATTGGATGGTTAGAGGGACTGTGGTATCCCCAGCCCACCAGGGTTCAAATCCTGGTGCTCGCATTTATTCCTGGAATTATTTCAGGATTTCCGGCGATGCGCATTCAGTGGGAGGAGACGTTCCCGTCGACGACGAGGTGCCTACGGTGACTTCGTAAATTTCAAGATGATATGCCAGCTCAGTCTCTCGGAGGTGCTCATAGGGATAGGGTGTGCGTGTGAACGCCGGCGTGCGACCGAACGACCCATATTCCCCCATGCTCCCCGCACGGCACCACGCCGTACAACATGGTATTTACTGCTGCTCACGCGCTAAACTCCAAGTTTATCGTCCACGCTACGGCCTCGACCAGTGCCCATATTTTTCCACGGTGCACTCGAGTGCTGTGTCAGGCGCCGGCAGGCCAGGGGACGCGGGGCTTCGTCAGTTCCCAATCCCGCTCGTTTGGCCACTGCTCGTCCGTCTCGCCTGCGTGAGCGCATGCAGAGCGCGCAGAGCAGCGTACTCAGAGTAGGTGTCTGTGGCTCACTAGCTCACCTGCCTAGGCACGGAACGGGCCAGGGACAGGGATGCATTGTCACTTCCAAACCCACCCGCTCTTCCCACCCCTTTCGGCTCCATGGCTGGCGCCCTGCAACAACCCGCCACCTCCACCCATCACACGAAGAAGAAGAAGAAGAAACCGGAGGCCGAGCTCTCGCCGGAGGAGCTCAACCGACTCAACCCAGAATCGGACAAGAGGAAAGCCCGGAGGAGCGTTGTTGTCGAGAATAAAGCCGTCGTCCAGGCTGCCCTCGAGGCCGCCGCCGCGCAACCCAATGCTGTCGTTGAGGACAACGAGGCCCTCTTCACGAAAGCCACGCAGGCAGCAACGACGCACGCCCTCCTCGTGCTAGGGTTTAGCCGACCGCGTGTACCATTCTTTCTGTTGCCATGGCCGCGACGAGCACATGCCCGTCAGCCGTTCGCCCTCCACATAGTTCGTAGCCGAGCTGCTCCACAATACCACAAATGGGTGGTCTTCATCTAGCGCACGAGCATGCTGCAATCCGGTTCTCCACGTCACTGGACGGCAGCGTGATAGAGCCGGCCACCCCCGCCCCTGCGGCCGCCATCGACCTCAACATCACGCATCGGTCCGGTAGTCCTGGCCAGTAGGCCACCGGGATGCAAAGGAGGCAGTCGCGGGCGATTCCTACGGCCAACCCTCCCGATGCCTGCAACATGTTCGATGGAAAGCCCTACCTAACACCGGCGCAACACGACCCCGACTTCCAAGCTTTCATGGAGAACGTAATTACGAGGGCCGTGGCTAAGCCTTCCACCCCAAGGACCAAGGCCAAGGCTTCGATCCCGACGAGACCCAAAGCCAAGACGACCGTGGCCAAGGTGAAAGAGGCCGACGACATTGACCATGGCAACCAAGAAGAAGAGGCCGATGCCATGGCAACTCATGTAATGAGCATGGAGACATTTATTGCAAAGACGAAGAAGAGGGCATTGACAACGGGAATGGATGAGCACACCCAAAGAGCCAATGCATAAAAGAGGAAGCAAAGCATTCGCACAGAATCATACATCAAAGATGAGAACACGTTGATTTGCCAGAGTTGGAAGGAAATAGGGTAGCATTGACCGGCACCGAGCAAAAATGTGTCGTTTTTTCGGGGAGAGTTCATACGACCTTTCATGAACGTAGGAAGTTTCTGTCCTACAAGTTCCCAAGTACCCCATGGCATCAACTCAATCCAAAAAAGATGGGGGTTTATCCAACAAGAATGTAACAAGTTTTGTTCCGCGCTTGAGAGAGTTGAAGCTCGTCCCGTGAGCGGTCTAGACGTGGGCGACTTGGTATGAACTTCTTCTCTTCGTTCCTATGTCATGTTCATGTTTTTTGCATTTTGTATCCTTCGCTATTACTTTGTGACCTTCACTTTGATTGTGTAGGCATTCCGAACTTTAAAAGCCTCTAGACATGCGAACAAACCATTCACCCTCACCCATTGTTGGACGCTCATCAAAGATTCCCCAAGTTCAAAGATCAATATGCCGCTCTAAAGAAGCATCGAGGGCCGGCGGCCGTGGCTAGGAATGAAGATGGATTGAAGAGGCCGAGGGGCAAGACCAACTCGAAGGTGGACGAGAAGCATGTTGTGGCGTCTTTCGCCTTGCAAGAAACTTTATAAGATATGATGACCCAAAAGGGAGCAAGGGACGAGAGGAAGCGTCAAGAAAAAAGAGAGCAAATGAAGGCCTACATTGAGCTCCAAACGAAGAAGCTCGACATGAAGGAGGTTGTCAAGAGAAGGAAGCTCGAGATCGAGGAGGCTGTCCAAATGAAGAAGTTCAAGATCGAGGCCACTGATACGTCCCAAACGTATCTATTTTTTCCAAACACTTTCGCTCTTGCTTTGGACTCTAATTTGCATGATTTGAATGAAGCTAACCCGGACTGACGCTATTTTCAGCAGAACTACCATGATGTTATTTTGTGCAAAATAAAAGTTCTCGAATTGGGCTGAAAATCAACAGATATTTTTTTCAGAATAGGAAAAAAATATTGGTGCATGAAGTGCCAGGAGGAGACCCACCAGGAGTCCAGGAGCCTGGGGGGTGCGCCCCTTGAGCTCGTGGCCCACTCGAGTGTCCAGATGCCCTGACTCCAACTCCATAAATACCGTTTTGTAGAGAAACAAACTAGGGAGAAACTTTCATCGTGTTTTACGATACAAAGCCGCTACCACCTCCTGTTCTTCCTCGGGAGGGCTGATCTGGAATCCGTTTGGAGCTCCGGAGAGGGCGATTCGTCGTCGTCGTCATCACCAGACCTTCTCCATCCCCAAATCCATGATGCTCACCACCGGAAGTGAGTAATTTCTTTGAAGACTTGCTGGACGGTGATGGGGTTGGATGAGATTTGTCATGTAATTGAGTTAATTTGTTAGAGCTTGATCCCTAGTATCCACTATATTCTGAGATTGATGTTGCTATGACTTTGCTATGCTTAATGCTTGTCACTAGGGTCCGAGTGCCATGATTTTAGATCTGAACCTATTTTGATTCTATGAATATCAAATTGTTTTAGATCCTATCTTGCAAGTTATATGCACCTATTATGTGTTATGATCCCTAGACACCAAAGTGGCAATAGTTGGGATCATCTCAGGTGATGACCGTAGTATGAGGAGCTCATGTATTCACCATGTGTTAATGATTTATTACGGTTCTCTATTAAAAGGAGCCTTAATATCCCTTGGTTTCTCTTTGAACCCCACTGCCATGGGAGGGTAGGGCAAAAGATGTCATGCAAGTTTTTATTATAAGGACGTATGACTATATACGAAATACATGCCTTCATTACATTGATGAATTGAAGCTAGTTCTGTGTCACTCTAGGTTGTAACTGTTACATCATGAATGTCATCTAACATACTTATCCATCGATAATCCAATGCCTACGCTTTTTTAATATTGATTGTTGCTAAGTTACTACTACTGTTATTGCTATTACAAACATTACAAACCATTACTATTCTTGTTACTATTGTTACTGTGCTACTAAACAATTTGCTACAGAAAATATATTCCAACTTTGGTTGAATTGACAACTCAATTGCTAAGACTCACAAATATTTTTTGGCTTCTCATGTGTCGAATCAATAAATTTGAGTGGAATACTACCCTCGAAGACTGTTGCGATCCCCTATACTTATGGGTTACCAGCCACCAATGCAAACATCAAAGTAGAAAAGGTGGCGCCAGCTTTCATGATCGTGGATTTCAGCAAGATGTCCCCGAAAATAAGAAGTTGGTTCGAGAAGAAGCAAAAGGTGATGCTCGATCAAGATGATTGAGGTGGCTTGTGTGACAACATGAACTAGGGAGGCCGAGAGACATGAACTATGACCGTTTTCTGTGCGCTGGCAAGTGTGCCGGTCACTGGCTTTGTTTGCCCGCGTGAAACTATGTGGGTGTTCATTGCCCGTATAAAACTATGTGGGTGTTCATTTTGTTTGCTGGCATATCAGTCGGCCGCAGGTGCTCTGGTCAGCATGAACTATGGCTGATGGCATGAGCTACGCTCGCGGTCCCTAATTTTAGTTTTCTTGTTCTTTTTCTTTGCAAAAAATTCATGCGGACGGACGAAATGCTGCCACAGGTTGGGCACGGTGTCAACACATATATATATAAACGGTTGGACGCCGCCCCTTTGCCCGACCTAAACAAACATATTCCAGACAAATCGTACGTCAGTTTGGGGTTGCGGGTTGGGTTGGCCTCAGTATCCTTCAAAATTTTTCTGTCGCAGTTCAAACATGTATCATTGATTTACATTGGGCACTCCATCGATTGCAAAGTAGTCACGGTGATGAACAACTTTCAATACTGATACGTCTTTTTTTATTAATGTACCGTTTCAAATGTCATGACATAGTATTGTCGCGTTTTATTAATCATGAAAATCAAATAGGCCATGAATGAGGCACTCTAGCTATTAGCACAAACAAGATAAGTGTGTATTAGCTAAATAATATTCATGTTATTTATATATTTGAGAACAACAATACTCTTTAATTGTGTGTTATATATGCTCCATTAGGATAAATCTTTAACTAACTTTTACGGTATGTATGTGACTTATAGGATATACACCACAAAATCACAACGACCACAAATTAGTACTTCAGAATACGAATCAATTGACACTAATTTATGCCACAAGTATAATATGTACTAGAAGGGTTGGGCGCGCTTTGCTGCGCCGTTGGTGTTATTGGGTTTAAAAAAAATACTCACTCTCTTTCAAATATAAGGTGTATTACTTTTTTAAAAAGTCAAACCTTCTAAGTTTGATCTAATTTGTTGAGAAAAGTATCAAAATTCATAATATCAAATCGGATTCATCATGAAATTAATTTCCATACTTTTTGTTATTATTGTGGATGTCGGTATTTTTTGTTCTGAACTTGATCAAAGTTAAAGAAAATTGACTTTTCAAAAAACTAATACTCCTTATGTTTTGAAACGGATGGAATATTTAGTTTGGCGGGTGGGGGAGATGATGGAGTGTGTTCTATTTTTATTTATAATCCTGTGATTTGATGGGTTTTGTGGTGTGGTTTTGTGTTACCCACTCACCAACGTATATTTAGTGTGGATTGATATGTTTTTATAGACCGGTTGATGCTAATTGATTTGAAAAATCTTGGCCCGATTAAAATTGTAATCCAAATCCAAAATTAAATACCTCAATTAAATGAAAAAACTTCAAAATGGAAACATAGGGAATTAACATCATTGAATGGGAGAGCCCTTGAGAAATTGTTGACCCGGTCAAAATCAGGCTGACGGAATTCTAAATTGAAGACCTCAATTAATTATGAGGGCTTAATAATTATGAAGCATATCGTATAGTATAAGAGAATTGAATGAGATAACGTTGAGAAATTGTTTACGAGATCAAAATCGGATGACCCAATCCCAACTGAAAACCTCAATTGAATGTGTGCTCTTTAAAATTAGGAAGCTTAGTGTTATAAACGATCTATACTAGTAAGTAATAGTTGGTGTCAGACTTGTTGTCCCAAATGGAACCTAATATGCAATGTATTTCGAAGCAGAGAGGGTATTACAAACTTCACAAACAGGATGATACCCCATGGGTTGCTGCGGGAATTTGTTAAATTTGTTTTTGTCACACTTAGTTATATAAAATTGAAATTTTAAATAAATAAAATTAGATAAGTCGAGCCTTTTTCCATGCATGTTTATACGATGTGCATGTCCTTTATAACACTAACCTCCCTAATTTTAAAATCCCACACTTAATTGAAGTCTTCAATTAAAATTGGATCATTCGATTTTAACCAGGTCAACAATTTTTTAAAGAGATAAAATTGGGTCACGTATCTATCTATGCAATACATTATGCTCCCTAAGTTTAGAGGCCTCTTAATCAGTTGAAGTCTTTAATTTAAAATCTGACCAGTTGATTTTAACCAAATTAACAATATTTTTATGAGACCTCTCATTTTATTTCTTAATTCACTACACTCTAATTTTAAAACTCTTCCGTTTAATTGAGGCACTCAATTTTTAATTTAGTTCATATTTCGACCGGGTCAACTGTTCTTACAAATCAATCGACAACAAACGGCATATAAAAAACATATCAACCCTATGCGGCCTCCCGGTACCTAGAAAACAGAAGCGCAAACATGTGATGCCGTAACACAAATATAGTATTTGCAGCCATCAATGTAAGTTTTTTTCACATAAATACGGGTTAAATAGCAGATAACCTACAATCGTATCACAAAAGGCCAAAAAACACTAAATAAAAATAAAACACACTCCATCATTTATCGAACTCGCCAAATGAAATACTTTGTCAATTCCAAAATATAAAGTGTGTCCATTTTTTTGAAAAGAGAAATTTCTTTAACATTGGCAAGTTCATAGCCAAAAATATCGATACTCACAATATTAGATAAATAAAATGTGAAAATTCATCTCACGATGAATCGAATGACAACGATTTTATATTATCGATATTGATATATTCCTCTAGAAAATTCATCAAACTTAAAAGAGGTTTGGTTTTTCAAAAAATAATGCATCTATATTTTAAAATAGAGGGAATAAAGGCATTATAAAAATCCAATAATATAAACGGTGTAGCAAAGCGCACCCAACTCTTCTATACTTGCGAGTAGGTCCTCGAGTAGATCCTGACGAATACAGCCTACAGTGAAAATCTAGTTTCAAAGTTGATAAATATTATAACTTGCACATTACCAGCGTCATAATAATTCATGCAGTTACCCAGCATCCAAATTACACTTACCAACACGGAATCAACATGAGGAAATTTATAAAACATACTACGACTTGAGCAGAGCAACCTGATCACTAGAATGAAACTAAAATGTAGGAGCACTTGGCAGAATTTACCTCCAGGTCAGCAAATACTGGGGAGAGTAGTCAATCACTATATATGTTATACTACATCCATCATGTCAACGGTCACAAGACACACTTAGACGTACTGTCGTCTCTCCAATCCTTATCTAAATTGTGGCGGCGAACACACCAATTATGTCCACATATCCATGACACCCTTAACTCTAACGACAGCTCCTACCACCTAAACCTGAATGACGCCCAACACCTGTAATCTCTACTCCTAATGGAGGAGTTGGTAGTCTCCATTCCGAGTTTATTTTCGTCCGGTTTATTTTCGTCATTGCCTTCCACCATCCCGTTCGTCTGGTTTTTTTGTCAAACCTCCCACCGTCCCGTTCACCCAACCAGCCGCCCGCCGCCGCTATCTTCCTCCTCTCCCTATTCCCCCCCAAACCAGCCGCCGGCCTCCAACCCCACCCCCCACCTCGTCTTCCCCAACCCCGGCCTCCGCCCTCTACCCCACTGGCAGTGCCCCCTTCCCTCCCCTCCCATTCTCTCCCCCTACGATCTCAGGCCGCAGAAAGATCCGCCACGGTCGCACCGCTGCTTCCGCATCTGCGCCATCCTTGAGCTCCACAGCCACGCACGGGCAGAGGAGGAGGCTCTGCCTTCCACCGCCCAGCCGCCGTGAAGGCCTTGCTGCTCGTCCAACGTCCACAGCACCGCTGCCTCTCGCCCTCCGTCCCTCCCTCCTCGCGCCCGAAACCCTAGCCCGTGCCCATGGCACCCAAGCTGGCGTAGGCGTCGCAGATCCCCCTCTCGTCCAAGGCCTCAAGCAGGTGTGAATCCCTCCTCCACTTCTTCTGGTTTGGTTCATCTCCGCATCTGATGCGGGCGGTTGTGTGCAGTTTGCTATGATATATGTAGAAAGGACCACAACTTTTAATTTGCCCTCGTTATAATTTGTACATGAAGTCATGAAGACTTCCTCTGTGTATGAATTTGTGTTCAGTCTCATCTGACACTTGCTATTATGGTAGAATTTGGTAGAGTATTTTTATTTCTGTGCAAAATGACGGCAATATAATGTTTCTTTTATACAGGATGCAGCTGGTGAAATAGCTGCAGAATTACAGTGTACCTCAGATTTCATAATTGGGAACTGCAGTGATGGGAATCTTGTGGCATCATCACTATCTTATGAGATGGGGATTACTCAGGTATGACTCGTTAAATTATGGTTGAGGTTTTGAACTTTTTTTCTTTACTGATCATGTCAGAATATTCTTTGCAGCACAATAGTGCTCATGCACTGGAAAAGACCAAATATCTAGATTCAGACATACTGGAGGAAGTTTGATGAGAAGTATCATTTCTCTTGTCAGTTTACTTCTGATATAATCGCTATGAACAATGCTGATTTCATAATCAATACACTCGATGTTTCACGATCTGTACTGCAGATTTTCAGAACACTAAGGGCATATCTTGGCTTGGAATGCTGCTGGTTCGACGAACGTCATGGAGCGTGGCAAGTGCTCCTCTCCCCTTCCCCTCCCTGCTAAAAATCAGTTCCAATTGCCGTACAAGTTCCCGGATATGGCCTTCTGGATTTTAGTGCCGCTTGTTCTGTCGTACTCGGTGGTTATTGTTTCACCTACATCTAGAGGTAAATGTTTTGTACGAGATTATTTATCAGGACCTCGCCGGTGTACTACTACTTAATTGTAATTGTCGTGGCGCTTTGGATTCATTGTCGTATTTGTGGTGCTTGCTTTTATGCCTGCCTGCCTAATTCGTCTTACTGTTTTTGGTTGATTTCGCTGGGTCGTTTCAAACGGATGTTGGTTAGTTAGCGATTGCTTCCGGTAATGGGATGTAAAGTGGGGGTCGCTTGGTCTGTTGTTTGCATCGCTAATTAGTTGCTTCTAGGACAAAATCAGGGAGAAACCATGGAAATTGCAATTAGAAAAATACAGGCTTCCTCTATTTAGCATTTGTTCGAAGAAGAGATCATGCGAATTTCTAAAGAACTGGTCCGTCTGGAAAAATTGAAAGAACATCATTAGAGTAGAGAGGCTACAATAATACTACAGCAGGATAGAACCTTGGAACTTAGAGGATTTGTAAACGTCAGTATGGCCCAACTTGCATCGCAATTTCCCTCTTTTGTTTCATGCCGATTTAGATTCATCTTCTTGGCAATTCAGATGCGCGAAGGATGTTGCATCGGGGGATGTGCGAAGGATGTCTACATCGAGCCGGAGAAGGGTATGGATGCGGTGGTGACGAGCGCAAAGGAGGAGGAGCGGAGCAGGTGGGGGCATGGAGCTCTGTAGCTATTGCACCTCCAACCTATTTCCTCCTCTCCCCGGTCGACACCCCTTCCCCATGCAAGTTGGCAAGCGCGACGACTGAAACGGGCAGCGCCCACAGTGGTTCATGGCGAGTGCGGACGGGGGCAGCATGGGCGCACGTGCAGGCTGGGTTGGCTGGGCTTTGTCGTGTGCCAGGTGGGATTGGGGAGGGATCTAAGTCGAGGTATTCACCGACTGCGGCGGGTGGCAGAATGGTGAGGCTGATCTGACCCCTCTCCTCTGCCCTCTCCGTCTCCCTCATTTGTTTCTTCCACAAGCAGCATGGAGAGCCACAACGTTTCTGCTCTTATGCCATAAGATCTGACCAATCTCTCTCTCTCTCTTCTCTTGAACTAGCACTGAGGAGCACAACGCTGCTGGTGAGCACCGGATCATGGAGAAAGCAGCAAGGCACTCTCCTTCTCCTAAAAAAACAGAGGTATGCACAAAGGCTGTACCAGCTTTACTGCACTGGATATTCATAAGCTTGGATTACATGAGGAAACTGTAGTAGAAAATGTGGTGCATGGCTTCAATTATATTCCTACACCAGTTTGAAACGACTCCAATTTTGTTACACCAAATTCATTACTTCAACCAGTTAATACCGTGTTGATTTAACTAAATCTTGGCACTTGTAAGAAAGAACATATTCATTTAACAAAAGACTTGCATCCAAGTTTAGCTCTTCAGTCCATGAAATATGCTGTCATTACTCCAACTTTAGCTGGCCGAACTGGTAAAATTCGGTTTTAAAACAAAGAACATCTTGCCTTAATGGAATCCATACCCATAACAATTATGTCGGAGTTTTCGTCTTAAAATTTTGATGGCATAACCATGGAAATTAAACATCCTTTTTCTTCCTTCTTCTGTGGGTAAATTGCTTTGATTTATTATTTTCTAATTTTTTGCCAATTTCGGGTGAATCAGAAGGCCATAGTACTTTTGCCTTCTTTTTCTGGTGCTATTTTTCATGTTGTTATGTTACATACTGCATACTTAACTGATGGCATGTTTTTCTTTCAGGTTATGTGATCGATGCCATTTATATAAGATATATGCATCTTCGTTTTGTATTCCTTTAAAAAAAATTGAAATTTATTTTGCATTTAAGTTAGTTACTCATGGTGTGAGATTTGAGCATTTTCTTATATATTGGCCAATGCAGTCAATTTCTAAACAATAAAGATACTTATGCTGATTACCTGTCACATATTTGTGCTGGGGACTAAAAGCAATATAATGTTAAATACATTGCTCTCTTTGCAGATGAAAATTGACTAAAAGGACGCCATAGAGAGGGTTGAGGTTGACGCGGACTTTGTCGTTGCTGGCAATTGGAAGGTAATCCGGCAGAACCCCTAATTCCACCAAAAGCTATTAATTCAGCAATGGTAGTGAGATTAAAATATTGCTGTTATCTGTGGGTTGTCTTTAGATATAGGAAGGCATTGAACACAGCTTCTGATCATTGGCTCCACTTCATAGGTGCCTTGTAATGATTATGTAGTTATCTATATATAATCACTCTCGTGCAAGAAAATAAAACTGCATCCGGCAAATATCACCACCAGTTTGTATTGTATATGATAAGGCTCTTCTGTGAGAACACTCTGATGTCACCAAACAGCAAAATAGAAAACTGTGATAAACACTGCAGTTTTTTTCTTTGATCTCCTGTCTATGACTATTGTTGGAAGTACTTTGCTTATTCAATAATATGGCATATCAACATTTTTTATTCATTTGCATTGTTATTTGATTATTTGTGCTGCTACATGGTGAACTATGTAAGAAACTTTACACTATAGTCCATGAAGTTTCGAATGCCATCCCTGCCCTTGAGAGTACAAGACCTGGAAGTAGTTGTGGACTTCTGGTGTTGAGCTCCTTTTGCATAGCTGTTGATAAAGCCAAGAATCTACTTCAGTATTACTCAGAGTGTAGCAAGCTTTACTTGGTATATAATTTTTATGTGTATGAATATGCTTGCTATTTCCAAGTTTGAGAAGTAAAAGCTTATCATACTATGTATGCACGGACTGTACTTTTACTGCACTACTACATTATATAAAATTCTTATTGGTAGTTGGATAATCTCGCTCATACTTGCTGGTTGTGTC
This sequence comes from Elymus sibiricus, assembly GCA_039707655.1. Lineage (NCBI taxonomy): Eukaryota > Viridiplantae > Streptophyta > Magnoliopsida > Poales > Poaceae > Elymus > Elymus sibiricus. Next base: position 360,930,845 of record CM077671.1, read on the forward strand.
TGATGTTAGAGAACAAGTATTCTAATATTTCTGCATCAAGGGTCTGACACCTAATTATTGCATCAAGGGTCTGATAGCATCCTCGTGTGAACAAAATGGGGTTCCAGTTCCTTCCGCCTCGCCAGCATCTCCAAAGCCCAAATATTTGAGGATAACATCTCTTAAGAGTAGCAAATGCCTGGTGACGAATGGTGTTAGCACGATGTTGTTCGAAGACGCAGGCGCAAAAGACGACAAGCTCAACACTGATGCTGCTATGGAGAAGTGCTCTTTTCAGAATAACCCTAACCTTGTAGAGGCTACACCCGAGAGATGTGAACGTTGGCTTCGTGTGCCGAACAAGAGCGGTGGGTGCAACGATGAGCAGCCTGAAGTGATCGAGTAGGTCAGGTTCCAGTTGAAGGATGATGATGAGCTCAGGGACTATGTGGGTGCTAATAGTATTACTGAGCCACTCACCTAAAATATAAAGTAGGGAATAATTTCCCTACTTAAGAAAATGTGACAAATTGCATAAGCGAGCGGTTCATATACTTTTTTCATCAAGTCATATAACTTTTTGGTTAGGACAGAAGGATAAATGCATTGGTTGGTTGCTTCATCAAAGAGTTAATAGCGGATGTGGCATATCAGTTGCATGCTCAACAACGGACATCATATTTTTGTTTTGTGGTAATGGCTCAGGGGGCTTCACGGGTGGCGCACGCCTCGTCTCCCTTGATGGTTGTGGCGGATCTGCATGAACACGGGGGAGGGGATCAGGGTGTAGAGTGGGGTGGTTGGCGGAGGACTCCTCCTTGGCGCTCCGTGGGGAAGTATGTGAAGGAGAGAGGTTGTCATGTCGAAGGTGAGGTGGGCGTCATCCGGTTTTAAAGGAGAGGGCTCGAGCGAGAAATGTTCCTCTACGGCGGGAAACCGAGTGGGAAGAGGAGGGTCCAGCAGTAAAAGGAAGGGTGCATCTGAGGTGTGGTTTTTGTGAGACCATGTGTTGGAGATAATGTGGCGAATCGTCCAGTCAACCACATTTCTCCCACACATATGGGCTGGATTGGGGGAGTCCGGACTGTCCAGACGGTTGGATTTTGGGGAGCCTGCTGGGCGCCTTTTTGATGTCTAAACACGCCTAGACGAGAAATGGGCTTCGACCTTGAAGACGGCCTTAAAAATTTGTTTGATTCATTTATATGCATTGTAGCCCGTAGCAACGCACGGGCATTCTACTAGTAAGCATATAAGGCTCACTGTAATTATGGTTGCAGAAACTAACGGATCGAAAATCACAAATACTGTTCTCTTCATTCAGCTGCATATTTCGTACACTGTTCTGAATCCCTTTAGCTGAAGGATTTATAAACCACAAACAGTCTCTAGTTTATATATTATACTACAAGAAACAAGACTCATTAAACATCCAGATCGAACATAGAAAGGAGGCTGGACTGCTAGGCAGAACCAGGCCATCCACGTCGCCCCATATAACTCTATGAATAGTGTGCCACCGCCTGTAAATTCCATGCCCCCCCGGGGGCATTTTTGTCATTTCACGCTTAGGCATATAAAGGCCAGCCGCTCCTGTGGAGAAGACCTAGCCGCCACTCTTCCTGCCGCCTCGGCTCTCTCCTCCCGCCTCGGCTCTCTCCTCGCTCCAAACCCTAGCCCCGCACGCCGCCGCCCACTCTCTCCATCGCAGCGAGCAGAGGATAAGGTGGTGGGGCTGGACTGCTAGGCAGAACCAAGCCATCCACGTCGCCCCATATAACTCTATGAATAGTGTGCCACCGCCTGTAAATTCCATGCCCCCCGGGGGCATTTTTGTCATTTCACGCTTAGGCATATAAAGGCCAGCCGCTCCTGTGGAGAAGACCTAGCCGCCACTCTTCCTGCCGCCTCGGCTCTCTCCTCCCGCCTCGGCTCTCTCCTCGCTCCAAACCCTAGCCCGGCACGCCGCCGCCCACTCTCTCCATCGCAGCGAGCAGAGGATAAGGTGGTGGGGCTGGACTGCTAGGCAGAACCAGGCCATCCACGTCGCCCCATATAACTCTATGAATAGTGTGCCACCGCCTGTAAATTCCATGCCCCCTGGGGGCATTTTTGTCATTTCACGCTTAGGCATATAAAGTCCAGCCGCTCCTGTGGAGAAGACCTAGCCGCCACTCTTCCTGCCGCCTCGGCTCTCTCCTCCCGCCTCGGCTCTCTCCTCGCTCCAAACCCTAGCCCCGCACGCCGCCGCCCACTCTCTCCATCGCAGCGAGCAGAGGATAAGGTGGTGGGGCGAAGCGAGTGGGCAGCGAGAGCGAGACCTAGCCCGCGTCTCCCCCCGCGACCCTCGTTCCTCTTGCCGCCGCCGCCGCCGCCGCCGCCGACCACGATGCATAAAGTGAGAGGAAAGAGAGGGAGGTGAGGCAGCAGACATGAGGGGGTCACCGGCTGCTGTCGGCCTGCGCCGGCGAGGCGGGCGCGACCTGACGGTTGGTTGCGGCTCGACCCCCCGGTAAACCTACCCTCCCTCCTCCTCCTCGACCTCCCGCCGCCGCCTCTCCTCCTCTTCATCCTCTCTCTTCCGCGCCACCGCTGCCTCTCCTCCTCCTCCTTCCCACTCTAGCCCCTCCAGGTCGTCGCTCGTGGTGGTTCCAGATCCAGCGCTGGTCGTCCCCATGGGTGAGGAGGGGAGGCGGGGCCTTCAAGGTTGGTGGAGGTGCAGGGTAGACCGGCAGCGTGGGGGAGGAGCCGGGTGCCAGGGAGAGGCCATCGTCAGGGAGAATGTCGTGCAGCTGCACGGCTGCTCGTCCTCCTCCGCCTCTTCTTCTTCGAGCGTCCACCGGGTCGCAACTCAGCTTCAGGTACACAATCATCCATCTCTTCTTCCTGATGTTTCCTTCCCTTTCTTCCAATCCCCTGCTCCAGCTTCTCATCTTTTGCAGATCGGCTGAAGGTGGCTGTTGCGAATGACCAGGACGGGGGTGGGGTGGAGGAGCAGCTAAGCGGAGTTGAGGAGAGGCAGGCAAGGGAGCAAGAAGCAGATGGAGCGCTGCCCATCCTACCGGGAGCAGGGCCAGCGGCGTGGCTGCTCGTCCTACCACGCCTCTTCATCCCCGGATCCCCATCCAGATGCAGCCTGTAGGTAATATTGCTATTCTTTGCAGCAATTTCTGTCAGATTTGTTTTTGTTCACGTTATAGTTCATACATTGGGTTGTTCTTTTTTCCTTTTTCAGATGTATGTCATGTACGTATAGCCATGGTTCTAAAACATCCCCATTCCTTTTTTCGTACCAATTTTCTTTGATTCAGTTGTTTGACTAAATGGTATTATATGCCCAGGGTTAATTAGTGCCTAATATAGATGCTACCTTTAGTTTGTGAAAAATGTCTAAAGGGGTTTCTGCAAATGTTATTATGTTAAATTGATTCAACCATATCCGTAAACCAGGTTTCCAGATTGGTTGATGCAAAGACTTCAACTGGAGGCCTTGTTCCTTCGGCCTGTCGTTTTTGTGGGGATTATTGCCCAGTTCTAGCTTCATCTACTATACCAGCAGGAAATCTCTACCTCCACCGACAATGACATCTCTAGGTGACTGTACACAAATGCGTCTTTAACTTTTACAATCTATGTGGTTGCACAATTTAAAGATTTTGGCCTTTTTATTTGTTTTGTTGATCTTTTTCACCGAGGTATTTATTTCTGCAGGTTTCAGAATTTATTGAAGATTCCATGGTAGCTAAGTGCACCTTATGGAGAAGGAGCGGGCCGTGGAGGAGTGCAAGCAGAAGGGTAAGCTCCAAGATAATCCTTTTTGCTTATTTGTTTGTAGCTATTTACTTTTTGTATAGACATTCCACTGTTCTCTGAAAACCAGATTTTGGACTAAACAGTTCCCGATGACTGGAAATCTGAAACTGAAGATAGGGCAGATTGTATTGGTTATGATTGCTTGTAGAACTTGTGGCATGCTGGCCCTGGAGCAGTCACACCCTGCCAAGAAAGGTTAGCCCGACTTCTTCTGCAGCTTTTCTACCACAGTACAGATCTAGCAAAAATGTTCAGTAAGTTGTGAGTTTTCTATTCTAATGTAACTTATTTTTCCTTACTTCCTGATCTTGTTACTAATGTTGAAACTGCAGAGGAGCAGGAGATGAGGAGCGTGACACTTGGTGTACAATGGTGCATGATGCGACAGTTAGGACCAGGAGATGAGGAGCGGGGCAGTGGGTGTATGAAGGATTAGTAGGAAGAATGTTAATCACAGTGCATGAAAAGGTATGCAGTAACCTTGAGCTTAATAAATGTTCACTGCTTGGTTCATATTTGATTCCAATGCCTTCGCTTTAATATCATTGGTTTGTCCCAAGTTTATGTTCAGAGATTATGATTCAAATATTATGTTCATATTTCCTGCAAATAAATAATGGTACTCTCACAAACGTTTACTTTCTTCCATCGATCTTCATTCTATAAGTCACATCTTTTCTATTTGGTAAAATAAGAGCGAGCTCATGCTCGAACTTCCACCATATATGTTAACACTTGGATACTATATCAACCCAGTAATCCTCTTCATTGTTTTCCCTTGCATTGCCTCCTATAACTCTTTAGCTGGACCTTTGAAAAGAATGATGTTTCGGTTATATAATTTATTATGTTTTGTTTCGTCTTCGAGAGGTGGAATGTGAACTAGGCTGGTATTTTCATTCTGTTCATATGCAGATATTTGATATAAGTGAATATATACCTTTTGGTAGGTGAATGTGCTCTCCATTAATATCACTGATATATTTGAGCTTCAGAGAAGGATATCTATGCCATTTTTTATCATTTTAACAAAAGAGTGTTGTATGTGTATCGTTAAGAGGATGAAGCAGCAAAATTACCTACGCAATTTAGTAGGATGTGGCTAATACGTACAAAGTGGCTTTACTTCGGTCTGGTGTTACTACTATTTTTTTCGTTGTAAAACTACAATGCGGCAGAGTTTATAGATTTATCGACCATGCTTTTGGTGCCAGTAGTGTTGAGCGGAAGGGGAGGAAACCGGCTATTCGAACTGACTGTATGTAAGCGGTAGCTGTTGTGCCTGTACCCCGCTCGCTGGCCGTTGCGAACTGAACAACTATGCACAGGAGTCAGCCCCAGCCGCACGCATGAACTTGAATGGCTGTGCATTAAATGGCCATACACAAAGCTAGCTTACAATAGGAGGAGGCAGTTGAACTAGGTTGAGCTGCTGTTGTGTATGGCCTGCAGATTTCCTTGAAGATATATTTTATAAATGTATTGCTAACGTGCTTCCATAGTTTTAACATCACAAAATAGTTCTAGCTGCTCATATAACTTTCAGTGGCATGTATGGGTGGTTGTAGTGCAGTTCTTTGATCTGCATGCACCTTATGTTTTGAAATGTTGCGTGCACTTTTTATGTTACGGTGATTGAGAAAATATTAGAGTATTCTTGATTTTTTGTTTTTAGATGAATTCTTCACTTTTTCCACATGGGTTTTTGATGAACTTTGTGATTCAGGGTAGTGGTTGATTAATCTAATGATTTGTGCTATTTCTTTGGTGTTAGGTACAAAGCTTGGTTGATTGAAATATATGATGATTTTTATCCTGTATAGCTGGATCCAGAAAATGCAGACAAGCAAGGTTTCTCGATTTCTCGCATATTCAGTTTAGTTGCCACTGGTAAGCCCTTTGCTGTATTATTTCTTCATATATCCTTTACAAATTTGAGAAAAGGCTCAGTATTTTCTTGGGACAATGGAATTTGTGAATATGCGATTATATGATCGGATTCTCCACTCCCATTTCTATGCTAGATTTGTTGTTCCGGTGCAGTAACCAGTGGTTCTTTTTGGCATTGTTCAAAAAGATTGTGTGCCGCACGAATGACATATTGACATGTCAATAGAAATTTATATATGAGATGTTGTACAAGCACACACTAGGTTGATTGGAATGTATAATGATTTTATCCTGTATAGCTGGATCAAGAAAACATAGACAAGCAAGGTTTCTCGATTTCTCGCATATTCAGTTTAACTGCCGCTGGTTCTTCCCTTGTTGTATTATTTCTTCATATATCCTTTACAAATTTGAGAAAAGGCTCAGTATTTTTTCGGGATAATGGAATTAGTAAATATGAGATTATATGATCGGATTCCCCACTCCCATTTCTATGCTAGATTTGTTGTTCTGGTGCAGTAACCAGTGGTTCTTTTCGGCATTGTTCAAAAAGATTGCGTGCCGCACGAACCGTGAAAAAGTAGTGTCTTCATAGTGTTCCACGAGGGGAGTAAGATTGCTGCCTTTGCAGGCCTCTTTACTTTTGTTACTTTAGAAACTCATTTCATGGTTTTAACAAGGGTCAGTGCTAGATTAGATATATCATCAGTATCTTTGTTATTAACTGATGCTTCATGTCTAGCGCAAGATTTTATTCTTCTCTAAACGACATGATTTAGAGACATTTTAAGGTGTTTATCCAGATGCGATCTTTTTTATTTAGTGACAGGTGAATCATATATTTCTTTCATTTAAATTCGTGCTTTGTTATCCAGAAACTAATAGGTCCTTCTGTAGACGTAGACTATCATGTCGTGAAAGTGTAATATTTTTACCCCAGTTTTGGACTGAGTTGTCATCAAATCATTTCAAACTCTGTATTTTTACTGTCAGTCAATAAACCTTTAAGGACTAATGGTTGGTGTGTACATTTTCTTTGGTTAGACATATATTTCTATATGCATGTGTAAGTGTAGATCTCGAGAAATATATTTCATAATCAGAATGGCTGAGTACCCGTGTTAGTTGATTACCTCACGCAATATATTCTTTTTTTTTTATTTGCTTTGGTGGTGTATTTGGCTTATTTCATTCTCTGGAGCTTGGGCATATTGGTTGTCTTGTTGGCTCTTTTTACTAGCAGTCTTTCCTTTTCAGTATATGGGAGAGATTACTAGCTTTACACATATAGTTTAGTTATTAGGTTTCCAAATAAGTTCTGCCTCAGAGTACATATTTTGTATCTATTGCTTATTTAATCAATTGAGATCTATTCTCTCTGGTTCGTACAGTATTACTAGCTTACATATATAGTTAGTTATTAAGTTTCTAAATAAGTTCAGCCTCAGAGTACATATTTTGTATCTATTGCTTATTTAATCAATTCAGATCTATTCTCTCTGGTTCATACAGTATGTCTGCATTTAACTTGGAAATTGTATGCATGCTTACTTCAAAATTGGAATGTGACTTTTGCTTGTTGATAGATTCAGTTATGGCGTGGTTGCCTACTACTTAAAATGATTTTATACCGTATCGTAAATTTCAGGAACTGTATCACAACAGATCATTGGCATTGTAGCTTCAGTGGACATGTATGCTGAATATCCCCTCACTGGACAAGATTGGATTTTAGTGTATATACAAGCCCTCCTCTCAGCTGCTCAGGTAGTTCTTCTTTCTCATTATCAATAAATAAGTTGGTTACAAAATATGCTTGAAGATTGCAACACAGAGAGATTACCTGGCAGACTAAAATAATTAGGAGCTTCTGATTGGACCCTTCAAGCAATAGTGTTGTTAATATGTTAATTATTAGATTATGTTACTAGATTATAAGAACTTCCTGCATTTTTTTTCTTCTTTGCTAGAGTACTCTACATCCAAAAGAAAAGAATTTCAGCAGTTCCTCGCTACATACCACATAATATAGCATGTTCTGCACTTTTCCTTTCCTAAATGACATTATTCACTGCTAACAATTCTCAGTATATACATTTGGATCTTCTTCGTCTACAAATAACAAGATACTTTGCAATCCACTCAATTAGTTCCTTTCTCTTCCAGTATTTCCAGGTCTGGTACACTAAAGAAAACCTGGAGGACTACATTGACCTAAATGATGATAAACTCAAGATCAAACTCGCAGACAGCGATCTGCACGCAGACTGTCGCATCTTCTTAGGAACCGACAAGAGAGCCACCATAACCACCAACTGGTCAGAATTCCGCAACCTTGCAAAGATCTACGAAGGAGATATCTGCGCCTTTCGTTTCGAAGTCACTACAAAGCGCTGCCTGGTTCTCATTGTCCATCGCCTTTAAATGAACCATCAACAGCGACGCGGTGGATAAAGGCATCCTATATAAGCAAATCACAACAGCCCTTTGCCTTGCAACTCAGTATCAGTATAAATACCTACCAAGACTTATATTTGGCATCCTTTTGCATCTTATGTAAGAGACCTAAAGCTATCATCTGTATGACTATCAGTCGTTTGCTACTAAGACTATCATCAAATATGCTTTTGCAAAAACAATAGACAATTGGCGCCATTGGCGCAACGGGTCATCTAGTAGTACTAACTCAGAAAGCTGATGCATTCTACTCGTACAAAGTTCAAATTTAAACCTCTATGACACATACTTGAACAAGGACATAAACAAGCAAATTCTTAATCTAACCCATGATAAGTCATCTCCCGTTCTATCTATCCATGGCATAGCATAGCATTGATAGAATGCCAGTGAGCGGAACGGCTTTCTCAGCCCCTCAGCAGCGTGGTCGACGGCACCACCGCGTGGCCGATCACACGCTCCGCCGTCGGCCGGGGGCGTTCCGAAGCGCACAGGCAGGAACTCCTCATTGCCGTTGCCACAGGGGAACTTGGAGCCGGAGAAGTGCTTCGCCAACGCATTAGCACCCTGTGAATCCCAAGCAGCGACGACATGGATTAGCACAGGCGGCGGTCCATACATGGAGCTACGGCGCCGGTGAGTGCGTACCTGGATGTTCGCGTGCACAACCTCGCACACCTTTCCGGAACCCGCCGCCGCCCATGAGTGGCCGTGGAGGAAGGCGTGCAGCCGTCGCGCCGCCGCCGCCGTCGTCATGTTGACGAAGGCATAGCCCTTGTTGTACCTTGTGCTGCGCGTTAATCGAGCCGAGGTCAGCTTGGATCACACAGTATACAAACGCCGTCGACGACACGCAGTAGTACGATGGTGGGGAGGGGACAAGTACCCGAAATCGACTGGGACGTACAGGAAGTCGTACTCCGACATGTCAAACTTGCCGCCGCCGCGTCGCCGGAGCTTGTCGTTCTCGTCGGCACAGTGCTGGTCCAGGATCGCCATCATCCTCCGCTTCCTGCGAGCGAGAGAAAAGAGATCACGCTTTTAAGCAACAAGAATAGGCGGAGTTTGGCACTTACTCAGCATTGAAAAGGAAAGAGGATACATAGGAGCACTTACGAGAAATTGTTGGGGATGTTGCAGATCATCAGTGATGTCTTGGCACTTCTTGGATCAAAGGCAGGTTTGCTGCCCATAGGTCGAGGCGCCGCCCTCGGCTTCGGCGCCCGCGGCGAGACTGACGCGGGACTCCTGGGTGAGAGAACAGAGCGAGGGGAGGGGCGGTTTTCCGCCTCGGCTTTCCGGGACTTATCGCTGGCGCCGCCGACGGTTTCCGTGATGCTGCAGCTCTTTCCCGGTAGCAGCGGTGGCTGCGGCGGTGGAGGGATGCAGTACGCCGTCACCGGACACGACAGCGGGCGGCAGTACACGGTTACCTGACACGGAAGTGGAGGAGGCACCTTCACCCATGGCAAGGGAGGGACGGACAACCCGCACGGCGGCGGCACCGAGGACGGCGGGCGCAGGCGCTGCGGCGGGAGGGGAAAGCCAACCGGCAGGGAGGACGAAGCCGGGGGGCAGAGCTTGGGGGGGTGGGGGGGGGGGGGGGGGGGGGGGGCGGAGGCTACGGGAGCGAAGGGATGAGCGGCAGGGTTCAGGGGCCGAGTGGAGGAGGCAGCCATGGATGCGGGTGGTGCGAAGAAGAAAGACTGGACTGGAGCCTGGAGGAACTTGCTTGCTTGCCTGTGCAAGAGGGGTTTATAAGGGGCGATTTGATAATTTGCCACCCCTTACTTCCCCCTTTCACAATTTGCCACCCATTGTCTCAATGACGGGTAGGCCCGGGCCCCACCTGTCATTCTCGGGGGGGGGGGGGGGGCAAATTATGAAAGGGGGAGGTAAGGGGTGGCAAATTATCAAATTTGCCGTTTATAAGAGCGGCTTTGCTAAAAATCAGTCCCCGCAAAATACGCGCGCTGGGTAAACTTTGCATTTCTCGCGCGGAGCGATTTCGCGCGCTCCAGCGGGCGCAGGATAATCAGGCGCGCGGGGAAAAGATGGCGCGTGCGAAAGCGGCCGGGCGTGCGCTAGTTTTGGCGCGCGGCGTCCGGCGTGCTCTATAAATGGAGCGCCCGCCACGCGCTCTCCCACGCGCCCATCCTCCTCGCCACGCGCCCTCCCACCACTCTGCCGCTCTTTCCCCGCCTTCTCCTCACGCCTCGTCGCCGCCGCGCCCCCGGAGCATGTCGGGCTTCCGCGGTGTCCGCCGACGTCCGTCCGGCATGTTTTATGCCGAGATACGGTCCGGCGACACGCACCTCGGCCTCGACACCTACGAGACCGCCCACGAGGCCGCCCGCGCGTACGACGCGGCGGCGTGGGATCTCCGGCGGCCTCGCTTGCAGATGAACTTCGACGACGTCCGGTCGGCTGAAGAGGCGCGTCAGCTCGCGCCTCCCCCTCGTCTCGCCACCGAGGCGGACCGCCGGGCCGCGCGCAGTCGGGAGCGTCGGCTGTTGATCGCCCGGAGGGACGAGGACGCAATGGCGGAGTGGCGCTGCCAGCACCCGGAGGACGTCATCGCCGAGCACGAGTTCTACGCGAACAGAAGGGCGGAACGTGTTGCGGACCGCCGAGACAGGCGTAGGCGCAAGGCATTGGCAATTTCCCATACAGAGATGGAGAACAACCTCTGGGACCCGAACGACGACCGGTACCTGGACGCGTATCTTTCGACGTCCGATGACACCACCCAGGAGGATGATGAAGAGTAGTGTAGGCGTATTTTTATTTTACTAGCGTTTTTCATTTGTATCGTATGAACTTCATGTGATGTTTGGTTTGATGTATGGTATGATCTATCGTTTTTTCCATAGCGTTGCCTGCCCGCGTGACGTTTTTTTGCAGCGCCTGCTGCAGCGGCTCGCGCGCGCTATATTTACAACGGCCGCTGGAGCTAGCGCCCGCCTACGCGCAAAAAATGAGTATTTCGACGCGCTAAAGGTAACTTTTGCGCGTCGCGCGTTGCGCGCATGTTGGAGATGCTCTAAAGCAGTAGATACCTTTAGCGCGTCGCGCGTTGCGCGCCTGTTGGAGATGCTCTAAAGCAGGTAGATAGAAGGGTATTGGAACGCAACCACGGTGGTTCACTCTCGCTCGCCCACTCTTCCTCGGCTAGGATTCTCGACTCGTACTATTTTTTGTCTTCTGTTAATAAAAAGTCGTACAGTATTTCTTTCCTGGGAGGAGGCATCACTCTGCTAAAAACTTGAGATTGTGTATGGCAGTTTTCTTTGTAGCAGTCGAGCTCATTATCCAGTTTTAATTGAAGTCGTATGCTTGAACCAGTGGAAGTTTTACTATCATTTTATTTAAACAGGTTTACCGTATTTTTCAAGCGCAAAAAAGAAGTTTACCATACTTTTGAATTATCCGTTGATGATTTCAATACGGAAAACGTTTGTCCACGGCGCGCCGGCCGAACCCGTTGCGCCGGACACGCGCGACGCATTCGATGAAGGGGCGATCCTGCGGCCCAGCGCACTCGCCCCTATAGGCCCACCTTATCCCCTTCTGGTTGTCTTCCTCCTCCCCTTCTTCTACGCATCATCTGCTAGCGCATCTCCATGGCCTGCTCGGCACCAACCTCACGCGCTCGGGCGTTGCCGGCGAGCCTTTCGGTCATAGACACGGCACCCTTGAGCTTGACCTCTTCCTCTCCTTTATCTCTACCTCCCTACCAGAACCATAGTTTTGCATGCCCCCACCACCGCTGCTGCAAGGACCCACCCCCGCTACTACTCCAAGCTTTCCTTGTTGGGCTTCTGCAGCTGGCGGCGACGCCGCGAGCGACGACCTTTTTTTTGCTTCAACCTAACGAACACTGTGAAACGAGACGAGGGTCACTGCTACAACCAGCAATGTCGGAAGCTACAACCGAAGAGTAGAAAGCTGGAACCGGTGACAGAAAAGCTACAACAACTTATACGAGTGTTGTAACCATTGAAAAAAGAAAGTTTCAAGCATGTATAGAAAAGCTTCAACCATCAACAGGGGAAGCTTCAACCAGCCACTGTCCAGTGAAAAAGCTGCAACCGTTTATGAAAAAAAAGCTTCAGCCTTAGATGAAAAAAGATTCAACCAAAAGATATAAAAAGTTTCAACTGAACACTGCAAGACGAAAAGATTGCAACCGTTTATAAAATAAGATTCGATCGTAGTTGAAAAAAAGCTTCGACTCGGCACGGTGAAAAGCTTCAATCTGCGAAAAAAGCTTCAACTAGCATGGAAAAAGCTTCAACCGGCGTGAGAAAAAGGTTCAACCGATGCGCCAATGGTGCGATCGGCGACGTTGAGAGCTACGGCCGGCGGCACGACAGTGCAGCGACGGGGTGTGCTAAGAGGGAAGCTGCTAGGTGCCGCAACGAGAGGGGTCGTCGACGTGCTTCAAGATGGCGTCGTTTTTGCTACCAGGAGGTGACGACTTCCTGCTGGACCGACGGCAGCAAGGACGGCGACCGTTGGCGACGAGAACGGCGAGCGCATCCAGCAGCATGGGGCGGCGGAGGAAGGAGGTCCAGGTGAGGGGGTGGTGGAAGGCATCCGGAAGGACATCCAGGCGAAAAGGGGTTGCACGCAGAGAGGAAGAAGGAGGTGGCGGAAGTTAACGCACGCAGATCGAACAGCTGAGGCTCGCTGCATCGGGCGGGGGGCGCGACCAGCCGAACTATTGGGCCGGCGCGTCAGCATCTAGCACTCGCCTTTCAGTACACATCAGGCAGCGAATTTTCCTTTTTACAACAAGCCGGCTTAAATGATTAGGCTATGGGTGTGGCTAAGTGTCATTCTAGTTTTGCTCGTACCGAAGGTAGAACCATGACTTGGTTGGGTTCTGGTCCTGAGGAAACTGTCCAGCTAGCTGATGATGATAGTAATTCTATGAGTTGAGTAATACAAGCTTTTCACCTACAAATAAAAGCTCATTCTCAATCAAATACAAGCACATAATATATAAGAAATAAAAAAGAAAACTCTATAAAGAAAATTTCGCACGATTCTTCATGCAAGATCTCATGAATATAGCATCAACTGAGACTGTCGTGGGTGTAATACTGACAGTAGTATGGGGGGTACATAAGAGTAAGGGCTAAGCCTAGCTACAGCGCAAGTGTAACACTCGGATGTACGAGTTCAGGCCCCACTCGGAAGTGGTAAAGACCCTACGTCTCGAGCCCTGAGGCTTAGTATTTGCTTATAGTGAGTACCTGAATATAGGGAGTTCGTAACCCTCGCTCTGGCGCCGAGGCGTGGCTTATATAGAGTGCGCCACCTCCAGCCGAGCGCCATTACTAGGGCATTTAATGATGGTAACTGCTGGAGTTACTGGTAACGGCTGTGTTAACTAGAGGCGTTACATGTAACGTAGTCTGCGCAGCTCTTTATATGAATTAAGTCCCTCGAACATTGGAGTTCCCACGTCGCCTCCGCTTCTTCACGTCCGAGTGCTTAAGCCTGACTGACTGGTTGATGACATCCGAGTGACTTCGTGGATTCGAGTGGATCTGGTACGTATGCCCGAATGCCAAAGTAGTCCAGAGACTTCCATGAACTTGTAGGACCCCAGGTGTCCTCCAGATGTAAGGTCCATGACCCTACCAAGGGAAGGTGACCTCATCAGTAGCCCCCGAATCGGTTGAGGTTTGGGGGACGAGTGACCGACGTGACGTGACGTCGGTGGCGTTTCGGAAACGCTCGGAAACGAGTCAGGTCGTCTCACACTCGGCGATGAAATCGCAACCGATTCAGGTTGAATAATTTTCGAGTGTCCAGAACAACTCGGCTGTTGGAGTCACTCGTCTTGAGTCTGATCTGCTCTCGGGAGAGGCGGCTCAAAGTTTTGGGAATGAGATTGTAAGTACTTGTAGCTGTTCTTGAAACAGCCGACAATTTGTCCGAGTGCTTCGACGAATCTTTTCTGTTTACTCGGAGAACCAAGGCACGTCGGAACGCACCAGTGGACGTGGAGTCCACTCGGTCCATGACGCGGCGAAATATCCGGCGGTTTCGAAACCATGGGGAAGCGCACACGTGTGTGGCAGTTGTGTCAGGGAAGTGTGGAAAGTGTCTGCGGCGCCTCGATTCTCGCGCCGCGGATTTCGCCACGCGTCCCCACACTGCTGTCCCAAAGATCTCGGGGATCTGCATGCGCCCGTTGATTGCGCGGCAGCGGCGGATCCGACGGCTGTGATTTTGCAAAGACCGGGCATATAAAGTGACCGGGAGGGAGGCTGAGAGGGACATCTCTTCTTCCGCCACCCCCACGATTTCATTTTTCCCTCGCCGTGAGCTCCGTGCATACCCCAGTTCCACCGATTCGCCGTCTCGCCTCGCCGGAGATGACGAGGAGCGCCACCGCGAAGGCCGAGAAGGCGAAGAAGGCCTCGCGTGGGTCCTCTTCGAGTGCGGGCGCCCCGGCGGGATTCGTCCAGGGGGATTGGTTGTCGCCCTGGACTTCCGCCAGCTGGCTGATAGAGTTGGAGGACCAGGGTCTCTTGGCTGCCGGGAGTTGGCGGTTGCCGGCGGCAGGCGAGGTCGAGCCCGCACCGCGCGGGGACGAGAGGGTCCTTCTCACGACCCACATCGATCGAGGTTTTTCTTTGCCACCTCACCCCTTCTTCCGCGCTTTCTTAGATTTCTTTGGAGCTCAGCTGCACCACCTTCCCCCCAATGCAATCTCCTACCTTGCTGCCTTCATTTCCCTTTGCGAGAATTTTCTTGGTTGTCCCCCCCCATTGGGGCCTTTTCAAACACTTGTTCACGTGCCGAGTGATGACCGTGAAGAAGTCCGCCCAGTCGGGGAAAAAAACAAATGTAGTTGAGCTATGTGGAGGCTTAGGTATTCAATTGAGGGGGAAGGGTAGCTTTCCGCAGATGAATTTCCCCGACACGGTCAAGGGTTGGCAGGGAACCTGGTTTTATTGCCAGGACATCCCAGTCGGGTCTCCTGCCGTACTCGAGCGAACGCATTCGGCGTCTTCCCAAGCTTAATGTGTCCAAGGAGGAGAAGGTCGACGTAGATATCCTTGTGATCGTGCTGGTTTCCCTCATGAACAAGGGCATCAATGGTCTGGACCCGTTGGAGGTCTTCTTCCAGAGAAGAATTCAACCACTGCAGGCCAGAGCCCATCCCATGTGGCAGTACTCGGGTCCGGGTGACCCCACGCGCACGCACCCAGAGGAGCTCAGTGCCGAGGCCATGGAGAATAAACTCAAGGCCATCACCCCAGTCCGGGACAACCCCAGGGGCATGAGGCGGGTGCCTCCGTTCTCGCTTGAGAATCCAGCGAATGAAGTAAGTTCCGAATGCTGTTATTGTTTCCGAATGCTTATTGATAGAATTCCTGACTGGCGTAATTCTCACTCGACAGGCTTTCACGAGCATGGTGAGTCTGATTCCTGCCGTCAATAATGCCCCTGCTGATGTGGTGAGCGACAACAAGCAGCAAGAGGGCTCGGATGGCGAGGAGGAGTACGTGGAGGACAACGATGAAGGCGGAGAGGAGGAGGAAGAGGAGGAGGAATCGGACCCAGGTGACGAGGCGGAGTCCTCTCCGTCGGAGGAGATCCTGCCCGAGCCTCGTACCAAGGCGCGCCAAGACCCAAGGGTCCGAGGAGGCAACGCCAAAGGACCGGGAGGCGCCAAATCCTCCATGACAGCCTCCCCACTCGGACCTCGAAGCGAGGGCGGAGTGAGCCTGCCCCATCGCCTGAGAAGGTTGCTAAGCAGCCGAAGATCACCACCAACAAACCTCGAAAGGTTGTCCTGCCCAAGACCAAGATGCATGTGCCAGTGGACTCAGCGTAAGTATCTTCGAACCGACTGCCATCTCGGATTTGTAGCCGAGTGACTTGACATTCCGAGTGATTTCACTGCAGGGCTGACACGTCGACCGCTTCGCTGGAGAAGGACAAGGCCGACGTTGATGCCGCGTCTTCGAAAGGTAATTCTTGATTACACTCAGAAATGATCTTTGACTTCTGTGTTTCTTTTTGAAGTTTGCTGTTGAATGATATCCGAATGTTCGTAGAACCGCGCGAAGTGATAGAGCTTGATGCAGACGACAGGATCAACCCGCCGAATCCCTCCATCGACGTAGACGTCATGATGCGGGATGCTTCCCTTGCCAAGGTGCCAGCACCTGCTCGGAGGGCTCCTTCTGGGGCTGGAACTGGACTCGGATCTCCTCTGCCAACTTCTCCTGCGACCAGCACCTTCAATCTGCCCCACGTCCCGTAGGACCAGGTGGGGGCGAGCAAGAAGGCACTGATCTAGCTGAGGCTGATGAACTGATACGTCTCCAATGTATCTATAATTTTTGCTTGTTCCATGCTGTTATATTATCATTCTTGGATGTTTTACAATCATTTTATAACAACTTTATATCAGTTTTTGGGACTAACCTATTGACATAGTGCCAAAGTGCCAGTTGCTGTTTTTGCTTGTTTTTTACTTCGCAGAAAATCAATACCAAACGGAGTCCAATCACGACGAAACTTTTTGGAGATTTTTTCTGGACCAGAAGACACCCAGTGGGCCAAACAACTGCCGGAGAGGTGGGTTGTGGAGAGCACAACCCACCAGGGCGCGCCAGGGGGGCCCCGGCGCGCCCTGATGGGTTGTGCCCTCCTCGGCCCCCTTCCGCACCGCCTCTGATGCCTATAAATTCCCAAATATTCCAAAAACCCTAGGGGAGTCGACAAAACACAATTCCAGCCGCCGCAAGTTCCAGAACCGCGAGATCCAATCTAAACACCATCACGAAGGGGTTCATCTTCCTATAGGTGCCTCTCCGATGATGCGTGAGTAGTCCACCATAGACCTACGGGGCCGTAGGCAGTAGCTAGATGGCTTCTTCTCTCTCTCTTATGATTCTGAATACAATGGTCTCTTGGAGATATATTTGATGTAAACTTTTGCGGTGTGTTTGTTGGGATCCGATGAATTTTGAGTTCATGATCAGTTTCTATCCATGAATATTATTTGAGTCTTCTTTGATCTCTTATATGCATGATTGCTTATAGCATCGTATTTCTTCTTCGAATCTTTGGTTTAGTTAGGCCGACTAGATCGATTTTTCTTGCCATGGGAAGAGGTGCTTTGTGATGGGTTCGATCTTGCGATGTTCTTTCCCAGTGACAGAAGGGGCAGCAAGACACGCATGTATCGTTGCTATTAAGGATAACAAGATGGGGTCTATTCCTACATGAATAGATCTTGTCTACATCATGTCATCGTTCTTATTGCATTACTCCGTTTTTCCATGAATATAATGATCATCGCCTTGGATATCGTCATGACTATTCGAATTTCTATCAATTGCCCAACAGTAATTTGTTCACCCACCGTGCGCTATACTCATGAGAGAAGCCACTAGTGAACCCTACGGCCCCCGGGTCTACTTTTCCATCATATTGCTTTCGGATCTACGTTTTTGCAATCTTTGTTTTCAGATCTACAAAACCAAAAACCCAAAAATATATTGCTGCATATTTACTCTTTTTATTTGTGTTCTTGAGAGATCTATCTCTCCTATCTATCACTACCTAATCTATCTTATTACCGTAGAGAGATTGACAACCTCTCTTTCGCGTCGGGTTGCAAGTATTTGTTGATTGTGTGCTGGTGCTGCTTATTGGGTGTTGGTGATCCTCCTACTAGTTCGATAACCTTGGTTTCATAACTGAGGGAAATACTTACCGTCGCTGTGCTGCACCATCCCTTCCTCTTTGGGGAAATACCGACGCAGTCTCAAGCCACGTCAAAGGAATTTCTGGTGTCGTTGCCAGGGAGGAAGCGGTCTCTTCTACGTGCCTATCGTAGGCGCCGAGGGGACACCACCATCATCTACCAGGTTCCTAATCACAAATCTCATCTCCTTGCAATTACATTATTTGTCATTTGCCTCTCGTTTTCCTCTCCCCCACTTCACCAATTTGCCGTTTTATTCGCCCTATTTTTCATTTGCCCTTTTTCTTGCCGGATCTCTTCCTTGCTTGCAATCTTGTTTGCGTAGTCACGATGACTCAAGAGAACACCAAGTTGTGTGATGTTTCCAATACTAATAACACTGATTTTATTAGTACGCCTATTGCTCCTCCCGCCACTAGTGCGGAGTCTTGTGATATTAATGCCGCTTTGTTGAATCTTGTCATGAAAGATCAATTTGCCGGTAATCCTAATGAGGATGCCGCGTCCCATCTAAACACGTTCGTAGAATTGTGTGATATGCAAAAGAAAAAAGATGTGGACAATGATATTGTGAAGTTGAAACTATTTCCTTTTTCCTTGCGAGATCGTGCAAAATTTTGGTTTTCATCTTTGCCTCGCAATAGTATCGATTCTTGGAATAAGTGCAAGGATGCTTTTATCACTAAGTATTTTCCGCCCGCGAAAATTATTTCCCTTAGGACGCAAATCATGAATTTTAAGCAACTCGAGCATGAACATGTTGCACAATCTTGGGAAAGAATGAAGTTGATGCTAAGAAATTGTCCTACTCATGGTTTAAATCTTTGGATGATCATACAAAATTTTTATGCGGGATTGAATTTTGTCTCTAGAAATCTTTTAGATTCCGCCGCGGGTGGTACTTTTATGGAGATTACTTTGGGTGAAGCTACCAAATTGCTAGATAATATCATGGCTAATTATTCTCAATGGCATACCGAAAGAGCACCTACTAGTAATAAAGTTAATTCGGTAGAGGAAATTAGTACTTTGAGTGATAAAGTTGATGCTTTGATGAAATTGGTTGCTAGTAAAAATGCTCCTATTGATCTTAATGATGTGCCTTTGTCTACTTTGATTGAGCAAAATAGTGATTTCGTAGATGTGAATTTTGTCTCGCGAAACAATTTAAATAACAATGCTTATAGAGGTAATTTTAATCCTATGCTGTTTCCTGGAAATTCCTACAATAATAATTGGAACACCTCTGATCTTGAGAGTAATATTAAAGAATTTATCAATGTGCAAAAGGCTTTCAATACTACGATAGAGGAAAAGTTGAATAAGATTGATGATATGTCTAGAAGCATTGATAGAATTTCTCATGATGTTGAAAATCTCAAGTTGAAAGCTTTTGTGCCTAAGTTTGATGAATCTATTAAAGCTTTATATGTCTCTATGGATAAAAGTAAGAAAAGAACCGCTATGCTTAGAGCTAAAAGAGAAATCTTAGAAAGATCGTTTTCTAGTGATTGCCTTCGTAAAAAAGATGAAGATTTTAAAGTGATTGGTGTTTCTTCTATTGATTCCTTGTTTAGTAATGTTAAAATTGATAATGAAGGGACTGAAGTAGAGTCAACTTTAGCTAGAAGGCATCCCAATAATTTGGAGGGTGGAAATCTTGATGAATTTTTTACTAAAAGTGGGTTTGAAGAGGTCAAAACTTTAACTAGTGATGTGCCCACTATCTTGGATTGTAAAGACTTTAATTATGATAGTTGCTCTTTGATTGAGTGTATTTCTTTGTTGCAATCCATGTTGAATTCACCCCATGCTTATGAGCAAAATAAAGCTTTTACTAAACATATCGTTGATGCCATGATGAAATCTTTTGAAGAAAAGTTGGAGTTGGAGATTTCTATTCCTAGAAAATTACATGATGAGTGGGAACCTACCATTAAGGTCAAGATTAAAAATTATGAATGCTTTGCTTTGTGTGATTTGGGTGCTAGTGTTTCCACGATTCCGAAATCTCTATGTGATGTGCTTGGTCTTACCAATATTGAAGAATGTTCTCTTAATTTGCACTTGGCGGATTCTACTATTAAAAAACATTTGGGAAGAATTAATGATGTTCTTATTCTTGCAAATATGAATTATGTGCCTATTGATTTTATTGTGCTTGATATTGATTGCAATCCGTCTTGTCCCATTATACTTGGTAGACCGTTTTTACGCACTATAGGCGCCGCGATTGATATGAAAGAAGGCAATATTCGTTTTCAATTTCCCTTGAGAAAGGGTATGGAACACTTCCCTAGAACAAGAATTAAGCCACCATATGAATCAATCATGAGGGCATCATATGGATCTAAAACCAAGGATGACAATACTTGAATCTATGTGTTATGCCTACCTAGGGGCGTAAAACGATAGCGCTTGTTGGGAGGCAACCCAATGAATAAATAAATTTTTGCTTTTTCCTTTCTGTTTTTGTGTGTTGACACAATTATGCCTCTGTTATGATTGTGTTTTATGGTTTATTTAGTGTTTGTGCCAAGTAAAGCCTTTAGGATGATTCATAGGATGAGTAGAAGTGATGCTGAATCTGAAACAGAAACTTTGCATTCAGTATATGAATTTTCATTTTTTACTGGAACGTGATCTTGAGCTGAAATTTTAACACAATGTTGCTATACAAATTCCTTACGTTTTCCTAATTTTTCAGAATTTTTAGAGTTAAATAACTATGCGTAGAGTACAGATTACTACAGACTGTTCTGTTTAAGACAGATTCTGTTTTCGTTGCATTGTGTGCTTGTTTTGATGAATCTATGGGTTATATTGAAGGGTATGAACCATGGTAAAGTTAAAATACAGTAGGTATAATTCAATAATAAAATATTAATGGTTTGCAACAGTACCTAAAGTAGTGATTTGCTTTCTTATACTAACGGATCTCACGAAGATTTTGTTGAGTTTTGTGTGATTGAAGTTTTCAAGTTTTGGGTGAGATCACGATGGATGAGGGAATAATGAGTGATAAAAGCCTAATCTTGGGGATGCTACCGCACCCCCAAGATATATCCAAAGACAAACAAGCAACTAAGCTTGGGGATGCCCCCGACTGGCATCCCCTCTTTCTTCTAACGACCATCGGTATTTTACTTGAAGCTATATTTTTATTCGTCACATATCTTGAGTTTTGCTTGGAGCGTCATGTATCTTTGCTTGGTTTGTTTGTTAGTTTTTCCCTTGTATCCTTGCTGTACACACCTATTTGAGAAAGCCAAAATCATGCTATGATTTGTTAGAATTGCTCTATGTGCTTCACTTAAACTTTTTGAGCTAGAGAATTGCTCTAGTGCTTCACTTATATCTTTTTGAGCACGGTGTGCTTGGAAGCTTTTGTAGAAATACTCCCATGCTTCACTTATATTAATTTGAGAGTTAGTAAATTTTGAAGAAATCCTCTCATGCTTCACTTATACCTTTTTGAGAGATGAAATCTTTATGCTCATGTGCTTCACTTAAATTTGTTTGAGCTTGCCAAAAAGCAATGGCAATATATGAAACTAGTCCCAAAGTGATAGATATCCAAGGAGGATATAATAAAAACTTTCATGAAGATCATTGGACAAATTAAACTTGATTCCTTGTAATAGGTTTGAAACATGATGATAGTAATATGTTAGTCATGTTAGTGAGTAATTATGCTTTAGTAGGAATATTGGTGTTAAGGTTTGTGATTCCCTATGCATGCACGAAAGTCATTAGTTATGCAATGAAGTTACATCCTACTTGTGGTGCATTATTCGGTGTTAGTGATGCTCAATGCTCACTTATGTGAATTTTCGTTTCTTGGTTTGGTTGCTTCCCAATTTATTTGCTAGCCTCCATTTGTACTAAGTAAAAATACTACTTGTGCATCCAAAATCCTTAAACCAAGTTTTGCCTTATGAGTCCACCATACCTACCTATATGCGGTATTTCCATGCCGTTCCAAGCAAATTTGTATGTGCCATCTCCAAATTTTCAAAATAAAATTTCTCTTTTGTGTGCCCGTACCTCTCATGAAACGGTGGGGAGTGTCCAATATTTTTCCATGCTAGATGTGTTATTCTCAAGATGAGTGTTTATTCACTTGTCATTGCACGAGAATGCGGCGGTAATAGGGATGCCCATTCCCGAAATGAAAAAGAAAAAAAATACTTTATGTTGTCAAATAATAAATTCCTTGGAAAGTGTTGGTATGGAAGGCAACCGTGGATACGGCCCACCGTGGAAAGTGAAAGTTTGGTGGAAAAAGGAATAAACTTTATTTTATGTTTGGGAACCGCCTATGATATATCTAGCATGGAAAGTATTGTGAGCTACTTTGTCGTTTTCGTTGACAAGAAAAGCATGTCACCCAAAATATTTTCTCTCTCAATTTAAACCTTGAGCTCTGGCACCTCTACAAATCCCTACTTCCCTCTGCGAAGGGCCTATCTTTTACTTTATGCATTTTTTTTTGCTTTGAGTCTCCATCTTCTCTTATAAAGCACCAACTAGGGGGCACTATGATCGTACTTGAGCATTGGGCATAGCTAATATTTGAGTGTGTTTCATTAATGGATTAATGATTGAGCATGATGGGCTAGGGATAACTCTCTTTGGTGTTGATATTTTGATAGACATGGTTGCTTGTTGACATGCTTGAGTATTGAAGTCATTATGTTAAAACTAGACTATTGCTTTGAATCATTATAAGTCCAAATGTCCATGCTATACAAAAGAAAAGAATGTGATGAACATGTTAGGCAGCATTCCACATCAAAAAAATCTGTTTTTATCATTTACCTACTCGAGGACGAGTAGGAATTAAGCTTGGGGATGCTTGATACGTCTCCAACGTATCTATAATTTTTGCTTGTTCCATGCTGTTATATTATCATTCTTGGATGTTTTACAATCATTTTATAACAACTTTATATCATTTTTTGGGACTAACCTATTGACATAGTGCCAAAGTGACAGTTGCTGTTTTTGCTTGTTTTTTACTTCGCAGAAAATCAATACCAAACAGAGTCCAATCGCGACAACACTTTTTGGAGATTTTTTCTGGACCAGAAGACACCCAGTGGGCCAAACAATTGCCGGAGAGGTGGGCTGTGGAGAGCACAACCCACCAGGGCGCGCCAGGGGGGCCCTGACGCGCCCTGATGGGTTGTGCCCTCCTCGGCCCCCTTCCGCACTGCCTCTGATGCCTATAAATTCCCAAATATTCCAAAAAACCTAGGGGAGTCGACGAAACACAATTCCAGCGGCCGCAAGTTCCAGAACCGCGAGATCCAATCTGAACACCATCACGGAGGGGTTCATCTTCCTCATAGGTGCCTCTCCAATGATGCGTGAGTAGTCCACCATAGACCTACGGGTCCATAGGCAGTAGCTAGATGGCTTCTTCTCTCTCTCTCTCTTATGATTCTCAATACAATGGTCTCTTGGAGATCTATTTGATGTAAACTTTTGCGGTGTGTTTGTTGGGATCCGATGAATTTTGAGTTCATGATCAGTTTCTATCCATGAATATTATTTGAGTCTTCTTTGATCTCTTATATGCATGATTGCTTATAGCATCGTATTTCTTCTTCGAATCTTTGGTTTAGTTAGGCCGACTAGATCGATTTTTCTTGCCATGGGAAGAGGTGCTTTGTGATGGGTTCGATCTTGCGGTGTTCTTTCCCAGTGACAGAAGGGGCAGCAAGACACGCATGTATCGTTTCTATTAAGGATAACAAGATGGGGTCTATTCCTACATGAATAGATCTTGTCTACATCATGTCATCATTCTTATTGCATTACTCCGTTTTTCCATGAACTTAATACACTAGATGCATGCTGGATAGCGGTCGATGTGTGGAGTAATAGAGGTAGATGCAGGCAGGATTCGGTCTATCTATCTTGGACGTGATGCCTATATAATGATCATCGCCTTGGATATCGTCATGACTATTCGATTTTCTATCAATTGCCCAACAGTAATTTGTTTACCCACCGTGCGCTATACTCATGAGAGAAGCCACTAGCGAACCCTACGGTCCCCGGGTCTACTTTTCCATCATATTACTTTCCGATCTACGTTTTTGCAATCTTTGTTTTCAGATCTACAAAACCAAAAACACAAAAATATATTGCTGCATATTTGCTCTTTTTATTTGTGTTCTTGAGAGATCTATCTCTCCTATCTATCACTACCTAATCTATCTTATTACCGTAGAGAGATTGACAACCTCTCTTTCGCGTCGGGTTGCAAGTATTTGTTGATTGTGTGCAGGTGCTGCTTATTGGATGTTGGTGATCCTCCTACTGGTTCGATAACCTTGGTTTCATAACTGAGGGAAATACTTACCGTCGCTGTGCTGCATCATCCCTTCCTCTTTGGAGAAATACCGACGCAGTCTCAAGCCACGTCATGAACGACAAACTGAAGGAGGCCCATGATGCCGGCGAGGCTCTGGAGAAGAACGTTCAAGTAAGTACTCTTGTAAGTACCTTCTTCAGTCGGAAATTTTGCGTCGTATGTATTTTTTGAAGTTTGAGTGGTTTTGCGTCAGGGGCACACCCACTGGGTGTTCACTGATTCCAGTGGGGGCGCGCTTAGCGCACCCACTGGGTGTAGTCCCCGAGGCTGCCGTCGACTAAAGCAGTCGGCGGGAGTCTGAGAAACCGAATGACGTAGTTGTAGACATACTTGTCGAAGAGGATGCGGTGATGGTCCATAGACCAGAGCTTCTCAACGTTGACCGCCGGGGTGTAGAACCCGTAGTTCTCCAGTGGGGGCGCGCTGAGCGCACCCACTGGGTGTACTCCCTAAGACTGCCATTGACTGAAGCAGTCGGTGGGAGTCCGAGAATCCAAATGATGTTCCTGTTAGACGTACTTGTCGAAGAGGATGCGGCGATGGTCCATGGACCAGAGCCTCTCGACGTTGACCACGGGGTGTTGAACCTGTAGTTCTCTAGTGGGGGCGCGCTGAGCGCACCCACTAGGTGTAGTCCCTGATGTCTACTACACAACTTCTTCTTGTAGACTCGTGTTGGGCCTCCAAGCGCAGAGTTTTGTAGGCGAAGAGATGGTGATACAAGTGTAGTAATGATAGTAGATATTGATTTTTGTAATAGTAACAATAAAAAACAGCAAGGTAGCAAGTAACAAAAGTGAGCACAAATGGTATTGCAATGCTTGAAAACAAGGCCTAGGGTCCGTACTTTCGCTAGTGCAATCTCTCGACAATGCTAATATAATTGGATCACATAACCATCCCTCAACATGCAACGAAGAATCACTCCAAAGTTCTTATCTAGCGGAGAACATAAGAAGAAATTGTTTGTAGGGTACGAAACCACCTTAAAGTTATCCTTTCCGATCGATCTATCCAAGAGTTCGTACTAAAATAACACCAAGTTATCCTTTCCGATTGATCTATCTAAGAGTTCGTACTAAAATAACACCATATGATACGCATCAACCAACTCTAATGTAACCTAGATACTCCAATGTCACCACAAGTATCCATGAGTTAATTATACGATACGCATCAAACAATTTCAGATTCATAATACTCAATCCAACACAAAGAACCTCAAAGAGCGCCCCAAGATTTCTACCGGAGAAAGTAGGACGAAAACGTGCATCAACCCCTATGCATAGATTACCCCAATGTCACCTCGGGAATCCGCGAGTTGAGTGCCAAGACATAGATCAAGTGCTCTCAAATCCATAAAAGTATTCAATCCGGTAATAACGAAATCTGAAAGGGAAAACTCAATTCATCACAACAAGATAGAGAGGGGAAAACACCATATGATCCAATTATATTAACAAAGCCTGCGATACATGAAGATCGTGCCAAATCAAGAACACGAGAGAGAGAGATTAAACACATAGCTACTGGTACAACCCTCAGCCTCGAGGGTGGACTACTCCCTCCTCATCATGGAGACCATAGGGATGATGAAGATGGCCTCTGGTGATGATTTCCCCCTCCGGAAGGGTGCCGGAACGGGGTCTAGATTGGTTTTTCATGGCTACAGAGGCTTGCGGCGGCAGAGCTTCTGATCTAGGGTTATTTCTGGGGGTTTCTGAATATATAGGATTTTTGGGCGGCGGTTTCACGCGAAGATGGGCCACGAGGGGCCCACAAGACACCAGTGCGCCAAAGGGGGCTGGCGCGCCCTGGTGGGTTGTGGCCACCTCGTGGCTCTTCTGGCCCTCCCACGAAGCTTCTAGTACCTCTTTTGTTCCAAAAAAATCGTCAAAAAATTTCATTGCATTTGGAGAACTTTTATTTCTACACAAAAAACAACACCACGTTAGTTTTGCTGAAAACAACGCCAGTCTTGGTTAGTTCCATGCAAATCATACCAAAACCATATAAAATTGTTGTAAATATGGCATGAATACTTCATAAATTATAGATACGTTGGAGACGTACCAGCCCCCGAGGTTGCCGTCGACTGAAGCAGTCGGCAGTAGTCTTAGAGTCCGAATGTAATTAAGTGTAATAAATAATCCCGAGTGATGAGATACTTGTCGAAGAGGATGCGGTGATGGTACATGGACCAGAGCCTCTCGACGTTGACCGTCGGGTTGTAGAACCTGTAGTTCTCTAGTGGGGGCGCGTTGAGCGCACCCACTGGGTGTAGTCCCCGAGGCTGCCGTCGACTGAAGTAGTCAGCGGGAGTCTTTGAGTCCGAATGGTCTTGAACCTTGATCTTATATCCAATTTTTGTCACTGACGTTCCATTGTTTCTGGTCGGAAGAGCGTGTGCGAGCTCGGGACCTGCTACAACGTCCTGGAGAAGGAGGTACATGACCTGCGTCTCAACCTTGAGGCTGAGAAGACCAAGAGTGCACGTCTGGAACAAGAGAAACGTTCACTCGGAGGTAAGCGTGCCTTTCCCGATTGCTTTGAACTTGATCCTTTTCCCAATCCGACTGAATGTACTTTATCAGATGTACGTAGTGAAAATCTTCAACTTACTAAGAGACTCCGGGCTTCCATTTCTATAGAGACCATGAAGGAGGCCGTGGAGAAGAAAGACCAAGAACTGGCGTCTGCCCAGAAGGAAGCCAGTCGGAAAATGAAAGAAGCTGAGGACAAGATGAAGTCACTCGAGAAGTGGGAAGGGGAGAAGAAGGCGTTGGAAGAAGTCGCCAGGAGGTCTACAGCGAAAGCTGTTGAGGCCGAGACAAAGCTGAAGCAGGCCGCTTCCAAGAAGCTTGAGTTGGAGAAATTCATCGAAAACTACTGCAATGAGATGAATGTAAGACTCAAAGGTATGTGGCCGGTCCGACTGTGTTTCAAGTCACTTCGATTTCTCACCGGTCCTCCATTGACTCCCCTTTCCCATTTATTCATCAGAACTCTGCGTGGATGTTGAAGAGGAGACTTCCAAGATCGAGAAAGAGCTAGATCCGAGTGCGGGTATCCTTCTCGATAGCTCGGCCCTTGCATTGCTTCGTCTGGATGAGCGCACTGCAGAGGTGAAAATCTTCCTCAACCTCTTACACAACGCAGTCAAGGACATCAACAAGGAAATCGCCCCTGGAGAGGAGCCCCCGAGTGACTTGGATGCCCTCATCAGCCTACTGCAAGACATTCCGCGCCGAGTGCAATCATGGAAGAAGTATGCAGCGCGCGCCAGTGTCGATATCGCCCTTTCCCTCGTCTGCTTGCATTGCAGAGGCATAGACGAAGAGAAGCTAAAGTCGCTCAAGGTTGCCAACAAGTAGAATGCCAAGATTGAGGATTTCATGCAGAGGTTCTTGCCAGAAGCCACTCGGATCGCAGACTTCATCGATCTCGACTCCTTCACGGATGCAGCATCTCCGACCGTAGCCGAGTGATCCTCGGGTAAAAAACTTTAAGTAACATTTGGCTCGGTATGACGAGTGGTTTCTGTAACCGTACATTCACCGTGAGTTAGCGGCCACTGCTATCTGCACTTTTGATTTGAACTGCATGCCGTTTGGATGCCTTTATTTAACTGTTTAACCTCTTGGCTCGGTTATCACTCAGAGTGAACTTTTACTTAGACGATCACAGGATTGCAGCTAAGCCCCCGATTGTGGACGATGTCCTCACTCGGAGTAGTTTTTAACTTAGGCAATTACAGGATCACAGCTAAGCCCCCGAGTGTGGATGATGTCCTCACTCGGAGTAGTTTTTTACTTAGGCGATTACAGGATCGCAGCTAAGCCCCCGAGTGTGGATGATGTACTCAGTCAGAGTAGTTTTTTACTTAGGCAGAATCAGGTTCGCGGCTAAGCCCCCGAGTGTGGATGATGTCCTCACTCAGAATAGTTTTTTAACTTAGGCGATTACAGGATCGCAGCTAAGCCCTCGAGTGTGGATGGTGTCTTCACTCGGAGGAGTTTTTAACTTAGGCAAAATCAGGTTCGCGGCTAAGCCCTCGAGTGTGGATGATGTCCTCACTCGGAGCAGTTTTAAACTTAGGCGAAACCAGGTTCGCGGCTAAGCCCCCGAGTGTGGATGATGTCCTCACTCAGAGTAGTTTTAAACTTAGGCGAAATCAGGTTCGTGGCTAAGTCCCCGAGTGTGGATGATGTTCTCACTCGGAGTAGTTTTAAACTTAGGCGAAATCAAGTTCGCGGCTAAGCCCCCTAGTGTGGATGATGTCCTCACTCGGAGCAGTTTTAAACTTAGGCAAAATCAGGTTCGCGGCTAAGCCCTCCAGTGTGGATGATGTCCTCACTTGGAGTAGTTTTAAATTTAGGCGAAATCAGGTTTGCGGCTAAGCCCCCGAGTGTGGATGATGTCCTTACTCGGAGTAGTTTTAGACTTAGGCAAAATCAGGTTCGCGGCTAAGCCCCCCGAGTGTGGATGATGTCCTCACTCGGAGTAGTTTGAAACTTAGGCAAAATCAGGTTTGCGGCTAAGCCCCCGAGTGTGGATGATGTCCTCACTCGGAGTAGTTTTTAACTTAGGTGAAATCAGGTTTGCAGCTAAGTCTATCCATACACCCACTAGGGGTGAGGAAAAAGAACGAAAGTGAAAAAGTTTGGACAAGAGTAGGAAAAGTAAGAACTTTTATTCATCAAATTCACTTGGTAGTTTTCTAGATTAAGTGTAGAACTTGCGGAGAAAATCCGCGTTCCATGTTCGGGGCTCTTCCGCGTCGGTTTTGAAATTATATAACCGATAGGCTCCGTTGTTTAGGACTTTGGAGATTGCGTAAGGTCCTTGCCACGGAGGTGCCAACTTGTGTGTCTTCTGCTGGTCCAGACGGAGAACGAGGTCGCCTTCCTGAAAAGCGCGCCCTCTGACTTGTCTGTCGTAGTAGCGTCTCAGGTCTTGCTAATAAAGCGTCGACCTGACCAGGGCTAACTCTCTCTCCACTTCCAAGAGGTCCAGACCATCCTGAGGTGCTACTTCTGCTTCGTATTCATTGTAAAGTTCCACTCAGGGAGCGTTGTGGTGTACATCACTCGACAGAACGGCTTCGGATCCGTATACCATGAAAAAAAGAGTGTGCTTGGTCAAACGGTTCGGGGTTGTCCGAATGCCCCATAGGACAGACGGTAGCTCTTCAACCCAAGCTCCAGCAGTGATTTCCAGATCTCTCATCAATCGGGGTTTCAATCCTTGAAGAATCATCCCATTTGCTCGTTCTGCTTGTCCGTTTGACTGCGGGTGAGCTACGGAAGCATAGTTAACCCGAGTACCTTGAGAGTAGCAGAACTCATGGAATTCATACGAATCGAAATTCTTCCCGTTATCAGTGATGATATCATGGGGAACTCCGAATCTGAAGATGATCTGCCGAATGAAACTGACAGCGGTAGACACATCCGAGCTTTTGATGGGCTTCGCTTCGACCCACTTGGTGAACTTATCCACTGCCACCAGCAGATGGGTAAACCCACTCGACTCGGTATGCAGGGGACCGACCATATTGAGGCCCCACACGGCAAACAGGCAGGTGAGCGGAATGGTCTTCAGTGCAAATGCAGGCTTGTGCTTCTGATTCTTATAAAACTGACATCCGACACAAAGGTCGACCAAATCCTTCGCTGCCTCATTGGCTCGGGGCCAATAAAACCCCGCACGGAACGCCTTTTCGACCAACGTCCTAGAGGACGCATGATGGCCACAGGTTCCCGAGTGAATATCATGCAAGATCTGCAGCCCTTCCTCTGGGGAAATGCATTTCTGCGTTACACCTGTAGTGCTCTTATTGTATAGCTGTTCTCCCATGACCTCAAAGGATTTGGATCGTTGGACGATCCATCTGGCCTCCTCTTCGTCTTCGGGGAGCTCTTGTCGGAGCAAGTATGCCAAGTAAGGTTGGTTCCACTCAGGAGTGATCACCAACATCTCGTGGACGAGATCCACTACAGCCGGAATGTCAACTACAGTTGGGTTCGAAGGTCCGACTGCTTGCGAGGGCTCTTCAGTAAAAGGATCTTCTTTGACTGAAGGAGAATGTATGTGTTCAAGAAATATTCCTTTCGTAATGACTCGCCGAGTGTAACCGATCTTGGCCAGGTCGTCAGCTGCCTGGTTCTTCGCTCGGGGTATGTGATGAAGTTCCAAGCCTTTGAAGTTCTTCTCCAATTTCTGGACTGCATTATAGTACCCGGTCATAGCCGGACTCTGGATATCCCATTCCTTCATCACCTGATTGACCACGAGGTCCGAGTCGCCGAATATCATCAGGCGCCGGATACCGAGCGAGATAGCCATTCGGAGCCCATACAGGAGGGCTTGGTACTCGACCTCATTATTGGACGAATCAAAATGAATTTGAGGGATGTAGCTCGGTCGGTCTCCCCCCGGGAGAAACGAGAACCACTCCGGCACCGGATCCTTGGAGCATCTTGGAACCATCAAAAAACATGGTCCAATGTCCGGGGATACTTGGGGCAGGTTGTTCCTGCTCTATCCACTCGGCCAAGAAGTCCACAAGCGCTTGAGATTTGATCGCCTTCTTGGCTTCGAACCTGATCTCCAACGGGAGGAGCTCAATCGCCCATTTTGCTACTCGGCCCATAGCATCTCTGTTATGTAGGATTTCTGACAGGGGGGCATCGCTGATAACTGGGACCGAGTGCTCTTGGAAGTAATGAGCTACCTTCTTGACAGTGCGGTAAATGCCATAAACCAGCTTCTGGTAGTGTGGATACCTTTGTTTGGAAGGAGTCAAGACTTCTGAAATGTAATAGACGGGCCTTTGCACTTTGAATGCTTTTCCCAATTCCTCACGCTCCACAGTTAGGACAGTGCTGACCACTTGGCTGGTAGTCGCGATGTACAAGAGCAAAGGCTCTCGGCTGCTCGGGGCAGCTAACACCGGCTGGGTGGAAAGCAAGGCCTTGAGCTGATCGAATGCGGCTTGCCCTTCAGGAGTCCATTCAAAGCTATCAGACTTCTTCATCAATCGGTAAAGAGGTAATGCCTTCTCACCAAGACGAGAGATGAATCTGCTCAGGGCTGCAATGCACCCCGTGAGCTTTTGCACGTCGTGCAGACGGACTGGTTTCTTCATTCGGACGATGGCGCCAATTTTGTTAGGATTGGCATTGATTCCCCGTTCGGAAACGAGAAAACCGAGTAGCTTACCCGATGGCACTCCGAATGTACACTTTGCAGGATTAAGTTTTATTTGAAAGCGTCGAAGATTCGCAAAGGTTTTGCCGAGGTCAGTCAGGAGGTCAGAACCTTTCCTCGACTTGACCATGATGTCATCCATATAAGCCTCCACGTTCCGACTGATTTGCTTTTGCAAACACTTTTGTATCATGCGCCTAAAGGTTGCCTGATACGTCTCCAACGTATCTATAAGTTTTTCTTGTTCCATGCTGTTATATCATCATTCTTGGATGTTTTACAATCATTTTATAACAACTTTATATCATTTTTTGGGAGTAACCTATTGACATAGTGCCAAAGTGCCAGTTGCTATTTTTGCTTGTTTTTTACTTCGCAGAATATCAATACCAAACAGAGTCCAATCGTGACGAAACTTTTTGGAGATTTTTTGGACCAGAAGACACCCAGTGAGCCAAAGACGTGCCAGAGAGGTGGGCCGTGGAGACCACAACCCACCAGGGCGCGCCAGGGGGCCCCCGGCGTGCCCTGATGGGTTGTGCCCTCCACAGGGCCCCTCTCCACCGCCTCTGATGCCTATAAATTCCCAAATATTCCAAAAACCCTAAGGGAGTCGACGAAACACAGTACCAGCCACCGCAAGTTGAAGAACCTCGAGATCCAATCTAAACACCATCATGGAGGGGTTCATCTTCCTCATAGGTGCCTCTCCGATGATGTGTGAGTAGTCCACCATAGACCTACGGGTCCGTAGGCAGTAGCTAGATGGCTTCCTCTCTTTGTTATGATTCTCAATACAATGGTCTCTTGGAGATCTATTTGATGTAAACTTTTGCGGTGTGTTTGTTGGGATCCGATGAATTTTGAGTTCATGATCAGTTTCTATCCATGAATATTATTTGAGTCTTCTTAGATCTCTTATATGCATGATTACTTATAGCCTCGTATTTCTTCTTTGAATCTTTGGTTTAGTTAGGCCAACTAGATCGATTTTTCTTGCCATGGGAAGAGGTGCTTTGTGATGGGTTCGATCTTGCGGTGTCCTTTCCCAGTGACAGAAGGGGCAACAAGGCACGCATGTATCGTTGCCATTAAGGATAACAAGATGGGGTCTATTCCTACATGAATAGATATTGTCTACATCATGTCATCGTTCTTATTGCATTACTCCGTTTTTCCATGAACTTAATACACTAGATACATGCTGGATAGCGGTCGATGTGTGGAGTAATAGTGGTAGATGCAGGTAGGAGTCGGTCTACTTATCTTGGACGTGATGCCTATATAATGATCATCGCCTTGGATATCGTCATGATTATTTGATCTTCTATCAATTGCCCAACAGTAATTTGTTCACCCACCGTGTGCTATACTCATGAGAGAAGCCACTAGTGAAACCTACGGCCCCCGGGTCTACTTTTCCAACATATTGCTTTCCGATCTATGTTTTTGCATCTTTGTTTTCAGATCTACAAAACCAAAAATACAAAAACATATTGCTGCACTTTTTATTTGCTCTTCTTATTTTGTGTTCTTGAGAGACCTATCTCTGCTATCTATCATTACCTAATCTATCTTTTTACCATAGAGAGATTGACAACCTCTCTTTCGCGTCGGGTTGCAAGTATTTATTATTTGTGTGCAGGTGCTGCTTATTGGGTGGTGGTGATCCTCCTACTGTTTCGATAACCTTGGTTTCATAACTGAGGGAAATACTTACCGTCGCTGTGATGCATCATCCCTTCCTCTTTGGGGAAATACCGACGCAGTCTCAAGCCACATCAAAGGAATTTCTGGTGCCGTTGCCGGGGAGGAAGCGGTCTCTTCTACGTGCCTATCTCAGGCGCCGAGGGGACTCCATCATCATCTACCAGGTTCCTAATCACAAATCTCATCTCCTTGTAATTACATTATTTGCCATTTGCCTCTCCCCCACTTCACCAAATTTGCCGTTTTATTCGCCCTCGTTTTCGTTTGCCTTTTTCTCGCCGGATCTCTTTTTGTTTGCTTGTTTGCTATCTTTGCTTGTGTTGCCATGTGCCTTCTATTTGCTTGCATCTTCGCTTGCTAAAAATCTCTTGATATGGATCCTCATCCACTTGCTAATCTTTTCAAAAGACCAAATTATGATGAACCAATTGCTATTGAGTTGAGTGAACTTGGTTATCTCTATGAAGTTTTGCTTGAAAATCATGAATCTGAAAATTTTGATGAAGTGTTGAAAGAAGAAATTTATAAGGTGATTCATGATAGCTCCTTGATTGAAAAGCATGATTCCAATTATGTTACTATAAATTCTATTAATGTCAATTATGCTAAT
The DNA here is from genome assembly GCA_039707655.1 of Elymus sibiricus. Taxonomy (NCBI): domain Eukaryota; kingdom Viridiplantae; phylum Streptophyta; class Magnoliopsida; order Poales; family Poaceae; genus Elymus; species Elymus sibiricus. Next base: position 360,964,646 of record CM077671.1, read on the forward strand.
GATATGCAAAGCCACAAGCTTGGGGATGCTATGTTTGATGAAGCTGCTATTTTTAGTCCCCCAAGTTTTGATGAGCAAATTTATTATGATGATTGCATGCCTCCTATTCATGATGATGGTGATGACACGTATGCTATAATGAGTAATGATAACCATGAAACTTATCATCATGATTTTAATTTGCAATGTGGTTATGTCAATTAAGTGTCTCATGATAGTTATTTTGTTGAGTTTGCTCCCACTACCATGGATGAAAAGGAATTTCCTTATGTGGAGAGTAATGAAAATTCTATGCTTGTGCATCATGAAAAGAATGATTTATGTGATAGTTATATTGTTGAAGTACTTCATGATGCTACAGAAATTTATTATGAGGGAGGAACATATGCTTGTAGGAATTGCAATAATATCAAGTTTCCTCTCTATGTGTTCAAAGTGTTGAAGTTATGCTTGTTTTGCATTTCTATGTTAGTTGATTCTTGTTCCCATAAATTGTTTGCTCACAAAATCCCTATGCATAGGAAGTGGGTTAGACTTAAATGTTCTTGTCATGAGATTCATGATGCTCTCTTGCATATTTCAATTACTACTTTTTATGTGAGCATCACTGAAATCATTATGCCTAGCTAGGGGCATAAAACGATAGCGCTTGTTGGGAGGCAACCCAATGAATAAATTTATTTTCATCTTTTTATTTCTGTTTTTGAGTGTTGACACAATTATGCCTCTGTTATGATTGTGTTTTTATGGTTTATTTAGTGTTTGTGCCAAGTAGAGCCTTTAGGATGATTCATAAGATGAGTAGAAGCGATGCTGAATCTGAAACAGAAACTTTGCGTCCAGTATTTGAATTTTCATTTTTTGCTGGAACGTGATCTTGAGCTGAAATTTTAACGCAGTGTTTCTATACAAATTCGTTACGTTTTCCTAATTTTTCAGAATTTTTACAGTTACAGAAGTATGGTTAGAGTACAGATTACTACAGACTGTTCTGTTTAAGACATATTCTGTTTTTGTTGCATTGTGTGCTTGTTTTGATGAATCTATGTGTTATATTGAAGGGTATAAGCCATGGTAAAGTTAAAATACTTACCGTTGTTGTGCTGCATCATCCCTTCCTCTTTGGGGAAATACCGACGCAGTCTCAAGCCACGTCATTACCCCAGCATTCTTGAGGCCGAATGGCACAGTGATATAGCAGAAACACCCGAATGGGGTGATGAAAGCTGTTTTTATTTCATCCGGTCCATGCATTCGGATATGGTGGTACCCGAAGTACGCTTCCAGGAATGACAGGCGTTCACATCCTTCAGTGGAATCTACTCTCTGATCTATGCGAGGAAGGGGAAAATGATCTTTCGGGCAGGCCCGAGTGAGGTGCTTGAAGTCGATGCACATCCGGAGGGACTTGTCCTTCTTGGGTACCAACACAGGGTTGGCTAGTCACTCGGAATGGTAGACTTCACGAATGAACTCGACAGCTAGGAGCCAAGCGGTCTCTTCACCGATCGCCTTGCGCTTCTCTACGGAGGATCTATGCAAGTGCTCCTTGACCGGTTTGATATTCGGATTGACTCGGAGTCGGTGCTCAGCCAGCTCCCTGGGAACCCCTGGCATGTCAGACGGTTTCCATGCGAAGATATCCTAGTTCTCACGGAGGAACTGGATGAGCTCGGCTTCCTATTTTTCACCGAGTGTGGTCGAGATGTTGGTTGGAGCAGCATTCAGGTCGTTTGGGTGAATGTGGACCTGCTTGGTCTCACCGGCCGACTGGAAAGCTGATTCCGTTGCCAGCCGCTTGGACTTGAGCAGATCTGCCGTGTCCACCGCCTTCTTGTACCCGTCAAGTTCCACTGCGAGTACTTGTTCATTGGCAATCTTGGAACCCTGCTGGAGGCACTCCTCGGCGATTACTTGGTCGCCGGTCACCGTGATAACTCCTCTCGGTCCTGGCATCTTAAGTTTAAGATACACATAACATGGACGGGCCATGAAACGTGCGTAGGCAGGCCTACCCAGGATGGCATGATAAGCGCTCCGAAAGTCCACCACTTCGAACGTCAAGTGTTCCTTTCGGAAATTCTTTTGCCCTCCGAACACGACGTCCAGAGCGATTTGGCCGAGTGACTCGGCTTTCTTCCCGGAGATGACCCCGTGGAAATGCATGTTACTCTTGCTCAGTCGGGACATCGGGATGTCCATTGCTCTAAGCGTATCCGCGTAGATTATGTTGAGTTCGCTGCCTCCATCCATGAGGACTTTGCGCAGTCGGACTCCATTCACGGCTGGATCGACAACCAGCGCCTGCCTCCCAGGGGTGGCTATGTGGGCTGGGTGATCGGACTGGTCGAAGGTAATGCGAGTCTTCGTCCAGTTGAGGTACTTGACGGCAGTCGGAGCTACCATGTCCACCTCCTGATTGACAACCTTCAACCGACTCTTGCTTTCGACGTCAGCGAAGATCATGTTCAGGACTTTGTCGACGTTCGGATACTCAGGAGCATCCTCACCTTCCTCGTCATCGTCCTTCTGGTCTGAGGTCTCTCTACCCATCTCTTGTTTGAGCATTCGGCACTCCCGAGTGGTGTGCTTAGGATAGATGATGTTGCCCTCTTCATCTTTCTTTGTATGGGCAACATAGGGTTGATCCAATACTTCCGTTTTGTAATCGGGCTTCTTCTTATTGGCCCAATCCTTCTTTTTATTTTTCTTCGGCTTGGGCTTCCCTTGGCCTGGAACCGCAGCAACTTCCGCATGTCCCGGAGGATCGGCTTTCCGTTTCTGCTTTTTGCATGCGTTTCCTCCCGACTGAGGGGTATCGCTGGCTCGTCCTTTGCCACTTCGGAGGCGGTCTTCTTCCCCGCCATTAGCGCACTTGTTAGCAATTTCCATGGCCCGACTGAGAGATAGATCTCCCGATCGACCAACCTTCAGGATGAGCTCTCGGTACCGAGTGCCTGCCTTGAAAGCGCAGACGGCTTGATGCTTGGTAATGTTCTCGACCATGTTATGCAGCGTAGTCCATCGCTGAATGTACTCTCGGAGAGTTTCATTTTTCTTCTGGACACAGTTCTGCAACTATGTCAATCCACCGGGACGCTTGTACGTGCCTTCAAATGTCTTGATTAACACTTGCGCCAGGTCTTCCCAGCAGTAGATGCTGCTAGAAGGCAACTGGTTCAACCAGGCTCGTGCAGATCCCTCCAGCATGAGAGGAAGATGCTTCATCACCACGAAATCATCGCCGCCCCCAATCTGAATGGCCACTCAGTAATCCTCGAGCCATGTTTGCGGCTTGGACTTGCCGTTAAACTTTCCGATCCTCTTGGCCAACCTGTAGTTGGAGGGAATCTCGGCCTCTCGGATATACCTACTGAAACACTCGAGACCTGACGTCCCCCAGCCGCTCACTCGGTCTGTGACCAATCATTTTTTGTCCACCACGTTCTGCGTGATGATAGATCTGGCGTTGAGCAGTGGAGGTCGTCGGCCAGCTTCCTCATAGCCCCTGGGCCGAGCGGGACTCCGATTGCGGTCCTCTCGTTGAGGTCGTCCGCCGTCATAGGCCCGCTTCCCATACGAATCACCCCTCGGAGGGGGAGTCCGACTGACGTTGCGGTCGTCGCGCCAACGTCCTCCATGCTGACCACTCGGAGGAGGAGGAGAATATCGACGCTTCCCACGAGCATACGGACTGTGCGCGGACTGAACCGTGTCAACCCGAGCGGACTTGCTGTAGATGCGCTGATGCAACTGAGACACCTCTGAATATTGCCTTAAGGTAGTCTTCAGCAGAGTCTGGATCTGCCGAATGCCCTCTCCAGCCGAAGAACCGGATGGCTGAATAGATTCAGCTATCCGAGTGGCTGCGGCCAGGTTCTCCATCGGTGTGCGCATCACCGAGATCTTGGGCGGCCTGTCACCCGGAAGTAACCGTCGCCGACAGTAACTGGAGCTAGGCTGCTCCCTAGCCGCGCGGTCGTCGAGTGATCGCTAGAGTTGCTCAAGGCACTCACGCTCAGCCAAGGTGGCTTGGTGCGTAGCCTCGAGAGCTATCTCCTCCGGGGAAGTTCCCGTGATGGGGATGAGTAGGACCTCGTCGTCCCGCCTCCTCCTCTCCCCCCGCTGCTCTCGACTGAGAGGCTGGGGAAAATAGGCATCAATGTGACCGTCATTGTGGCCGCCGTTCCGACCACGGGAGCCCCCTGCAGAGTACCCAGGAGGTCCGTGGTTGGTAGTTTGCGCCATTAATATTTTCGCAGCGTTCTCGCTGCTTTCGCACTCGGACCCATCGGACAACTCGTCATTCGTCGTGGGGGACAAGCTGACGGTGGGTTCACCGGAGTCAAGTACGGCCACCTGCTCGGAGGCAAGCTGACGCACCATAACATGCTTGAGCCACCGCTGAAGGTGCGAAAGCCCGGAGCGCTTGCGACGGCTAGAAGCCGGACGAGCTGGCACAGAGCCATAAGGCTCTGACGCCTGACGCAGAAGGACTTCGTGCGCCGCCGCACTGAAGTGTGTCGCCCCGCGGGCGGGGAACGCGTCCGGGTCCAGTGGTGCCTCATGTAACCAAGCTGAACCATCAGCGACGATGCGGAGGCTGCCGAAGAGGATCTCACTGTCGACGTTCTGGGAACGGGGGTACCCAGACCTGCCTGCCTGCGGCCCAGGGCATGACCCACTTCACCAGCCAAGCACAACCATGCACGGCCCCATGCAAGACAAGGCCCTCGTGAGGCCCCTAGGCTCGCGAGGAGGAGCAGCGTCAAGACCGGCGAAGGATGGGCCTCCTCAGGCCCCCTCCGGAGCGGCGGAGATCCCTATGCAGGGCACGGCCTCAGGAGTCAAAGATGACGCAAGGAAGGACAGGCGTGTGCCAGCGCGCCAGGCGGCGCAGTTTCCCCTTTGGTGCAAAGGAAGCAGGGACGTACGCGGGTTCCCAAAGCATCCCCCAAATGTTTCCATTTCGGTGTAACAAGACCACGACCACGAGCCCCGCAGGACGGATGTCACCGCCGAGCCCCCCACTGCACCGTCGACAGCTACTTTGCAGGCGAAGACCCCCTTTGGACAGGGCAAGCACGAACTCCTGTCCCCCGTCAAATTTGGCCGTTGTGGGATCCCTTCCCGCCATGGAGATAAGGGAAGAGGACCCAGGGCATCGCTATATATAGAGGATAGGCTACACCGTAGAGGAGGACCCGAATCGAACCCCGAATCAGACGATTCACCCAACCACCACCAAGTCCGCAGAGGGCCAAGAACACCTCAGGAGCGCCCTCACGAGGCTCCTCACCCTTGTACTGGTTCTTACACCAAATCTCCATGAGAGGCAATCCACCAAAGCAGGAGTAGGGTATTACGCTTCGCAGCGGCCCGAACCTGGGTAAACTACCGTGTTCATCTTCTTCCTCGTCTTCGCGCGAGTTCATCGTCTAAACCATCGTGTAGCGGGTTAGGTTGGGCGAAGCGGCAGGGGATCTTCGCACACGCCCCTGTGTTCGAATCTTAAGGGTTTTGCGGAGCCCAAAATCCGACACTCACCGCCGAGTGCCAACATGATGACAAGGAAAACTGAATCTCCACTTGCGCCGGAGTTTGCTAGACGTGCTTCCCCACGGTAAGCGCCAACTGTCATGGGTGTATTACTGACAGTAGTACGGGCGGTACGTAAGAGTAAGGGCGAAGCCTAGCTACGGCGCAAGTGTAACACTCGGATGTACGAGTTCAGGCCCCACTCGGAAGTGGTAAAGACCCTACGTCTCGAGCCCTGAGGCTTAGTGTTTTCTTATAGTGAGTATCTGAATACAGGGAGTTCGTAACCCTCGCTCTGGCGCCGGGGGATGGCTTATATAGAGTGCGCCACCTCCAGCCGAGCGCCATTACTAGGGCATTTAATGATGGTAACTGCTGGAGTTACTTGTAACGGCTGTGTTAACTAGAGGCGTTACAGGTAACGTAGTCTTCACAACTCTTTATACGAACTAAGTCCCTCAAATGTTGGAGTTCCCACGCCGCCTCTGCTTCTTCACGTCCGAGTGCTTAAGCCTGACCGACTGGTTGATGACGTCCGAGTGACTTCGTGGATCCGGTACGTACGCCCGAATGCCAAAGTAGTCTAGAGACTTCCATGAACTTGTAGGACCCCAGGTGTCCTCCAGATGTATGGTCGATGACCCTACCAAGGGTAGGTGACCTCATCAGAGACACAACCATGTCGACTAAGATTAAGCAACAATGTTACGATATAGGCGAACCTAGAGAAAAAAAGTGTGTATTTTGGAATGATGGTAGCCAATATTTTCATTATGGTTATTTAGACTGAAAGCAAGGAAACAAAACGGTAAATAGCAAGCACAAAAATGTCACATAATGTTGTGCAAAGGGACGGGCATGCTATGGCCGATTGGCGCATATATTTTTAGAGATAAAAATGGAGTAGAAACTGACGAATTTAGTGTTGCAACATGATTTTGTTTTCTTAGGCCATCTACAACTCTTTACCTCAAACCAGACACACGAATGCGCGGGCAAAAATGGTCCATGAATAGGGCATCAGGGACAAAGTATTCGTCCATCAACATCAAATGCCCCATGACCTATTCTGATTCAACACTCAACATCACTTGATTAATCCCTTAAAACTAAGAACATGCACCCCCACACGCTTCAAGGCTGCAAGGATGACCCACATCATTGTTATTTCATCATCATCCGGCGAGGAAGAAACCATGAAGTGGTCATAGTACTAATCCATGTATTAATCCATCACGCTTGTTTCAAAGTAAGGAAAACATTCTCAATAATTTGGGTATGGCAATTGGGCAAACTGTTATTGAGCCTGGTTCCGCCATGGACGACATCTTTAGGGGAAAACAGTACCTGTGAGGCGGACAGGCAAGGGGTGCAACGATGGCGTACCCTAAGACGAGTAGGTTTGTGGGCGGTGGTTTGGGAGGGAGCGGAATAGAGTGCGGGGGAGAGGGACAGAGTGAGAAAAACGCGGCTCCGGATGGGGTGTATGGTCGGCCATGAGTGTCAGAGTCCTACATGGTGGATGTTTAGATGCCTACAAACATTCCGTTGGTTTGATGCCAATGTGCCAGAGTTCGGATGCTAGGACACATCCAATCATGTCTACAACACATTGTTGGATGGTAAAAAACATCAGAACACCATGGTCTGGAAGTTTAGGGGCGGTTTGGGATACGCGGTCGAAGATGCCCTTAATGTACGTGATATCGACGACGCGAATACATAAAATGCCACATGGACATATATATTAAACAAAAAATCTCTAGAACTTAAAACCCACTAAAACCATAAAGAAAACACAATGTAAACAACCAATGGTGAAGCTACAACAAGACCGAATGGGTTGTGGCCTGCCTAGCTTTTTGGAATTTGTAAACTATACATTGACTCTTGGGCCTTGGAACACAAACCCACAAGCTATGTTTTTCATGTTTGGCTCGCCCAGCCTGCACAACAATGTGCTTCAAGCTCCTTCTATGTAAACAACTAATTTGATAGGTTATATGGGCACCAATATTATGAAAGCTTCTACACAATCATCATCAAATATAAATGGAACATACTTTTGCAATAATTGGTAAGAGTCCTAGAAAATTTTGAAAAGTCTTTAATGCACCTTTGCTACTTGTGCGTTGGGTTTTTCCCCGAAGAGGAGGGAAGATGCAGTACAGTGGAAATAAGTATTTCTCTCAGCGAGAACGAAGGTTATCAAACCAATAGAAGAATCACGCAAACCCCCTTCGACGCACCTACACACAGAATCAAACACTTGCACCCAACGCGGGCAATAGGGTTGTCAAGCCCCTTGAACTCGTTACTTGCAAGGATTAAATACTGGTAGATTGATAACATAAATAAATAAAAGTAAATAAATTGTAGCAAAGTATTTTTGGAGTTTTAGTAATTATGTTTAAGTAGACCTGGGGTCATAGTTTTCGCTAGAGGCTTTGCTCTCGAACATAGCATACGGTGGGTAAACAAATTACCGTTGAACAATTGACAGAATAGCGCATAGTTTTGACATGTTATTCAAGGCAATGATCATGTATATAGGCATCACATCCATAAACAAGTAGACCGACTCCTGCCTGCCTCTACTACTATTACTCCACTCATCGACTGCTATCCAACATGCATCTAGAGTATTAAGTATGAAATAGAGTAATGCTTGGAGCAAGATGACATCATGTATACAAAGTAAGACAAGGAATATGTTCCGACCCCGTCATTTTATCCTTAATGGCAGCAATACAATACGTGTCATGTCCCTTTCTGTCACTGGGATTGAGCAATGCAAGATTGAACCCATCACAATGCAACACTCCCAGTGAAGATAAATCAATCTAGTTGGCCAAACCAAACCGATAGATCTAATCATAAAATCACAATTCATCGGATCCCAACAAACACACCGCAAAGAGGATTACATCGGATAGAGCACCGAGGGAATCGCGGTGAACTTTGTATTGAAGATCAAAAAGAGAGGAGAAGCCATCTAGGTACTAGTTATGGACCCGTAGGTCAGTGGTGGACTACTCACACATCATCATGGAGGCAACAAAGTTGATGTAAATGGCTTCCGTGATCGATTCCCCTCCGACAGGGCACGGGAAAAGGTCTCCAGATGACCTCCCGTCGGAACAGAAACTTGCGGCGGCGAAAAAAGTGTTTCGGGTGGCTCTCCGTTGGTTTCCCGATTTTAGAGAATGTATGGAGGTGGAATTAGGTCAGAGAGCCACGAGGGGCACACAAGGCATCAGGGCACGCCTACCCCCCTTGGGTGCTTCCTATTGCCTTCTCGTCTCCTCATTTGTCTTCTTTTGTCCAGAAAAAAATCGTCAAAAAATTTCGTAGTGTTTGGACTTCGTTTGATACTCATTTCCTGGAAAACCAAAAACAAGCAGAAAACATCAACTCGCACTTGGCACTGGGTTAATAGGTTAGTTCCCAAAAATTATATAAAATACCATATAATTGCATATAAAGTATCCAAGATTGATAATATAATAGCATGAAACAATCAAAATTATCGATACGTTGGAGACGTATCAGCATCACCAAGCTTAATTCTTGCTCGTCCTCGAGTAGGTAAATGATAAAAACAGAATTTTTGATGCAACATGCTACCCAACATGTAATATCTTTTAGGTATGCTCTTGAGAAACGATGAACTAATTGATATCAACATAATAATATCCGTAAACATAAGAAGCATAATCATTCACATTAAAAATATACGATCCTTAAATAATGTTATTCCCTAATCATTTCATCATATCAGCATGGCATGACTCCGTCTTCACCCTATAAGTATAAATCATGAGCACCTCGATGTCAAGTCAGGCAATTGGATCGTACTTCTAATGCGTTTCAGCATTTTCAACCTCACTCAATACATGAGCATGAACCATGGATATAACATATGGGTGGAATAGATTATAATGGTAGAGATCAAAAGGAGTCAAAGTGGAAAGAAAGTTTCGCATCAAGTAGGCGGACCAATGGGCCATGGAGATGCCCATCAATCGATATCAATGCGAGAAGTAGAGATTGACATGCAACAGGTGCACTAGAGCTATAAGTGTATGAAAGCTCAACGGAATCTAAGTGGGTGTGCATCCAACTTGCTTGCTCATGAAGACCTCGGGTATTTGAGGAAGCCCGTCATCGAAATATACAAGCCAAGTTCTATAATGAAAAACTCCCACTAACATATGAAAATGACAACTCAGGAGACTCTCTATATGAAGAACATGATGCTCCCTCTAAGCAAAAGTGTGGGAAAAGATAGTAGCACTGCCCCTTTTCTCTTTTCTCTCATTTTTATTTTTTTTCTATTTTTTCTTTCCTTTTTTATTTTTTGTTTTTCTTTCTTTTTTCTTTCTCTTTTTTTCTTTTGCTCCTTTTTTCTTTTATTTCATTTTTCGTCCGGAGTCTCATCCCGACTTGTGGGGGAATCATAGTCTCCACCATCCTTTTCTCACTGGGACAATGCCCTAATAATTACAATCATCACACTTTTATTTACTTAGAACTTGATATGAAAAACTACTATACAAGATGACTCTATATGAATGCCTCTGGCAGTGTACCATGATGTGCAATGATCTAGCATAACATGTAGGTAATGATGAAAGGTGGCTGCGCCACAAATACTATGTCAGCTACATGATCATGCAAAGCAATATGATGATGAACACACAAGTCATGTGATGGAACGGTGGAAGTTGCATGGCAATATATCTCGGAATAGTTATGGAAATGCCATGCTAGGCAGGTATAGTAGATGTTTTGAGGAAGATATCAGGTGGCGTATTTGCGATAGAGCGTATCATATCACGGGGTTTGGATGCACCGGCAAAGGCTGCACCGATCCTCGAGGTGACAATGGGCAATGCATGATACCGAAGAGGCTAGCAATTATGGAAAGGTGAGAGTGCGCATATCCATGCATTCACATTAGTCCTAAAGAACTCATATACTTATTGCAAACCCTATTAGCTCTCTTGAAGCAAAGTACTACCACATACCACTAGGGAGGAGGTTGGTAGGAGTTAACCATCGCACGCCTCCGACCCGAACAACACGATAGGATTTCAATCAGGTATAAGAGCGCTCACACATCATCATCATGCCATAACCAAAATTTACATGAGTAACTAATATATTGCTTTAATACCAATATTTCTACTAACAAATGATCATGTACTCACGCCCTTTAATATTACTACATCAATATAATTAACGCACCGTTCTCTTTTAGTCAGCTACATGAAAGTTTTTATTATATCCTCCTAGGATACCTATCCTTTTTGGACTAGTCTTATAACCCATGCATATTACCATTAATATTTCTTAGACTCTCAAAAATATTTAAGTGAAGTATGAGAGTACAATTATTGCTATAAAATCTTAATGCCACCGTGCTCTAAAAATATAAGTGAAGCACTAGAGCAACTTCCTAGCTCAAAAGATATAAGCGAAGCATATAGAGTATTCTAACAAATTGTGATGAACATGTGTCTCTCTCATAAATGCGTGTCCATCAAACAATGATTGTGGCAAACTAAAATGAAAGCAAACTATAATACACGATGCTCCAAGCAAAACACATATAATGTGATGAATAAAAATATAGCTCCAAGTGACATACCGATAGAATGGAGACGAAAGAGGGGATGCCTTTCGGGGCATCCCCAAGCTTAGACGCTTGGGTCTTCCTTCAATATTTTGTTGGGGTGCCTTGGGCATCCACAAGCTTAGGATCTTGCCGCTTCTTATCCCTTCATCCATCGTTGTCTCACCCAAAACTTGAAAACTTTAGCACACAAAACTCAACATAAACCTCGTGAGATCCGTTAGTATAATAGGCAAATCATAAACTTTACGTACTATTATAAATTGATTCATATTTAATCATTGCATAAGGTACGGTGTTCTAACTTCTCCATGACTTATACCCCCCGATATAATCCATATCATCATCAAAACAAGCAAACTATGCAAGCAAAAAACAGAATATGTCTAAAACAGAACAGTATGTAGTGATCAGCACTAAAACCATACTTCTGTAACTCCAAAAATTCTGAAAAATTAGAAAAACCTGGGGAATTTCTATACCAATATTGTGTAAAACATTCAGATAAAAAAGATGTTCTAGCAAAATCAGATAAATTCTGTACTGGACATAAAAGTTTCTGTTTTTGCACAGGATCAATTCTACTATCATCCAAATCATCCCAAAGGCTTTACTTGGCACAAACACTATAAAACATAAAACCATAATCATTACAGTAGAAATAATCATGTCAACATGCCAAAATAGAAAGTAAAACAAAACTTTAAGATAACTATTGTGTTGCCTCCCAACAAGCACAATTGTTTTATGCCCCTAGCTAGGCATAATGCATAGTATCAAGTGTTGTCATCTTTCATGTTCAGTCCATAGGTGGCCCTCATAATTGATTCATAAGGTGGTTTAATTCTCTTTCTAGGTAAGTGTTCCATCCCTTTCTTTAATGGGAATTGGAATCTCATGTTTCCTTCCTTCATATCAATAATAGCACCTTTAGTTCGTAAGAAAGGCCTACCAAGTATTATTAGACATGGCAGATTGCATTGAATATCAAGCACAATGAAATCTACAAGCACATAATTTCTATTACCAAGAATAACCGCGTCATTTATTTACCCAAAGGTTTCTTAATAGTGGAATCCGCAAGATGCAAGTTAAGGGTACATTCATGTATATCGGTGAGACCTAGTACATCACATAGAGATTTAGGTATAGTTGAAACATTAGCACCAAGGTCACACAAAGCATTACATTCATAATATTTAAGCTTAACTTTAATGGTAGTTCCCATTTATCATGCAATTTTCTAGGTATTGAAATTTCTAGTTCAAGATTCTCCTCGTGAGCTTTTACCATAGCTTCTACGATATGTTTAATAAAAGCCTTATTCTGTTCATAAGCATTAGGTGAGCTAATTATGGATTGCAACAAGGAAATACATTCAAATAAAGAACAACTTCCATAATTAACGTCCTTGTAATCCAAAATAGTGGGCACACCACTAGCTAAAGTTTTGACCTCACCAAACCCACATTTTTTCATTTTTATCATTAGGATCATCACCCTGCAAACAAGCGGGAAGCCTTCTAGCTAAAGTTGACTCATCTCCAGCCCCTTTTTTCATCAATTTTCAGGTTTGTGAATAGAGATCCAATAGGAGAAACACCAATCATTTTAATATCTTCATCATGATTAGCAAGAGGATGTGATTCTTGGTTAGCCGCCATCCTATTTACTAGTGTGATTTGCTTTTCAAAAATCTTTCCATCAAGTCTTTGTTTTGAGCAAATTGTAGTTGGAGATTAGCTACTTCTCGATTAACCTCATCAAGTCGTTTACTAATAGCATCTAGTAAAGTGGAGTGTTCGTTAATCTCCTCAGCAAAGACTTTATTATGCTCATACTATATAGTCATGAAGCTTTTCATAGAACTCTCAATTTCAGTAATCCTTTTGTAAAAAAAAACTATTGTAGAACCTATCCTGGGACATAGTGACAAAACAAGCAAACTAGCAGGCGAAACAAGTAAACTATCAAACGAAACAAGCAAACTAGCAAAGATAAATATTTTTGTGTTTTTGATATTTTTGAGCAAGCAATATAAAAGCAAATAAAAAGTAGAACAAGTGAATGATAATTTGTGTGAAGGAACCTGACTAGAATTTGATGATGTCTCCGCAGAAATGGCGCTAGAAATTCTGCCTACTACTTGTAAACTTCGTTGGGTTTTCCCCCGAAGGCGAGGGGAGATGCAGCACAGTAGACATAAGTATTTCCCTCACTGAGAACCAATGTTATCGAACCAATAGGAGAATCACGCAAACCCCCTTCGATAGCACCTACACACAGAACCAAATGCTTGCACCCAACGCGGGCAAGAGGGTTGTCAAGCCCCTTGAACTCGTTACTTGTAAGGGTTAAATACTAGCAGATAGATAATAGAAATAAATAAAAGTAAATAACAGTAAATAAATTGCAGCAAAGTATTTTTGGAGTTTTAGTAATTATGTTTAACTAGTCCCGGGGGCCATAGTTTGCGCTAGAGGCTTCACTCTCGAACATAGCATACGGTGGGTAAACAAATTACTATTGGGGAATTGACAGAATAGCGCATAGTTATGACATGTTATTCATGGCAATGATCACGTATATAGGCATCACGTCCATACACAAGTAGACCGACTCCTGCCGACATCTACTACTATTACTCCACTCATCGACTACTATCCAGCATCCATGTAGAGTATTAAGTATGAAACAGAGAATGCTTGGAGCAAGATGACATCATGTATACAAATTAAGACAAGCAATATGTCCCGACCCCATCATTTTATCCTTAATGGAAGCAATACAATACGTGTCATTTCCCTTTCTGTCACTGGAATTAAGCAACGAAAAATTGAACCCATCACAACGCACCACTCCCACTGAAGATAAATCAATCTAGTTGTCCAAACCAAACCGATAGATCGAAGAGAAATACGAAGCTATAACAATCATGCATAAAAGAATTCAGAGAAGGCTTAATTAATATTCATGAATAATCTGATCATAAACCCACTTCATCGGATCCCAACAAACACACCACAAAAGAGGATTACATCGGATAGGTCACCGCGGGAACAGCGGTGAATTTTTTATTGAAGACCGAAGAGAGAGAATAAGCCATCTAGGTACTAGCTATGGACCCGTAGGTCTATGGTGGACAACTCACACATCATCATGGAGGAAGCAAGGTTGATGTAGATGGCCTCCATGCTCGATTCCCCCTCCGGCAGGGCACCGAAAAAGGTATCCACATGGTCTTCGATCAGAACAGAAACTTGTGGTGTCGGAAAAGTGTTTCGGGTGGCTCTCCGTTGGTTTCCCGATTTTAGAGAATTTATGGAGGTGGAATTAGGTCAGACGGAGCCACAAGGGGCCCACAAGGCATCAGGGCATGCCAAGCGCCCTTGGGAATGCCTTGCTACCTTGCCTCCTCGCGTGTCTTCTGGTCTCCTTCCAAGGATTCGACATCGTCTTTTGTCCAAAAAAAAATCGTCAAAATGTTTCGTAGCGTTTGGACTTCGTTTGGCACTGATTTCCTAGAAAACCAAAAACAAGCAGAAAACAGCAACTGGCACTTGGCACTGGGTTAATAGGTTAGTTCCCAAAAATGATATAAAATAGCATATAGTTGCATATAAAGTATCCAAGAATGATAATATAATAGCATGGAACAATAAAAGTTTATCAATACGTAGGAGACGTATGAGCCTTCTATAAAACCAGCATGACCAAGAAAACTCATTATACCTTTAATATCTTTAGGACATGGAATTTTCTCAATAGCATCAACTTTAGCTCTATCTACCTCTATGCCTTTCTCGAAAATCTTATGGCCGAGGACTATACCTATGTTTTCCAGGAAGTGGCACTTCTCCCAGTTTAGGACGAGGCTAGTTTCCTCACATTTCTGCAAAATCTTCTCAAGATTGCTCAAGCAATCATCAAAAGAAGTTCCATAGATGGACAAATCATCGATAAATACTTCAACAATTTTCTAACAGAAATCAGAAAATATAACAACCATGCATCTTGGAAAGGTACCAGGTGCATCGCATAAACCAATTGGGTACGTCTATAAGCACAGGTTCCAAAAGGTCAAGTAAAAGTAGTTTTCTATCGATCTTCAGGATGCATGGGTATTTGGCAAAACCCACAGTATCCATCAAGGAAACCAAAATGTGTGTGCTTAGACAATCTTTATGACATTGGATGAATAAAAGGCAACGGATAATGACCTTTTCTAGTGGCCTTATTTATTTTTCTAAAATCGATTACTATCATATAACCAGGTACAACTCTTTGTGAGATAAGTTCATTTTTATCATTAGGAACAAGAGTAGTGCCTCCCTTTCTTAGGAACGCAATGAACATGACTTACATATCTACTATAAGCTATATGATAAACTATACCTGCTTCGAGGAGTTTCAATATTTCAGTTCTTACCACATCCTTCATCTTGGGATTTAAATGACGTTGATGATGGACCACATGTTTGGCATCAGGTTCCATGTGAATTTTATGTTGACACATGGAAGGAATAATGCATTTAAGATCATCCAGAATATATCCAATTGCGACACTTGTTTCCTTAAGAGTTTTCAGTAATCTCTTTTCTTCGTGCACTGAAAGGTTAGTATTGATAATAACATGATATATTTCATTTCATCAATATAAGCATATTTTGAAGTATCAGTGAGTTTCTTTAATTCAAACACATGGTCACCCTAAGGTGCACTACTACAGGAAGGTCCAAAGACGACACATCAATCAGAGACCCTTCGCCTAAACTGTGTGCGATCGAGCCATTGCAAATAGTATAGTTATAGCTCCGTCGCCAATAAGGAAAACTGTGTGCAATGACTGGTCCATCAGGCACGTTTGAGATTAGACTAGCGTGTGTGATGCAGGGCATACAGTTGGTTCTTCTGAACTGTTTGCGATTAGACAAGATAACACAAACGATTCACAAAATACATATGTGTGCGAAGTACGGCATACAGTTTGCTCGGACAAACTGTTTGCGTTGATACAGCTAGAACACAAACGAGTTACCATAACAAGGTGTGTGTGATACCCGACAAACAGTTCATTCATCAGAATTGTGTGGGAAGACCAATATTAACCCAAACTATTCATACTGACAAGCTGTGTGTGTTATGGGCAGACGGTTGCTGCCAAACAATTGTCAGAGATGGATGAAATCATTACCAACGCTACGTTGGGAAGTGCCGTTTGCCTGTATTAATATCGCAGACGTTTCATTATTATGATCCGTCTGCCTGCGCATCACCCCGTCCTCCTCTCTCATGTCTTGTCACCGCGTTGCCGCCGAGGATTCCAGGGCACGCTTCGACACCGCTTTTGGCCACAAGTCGGCTCGATGAGCCCGTTCACACGCACAACCGCGCAGGTTCCCGCGCACAAAACCATGCTACGGCTCTAGCTTCTCGCCCGGCTCAGCGAAATCCCCAATGCTTGCCAGCCTGTTATATAAACCGTCACGGCTGGAAACTCCACATTGCCTTCATCCCCTCCCTCCCAGTAGCTTGTCTAGTTTGCTTCTTCCCCAATCGCAAGTGGCACCGACCATTCATCGTCACTCAGCCACTCCGCCAGAGGACAACTCCAGCTGGGAGGCTTCACCGCGTCGGCACGACAGTCCTTTGAAGTGTGTAGTGCACGTGGCGTCCCTGGTGGGTGTGCGCACGCCACCAACTACACGCTCCACCACCGCTACCCGAAGGCAGCAGCTGTCGGTGGCCGCCGTCGCTGCCACCACGCCGGTAGCCGCCGGGGCCGCCACCACACCGTCGTCCGTCTAGGCCACGACCCCGCCATTAGGCGAGGGGGTCATCACCCGCTCCGCCACCGCGGTCCAAATGCAGGAGGTGGAGCGACAAAGGCCCGCCGCCAAAGGCCCGCCGCCGGGCTTCTGCGTCACAAACCTTGCGCGTTACATCTACTTCCTAGAGAAGGAGGTGGAGCGACAGGTCGCGCACGCGAAGAAGCTCACCGACGCCATGGCCGCAGTAGAAGCTGCAGCGGCGGCACGGAATGCAAAGATCTACGCCGAGTCCCGCCGCTTCGAGGAGGGGCGTCTTGAGCGCCGAAGGGCAGAACTGGCAGGCAACGGGCACGACTCCACCAACTCGTCGGCAGGCTCCTCCTCCACTGGCTCTTACTGAGCGCGTTCGATTCTGCTGGAAGTAGTACAAAGCCCCTCCATAGTACTAGTATTTAGGGGCTATTTTGTTCAGTTCATATAACTATAGATATGGTTGAACTGTACCACGTACTTTAAATTAGCTAGTATATATAGTTGAACTAGCTATTTCAGTACGTGGTTGGCAACAATTGGGGAAAAGTTTGTTCGGTTCAGTTGTCGAGTTGAACTATTTTGTACAAACACCATTGCTTCATGTATGAATGAAATCCATGTTTAGTGAATTTCAGTTGCAAAATTGCACCCTAATTGTGATTTTTTTCCTGCAAAATTTGACAAATGCCAGTACTACAATGTTGACAAATGCCAATGTTACTAGATCGACAAATGCCAATGTTTCCGATTTGACAAATGGCCATTTGCCCAATATGATAGATGAAATCTTACCAGATTGTCTGTACTAGGCACACGGGTCATATTTTGCACCAATCCTTGGCGCCAATTTTTCACTTGGCTTACCGGCGAAGAAAAGATAGCTGTCGATCTGCAAACGGGTATTCAACCTGGACCGTTTGTGATGATTGTTTATTCAGAGAAAATAATGATTTTTTTTGTTTACTATGTGAATTCAGAGATAAATACTTAGTTCATCAAACCATATACTTCATATAGTCAAGCTTTGACTTTACATTAATACGATCGAGATACAATATAAAGAAAACTAGTTGCGGCGGTGGCGGCGTCGTCCTGCGTCGGCGTTGTCATGATCCGGGGTGCAGTTGTTCTGTTAATCAAACATGACCAGAATGTTATGGACTTCCCAATCAAAGAGCCGGTCGTTGCGCGATCGACGGGCGCGGGGCCGGGGGGCGGCGATTAGCGGCGCTGTGAGGATGCTCTTGACGGCGGCGGCCCAATCCACTGAGGGGGCCGTGATGGGTGCACGCGCGTGCACGGGCACGAGCGCGGTGGGTGTAGGCACGCGCACGGGGACGACCTCCCCTGACGCCCGCGGTTTCCAGCATTGCGATGATGCTCGGCGACCAGCCCATCAATGCCACGGGGGTGGTTGCTTGCAAGGGCGTGGGGATGGTTGATGGCAAGTGCGCCGGGGCAACATCCGCTGCGGCATGCAGCTCTTCCAGGGCCATGTCCATGGCGTCCCATTCATCTTTATGTTCTAACTCCTCCAGGTCGGTGTCGACTTCACCAAACCGGAAGACTAGTGGCATATGATCCTTGTGCGCCATGGCGTAGGTCACCGTGAAGGTCTGATGGAGGGGAATGGGAGGCGAAGATATATAGAGGATTGTGAGTGAGTGGGCAGTAAAGCTGCCTATTAAACAGCGTCTCGGGTGCCATTGATGGACAGGTTGGAAGCGAGGAGGGCGGATATGGAGGTCAAAGGGCTCGCTTCCCGGTGAGCCTGCGGCGTACTGCCCGCATGCCTCCCGGTGAGCCCGCGCAGCGGAGGCCAGCTCGCACGCCTCTCGTCAATTCAAGTAGCTGCTCGCACTGCACCTCCAAGGCCCTAGCCAATAAAAGATGGCGACCCTTGGCAACACGTAAGGGCAGTAGAACGCCCACGGTTTGAAAATAATGCAACCGTTTGCGTGGAAACGTGACAGTTCTTTGTTCCAAAAAGCTTTTGTTCGCTATTAATGTGTGCGCCTTTTCCAAAACTGGACACGAAAAATACCACAACATATTTGTGCTATATCATGACTCCTTGCCCAATTTCTTAAATTTTGTGTGAGTTCTAGATTTACTATAATTTAAAGTAATATTCTCAATGTTGGCTCTAGAAGAAAATATATATTAAAAATGAGTCTCAAATAAGAAAACAAAATGCTATGACGCCTTAATGTGCCATGTCACGACACCATGCCGAGTTTCATTAATTAATGTATAAAAAGGGCCAAACAAACCCTGAATAATTCCATATTTTAGCACGACACTCATATTGGTCTATGTTGCCTCTAGAATTGGTTCAAGCGAGAAGAGGCAGCAGATGTCATTTCGCGCACATAAGGTGGCATGTTTCATATCGGAACCACAAAGCTTCCCGTAAGAAACTCCGGTTTGTCAGGGGCTTGTGCCAATACTTGTCCCAAATTGGTCAATTTTTTTACCACGACACATATGTGCCATGTTCATGACACAATGCCAAGTTTCATGAATCTTCTGACTAGTTTTTGATTTACATTATTTAAAACCCGAGTTTCTCAATTTTTGTGTGGCCGAGCTAAGATCCCGAGAGGTTTTAAATTCATTCCCATATGTTGCATGGGACCTAAAGATGCATGTACACTTATATGATTTTTTAACCCAATCAGATGCACCGGACCTTGTGATTGTAGTTCAAATTTGAATTATGCACATTAAATAATGCATGTAAAAGTCAATTAATGTATAAAAAGGCCAAACGAACCATGAATTTGCCACGACACTCTCATTTTGGTATATGTTGCCTCTAGAAATAGTTCAAGACGAGAAGAGGCAGCGGATGTCGATTCGCCCACGTAAGGTGACGTGTTTCATATCGGAACCACAAAGCTTCCTGTAAGAAACTCCGGTTTGTGAGGGGCTTGTGCCAATACTTGTCCCAAATTGGTCAATTGTTTTACCACAACACATATGTGCCATGTTCATGACACCATGCCAAGTTTCATGAATCTTTTAATGAGTTTTTGATTTACTTGATTTAAAACCCGAGTTTCTCTATGTTTGTGTGGCCGAGCCAAGACCTTGAGATGTTTAAAATTCATTCCCATATCTTGCATGGGACCTAAAGATGCTTGTACACTTATATGTTTTTCAACCCAATCATCAGATGCACCGGACCTTGTGAGTTCAAATTTGAATTATGCACGTTAAATAATGCATATAAAAGTCAATTAATGTATAAATGGGCCAAACAAATCATGTATAATTTCATATATATTTTGGCACGACACTCATTTTGGTATATGTTATTTCTAGAAATAGTTCAAGACGAGAAGAGGCAGCGGATGTCGATTCTCCTACGTAACATGACGCGTTCCATATCGAAACCACAAAGCTTCCCGTGAGAAGGTCATGTTTGTAAGGGGCTTGTGTCAAAACTTGACCCAAATTGGACATTTTTTTTACCAGGGCACATATGAGCCATGTCATGACACCATGCCAAGTTTCACGAATTTCTGATGAGTTTTTTATTTATACATGAATTTAAAACCAAGTTTCTTAATGTTTGTGTCCGAGCCAAGACCCTGAGATGTTTGAAATTCATTCCCATATCTTGCATGGGGCCTAAAGAATGCATCCATGGACACTTATATGTTTTTTCAACCCATTCTGATGCACCGGACCTTGTGATTTTAGTTCAAATTTGAATTATCCACATTAAATGCCTAGAAAACTTAATTAATTATAAAAATTGCAAAAAGAACCCTTGTCGTTTTGCAAAAAGAACCCTTGTCGTTCAAGGCAAGAAGATGAGCGGATGTCGTTTTGCCCACGTAAGGTGACATGTTCCCTATCGGAACCACAAAGCTTGCCGTGAGAAGCTCCGATTTGTAAGGGATTTGTGCCTAAACTTGTCCCAAATTGGACAGTTTTTTTACCATCGCACATTTGAGCCATGTCATGACAACATGCCAAGTTTTTTGAATTTTTGACGCATTTTGGATTTAAAGCAATTTAAAAACCAAGTTTCTCAACGTTTGTGGTCGAGCCAAGATGACGAGATGTTTGATATTCATTCCCATTTCTTGCCCGTGACCTAAAGATGAAGCCATGGACACTAATATGATTTTTCAACCCATTTTGATGCACCGGACATTGGGACGATAGTTCAAATTTGAATTATACAAATTAAATGTCTAGAAAACTCAATTAATGTATTAAAATGTCTAACAAACCCTGAATAATTCCATATTTTAGCACGACACTGCTATTGGTCAATGTTCACTACATATAAATCTTATTGCAATCCAAACCCCGTCATTTGTCGAAGTAAACTCATTTTTTTGTTTTAAAAACATTTTGAAAATCATGTCTTTCACAAACCGTTCATGATCACGAATCGTGTGTGATGCAGTACAAAATATCTTGGGGCAATCCTCATGGCTTAGGCCGGAAGCTTCGTCGGCTACAGTCCACCGTCGGCCAGTTTACCGCACTGACTCCTCAGACCATTTTACTATTCAATCGTCGTCAGTGAAAGATGGGGACGTGGATCCCCGTCGTGAGGGCAACTTTAGCAACCCACTCAGGACCGAGCGTGGCCGCATCAGCCATGAGCGCGCTCTCAACATGCTTGAACGCAGCCGCTACCTCCGACAGGGCGATTGCAGCAATCGAAAGGGCAGCTGCTACGACTGAGAGGGCGGCATTAACAACCGCGACGGAGATAGCAAATGGAGACAACGGCACATCAGCGGTCGCCGTAGCCCTGATGGCGAACGCCCAGTCCCATCTCGAGGCCGCCCAGGCCCATCTCGTGTCGGTCACTACACAAATCACAGCTGCCTTCTCCGACGCCGGTCGACAACCCACGTCCGATGAGTTGGTAATCGCTAAGTGTGCTCGAGCAGGCATCCGTTCGTCAGCGACCTGCCTAGCCAAGATTGTGGCCGTCCATGCCCGGACCAAGGCCGCCCACGCCTGTCTCATGGCGTCCTTATCCAAAGAGATGGTGGACGAGGACTGTGAGATGCTGGTGGAGTATGTGGTGATGGATGCCATGGATCTCCTTACATCAGAGGTCGTCGAGCGGGAGCTGGTCATCGAGGAGGCGGCGGAGATCGACGAATGCTAGGCGGAATATTAGTCTCTGTTTAGAGCGATTGTCTTTTGTTAGAGTAATGTTTAGGTCAACTAACTAATGTTTAGTTGCTTGATTAAGTAAGTGCAGGTAGTGTTGTAGGCTCTTTTGTGTAGTACTCAAATCTGCAAGTGTTGTTAAATTAAGCAATGACGTCGATGACCAACGTAACGAGGGAAATTCAGACCAAAATTTGCCGTCCTATCCCCATTTTCTCTTCCAAATGAAAATGAAATGCAAGTACTGTGTGCAATGTAGTATCCGATATCTTACGCCGGAAGCTTGGAGACCAAAGTTTCCACGTTCAGTCTCATCACACACGGGATAAACTATAGGATTCGTTTGTGTTGTTGGATATCGCACACAGTTATGGCAAAGGGACTATGTCCGATGTGACTGTGCATGCTAGTTTTTCGCCGCACCGAACGAAATTTTGGGCTGCCGCGCAAATATCTACCTCCCGCGCCCCTCGTACCAACAAAAAGCCACATTTTCCCCTGCTTCCCCCTTCCTTTCCTAAGTTCAAACCTTCACTGCTTGCTTGCAGCGCTGCCTCCTCGCTGGCAACGCTCCTTCCTGCCGCTCGGCCTCCTCCATCTATTCAGGTAATCCACACTTTCCCCATACCACCTCCCCCTCCACCCCCTCCTCCTCCATTCCACATGCCCCGACCGCCGGCGCGACACCTTCCACCAAAATGACCGGCCCACCCCCCACATAATCCCCGCCGAAAGACATGGTGCATGCAGTATAGCCAAGATCTCAAGGAGCATCTGGCAACAGAGAAGCAAATCGCTGCCGCACGCGCGGATGAGGCCGCGATGGCTGCCATGCGTACCGACCCCTAGATCTTGGAGCAGCACCTCGTCATCGAGGCCACCGTCGATGCCTCGCGCGCAGACACCGCCACGCGGTTGGCTGCTTTAAACAAAAGCTCCTTGTGTTTTCTCGAGGGCTCCGCTTGTGCCTTCGATGACGACTACGAGTTGTTTTCTCAGCGTGCCCGTGCTTTCGTCAACTCCAGAGCCGGCAGGTTGGTGCCCGGACAGGCTGAGGACACTCACCACTACGAGGAGGGCACCCACGATGTGGAGGCCTTGCCCTCGTCCAAGCCCATCATTATCGATATCTCCGACGACGAGGAATAGCTTGTTTTTTTAGCTTAATTACTAATGACCTGTGTTTAGCTAGCTACGCCTGTTAAGCATGTTTGCTTTACCTGTTGCATGTGCTGCTCCTGCCTTTCCTTAAGAAATTCTAGTGAAATATGCAATGTAATGCTACTATGCAATCTGACCTTCTAGTATGTTCTATTGTGCAATGTGATGCTCAGTTAACTATTTGGTTCATTTGTTTTGGCGATCATCTGCAATGTGGTGTTCGATTGTTGTTGGTACAATTTTGTATTGTTATGCATGTGAAACATACAATTGCTATATCTCATAGTTCTTAGCACGCTTGGCTTTTCCATGTGGCTTGAATTAATATGTTGGATCTGCAATGCGTTTATTTTTCATTAACATATTTTACTGATAGCATGCCAAATCTCACTTATAACCTGATCAATATCTATCTTAAATACATTACAGGGGGAACAATGGGAGACACTGAAGTTTAATATCGAGGTTTGCATTTTCATGATCCTTTGGCTAATAGCTCATTATTTTGCAATTGCAGGAACCATTCTAATATTTAGGTTTCTAATAATTTGGTCTTCCACATGTAGGTCCTGCATGTGGGGAAATGATGTGTTTATGAATATCAATCAAATCAAGAAACTCAAAAAGATTGTTAAGATAAAGAAACTAGCAAAGAAAAACAACAAGTTGTTTGTGTGCACAATGAAGAACATATCAGTCAATTATAGGATGGTACTATCTCTTTTATCTTGTCTTTTTTCCCTTTGCGGCATTTCAATTCTTCGAAACAAAATTTATGCATATCTTTGTTTCCAGTCCTTCCCAAAGCAGTTCATCGATGAGTACGTCTCAAACCACTTGTATGGTCAAGAGGCGAGGACGGTATTCATACAGCACCCACGGTATAATCTTGAAGTCTTCCTCAAGAGGATGAAGGATGGACGGGCAACCATCCACAGGCACTGGCATAAAGTTGCAAGGACCTTCGACATCAGTGAAGGCTCAATATTTGCCTTCCGCTGCAACCGTTTTCTAGACGAGATTCATCTGTCTACACTAGTGCAGCGACGTGCTATACAAACAGATTTTAACCCCTTTCCGTGACGTACTTTGAAACCGTCGCCTTGCATGTGTGGGCGATAGGGGGTTCCATCCCACACGACACAGAACAATCGTCGGCGATGGTGTCCAACGAACGCAAACGTTTGGCAAAACTAAGCGTATGGGATGTCCGCATCTATCACAAACGAGAGTCACCGGTCAACCGTTTGAGATATGGTGGACTTCCCATATGGCCCATCCTTGCAACTCGTGTGAGATCACACTAACATCGCACGCGCTATTCTGTGGCTCACCGTTTACGATGTGCACCGAATCACAAATAGTTCACGATTATGAAGCGTGTATGATAAGGGGTATATCACAAACACTTATATTGGACGAACCGTTGGCGATATTTAACTAAGACGATAATTTAACCATCGTACAAGTATCAGATAGGTTTAAGAAACGTCTGAATGTCGTACTCGCGTCCGATAGGATAAGTATCGCACGCGCTATTCTGTGGTCCAACGTTTGTGATGCATACTACATCACAAATAGTTTATCATTTTAAACTGTGTGCGACAGAGATTCTATCACCAACGTTGAATTCGGTTGCACCGTTTGTTATATTATCTGAAATCACACACGGTTTGCAAACGGCAACTGTGTGCATGGGCGCACATGTTTTCTATCTATGAAACGTGTCGGATCATGAGGTATATCACAAACATTGAGACTTACAAACCGTGTGCGGTGTAATGACCCGCAGAGCATTTTTTTACTTTAATCGCTACAATTTAAAATTGTACATAATTTGAATTTGAAATTAAGGAATAGCTTTTTACATATACATATATAGGTTCATCAACCAATGCATTATTCCATTCACAGGTACATACATTCAAGAATTACGCCAACGAAAGAATTACGGAAGCACCAAATAAAGAATGATGAACGACGGTTGAATACTTGTATTAAAGACGGCAAAGAAAGAGGCAAAAGATATTTTGATTGTTGTAAAAGGTGAAGCGGGATGCCCGTAGTGTGCCCTCCTCCATGTCGTATGCACACACGACTCTAGCCCAATCCCTTGTGATGGCCGACCGCCCATCCTTCAATATGTTCATGACTTCCAGATAGTCATTCTAGTCTGGCAGAAATACATGTACATTTGCATGTCCACAAATCATGTAGTTTGAGAGGTGATCTTGGGTAGACTGCGTTGGGAACCACTGCAAAGGAAAAAGATACAAAGATTGTCATCTAACAACTCATTATGTGCAGTAAAAAGGGTACATAGTTCTGAGTTAATATACTTCATATCACTCTTGTCTTGGACAAACTATAAATAAATAGTTTAATTGCCACATTTTGACCCATTGTACTAGCAATCTTTATTAGTTACCTCACATGATGCTCTCTCTGTCCCACTATATAAGATCTAATTACATCCAATACACGACCATATTGGATGTATTAGCGTCTTATATTATGGGGCGGAGGGAGTAGAACATGGGAAACAAATATAGCCATGTGAACCAAAAACCTTTAAAATAGGCATATGCTCACTACATCAGGCTTAACAACAACCAAATAAAGTCATTCATAATGGTATTGTTGAATTTGCATAGAACAAAGCTTGTACTTAAACATAAAATTGTATAATTGAACAAAACAGAGTGAAAAAAACAGGGGGTGTATTACCTACACCAGGCTTAACAGGAAACAAATATGACCATTGAACTGGTATTATTCAAATTGTACTGGACATTGTGAATAACTAAATAAACAAGACATACTACAGGAATCAAATAGTCATTCATATCGGTATTGTTGAAATTGCATAAAACGTAACATGTGCTTAAACATCAAATTCTATGATTGAACATCACATTGTTAGAAAACCGAAATAAACAGGGGCATGTTAACTACAACAGCTTTAACAGGAACCAATTGTATGATTGAACAACCAAATCTAGCAATTGAAGCTGGACATATGTTCACTACAAATAACCAAAAACAGCTAAACAAGGTATATATGCTCACTGCAGACAACCAAACATAGGCGTTCGTGAAATTGAACTGAACAATTCATACTCCAGCGTAGGGACCACTTGTCGATGACAAGTTGTCGTCGTCAATGAGGCCTGACTTGGCAGCTGACGATGCCAAAACATTGCCATAGAACACGACTTCCATAAATGACAAAAGGGTCTCGTTGGCGATGAAGGAAAATTCATGAGGAGCACGTCTGTTGGAGTATGAATTGTTCAAAAGTGCAATTTGATATGCTGGAGTATGAATTGTTCAGTTCAATTTCAGTGCTGATGCGTTTGGTTGTCTGTAGTGAGGATATACCTTGGAAGAGCCTGGACTGGGGTGCGCACCGTGCGCTCCCTGTTGTGGCAGCTTAGCTCCTTGCATTTGGAAGAGCACATCTGCAGGGTGACGTCCCTGATGTCGTGGATGGGCTATTTCCCCTTGGAAGAGACGGATAGGGCGCTCTTGTCGTCGTCGTCGTCAATGAGGTCTGACTTGGCAGCTGACGATGCTGAGCCACCGCCATATATATAGAACGCGACCTTCAGAAATGACAAAAGGGTCTCGATGGGGACGATGGCAAAATTCTGACAGCAAAGCAGAGTAGATCAGCGGCGGGGGGGGGGGGGGGCATGGAGGAGATTCAAGGAGGTTGAACCCGAAGGGGTGGGGGTGCGTCACTTAACCTGTGTCATAGCCCGCGTCAATCCATCGCTGCCAACAAGCTCGATGTCGTAGCCGGCTGCCGGGACATACTGACATGCGCGAGCCCGCTTATTAAAAGCCCCGGGTCAGTCATCGTACTGCGCTTCCCCGGAGGGCCTCGGCGGACACATCACCGTCGTTCAGCGGACAGGCCTCGATATACCTCTTTTTGGCCATTCGCTCCTCCAGCTCCCCGGGAAGCATAGCCGGGCTGAGGCAGTGACGCTCTGGAGTGTGGGTGAGGATGGGGACGCGGATCTGCAAGAAAGAGGGTGCTTCAAAGGCCGACACTACGGGGTGGACCAGAGTTGTGCGTGCATTCGACTTGGAGGAGCACTACTGTCGATTGCACCGACGACTCTAGTCCAACCCCCTTGTGATGGATCTTCATGAGGACTTCGAGATAGTCATGGGAAGGCCTGCAGAGTATGACGGTGGAGTCGGGGGTGGCGGCGGCGGGCTAGCTAGGGTTCGAGCGAGGGAGAGGAGTGGTGCGTGTGGGAGCGGAGGTTTTCCTTTTTTTACGTAATCTGAGTAGAGGTTTTGTAGTGGGGAGGGGGGGGGCAGGCGGTGTTTGAGGAAATGTCGTGCGGGTACTAAAAATTTTACTTGGCGGGAATGCCAGGATGTCGGGGCTACTGAAAAGTTAGATTACGGGATTGAAGCGGCACGGCCAGGGCAGGAGCAACAAACATCGCACACAGCAGAAACATAATAAGTGTGTGCTATCAAATAGGAAAACCCGCGGAACTGCCATTTTTCAAATGGCTCAAGGTGGTAGATATTTTTACGAGGGAAGTCTCGTGGAACCCAATCGTGTCGGGCGCCCACCAGTGGACCGTGCTGATGTGCCAGTGGCGGAGGGAATGGTTTCTGTTGAGTGTACAATCGCAAACGGTTGTTACATTCGAACGTTTGCTATTTACTCCTAGAATAATAATATATAAGAGCATTTCGTCAAAAAAATGTGGGAAAGGGCTCAGAACACATACACGCCTGCATATGGAACAAAAATATGTATGCACAGGGTGGTTTGATCGTTCAAAATACCCAATGCGCAACTTTGATGTGGCACATGTCTCCTTCGTCGCCACTTCGTGTCGGTGGAGGGGGAATCCTAGCCACGATACATGCCCCTAAACAGGTCTTGCGTATCACTCATGCCGTAACACGAAAATGAAACATATACATGAATCCAGCATGGTCAAACAACCCCATCTCTTTTTCGGTCAAAGGTGGACTATGGCCCATGCACCTCGCAACACGGACATCCCGACCAAAGAATCAACATTTTGGTCAAACCTCTCCCGATGTCGTCGTTTTGTCACGACAGATGCCATGGGTAGGCTAATCGAGGGTGGTTGGGGCCGGAAGGATGTCGTCGGGCTCCGGAAACGTGATTGGGGACACGCGGAGCGAGACACCGATGTACCCAGGTTCGGGGCCCTCCGGGGGAGGTAACACCCCTAGTCCTGCTTGTCCAGCTCGTTACTCAAGAGGGCTACAATGGTTGCTCCTTGAGCTGTTGGATGGAGAAGGATGAAGGAGCTGAGGGGCTGGCTTCTCCTCTTCGTGAGTGTGTGTGGGTATGAGTGTGTGCGTGAAGCCGCCCGCTACCAACTCCCCGGCTTACAATATACGTAAGCCGTAAAGGGCACCTGGGGGGTCCCGGCTGGCAGCCTCTCTAGCCGGCCAGGGGCCCACCGGCTAGGTAGTCTTGTCTCTGGTAGGGACCGCCGGCTGCAGGGTCCCGTCGAGGTGGGGGCCCGCCGGCCGGCCCTCGCCATTGGTGCGTGCCCGTCACGCCGTGGCACGGGTCGCACTGTTCCGCACAGCCTTAGCGCAGCTGGCTGCGGTCAGCTGTACAACTGGCTGCATTGTAGCCATGCGGGGGGCGGGTAACGGAGTGGTTGGAGGCGTGCCTCCACTGTGGCATGTCGTCTAGCCGCAGTCGGCTGCGGTCAGCGGTACGGCCGACTGCACTGTAGCCACGCGGGGGCACTTAATGGAGTGGACTGGGGCGTGCCTCCACTGTGCCGCCACGCCTGCTCTGACCGAGGGTTGGGCAAGTGTCACTGTTGCCACGTGCACCCCGGTCAGCTCTACTTGGGTCGCCGCCGTCGCGTCACACTGTCGCATCGGTGCCCCGCAGCGTGG
This sequence comes from Elymus sibiricus, assembly GCA_039707655.1. NCBI lineage: Eukaryota > Viridiplantae > Streptophyta > Magnoliopsida > Poales > Poaceae > Elymus > Elymus sibiricus. The sequence goes on from CM077671.1 coordinate 360,993,863, forward strand.
GCCGATGTGGAAAGTATCGCCTTCCGGCTAGTGGGTTGCTTCGGGGCCGGCCAGAGGGACGCCCGCTCTGAGCAGGCTAGAGCGCGGAGCCGGCCAAGTGGAGCCGGCCTTCGAGGGGCGCAGTACGCCCCGTTTTGTTTTGAAAAGGGCTATGGGCCGGCTTGAGCCTACCCCGGGGTTATGCCCCCGACAATAGTCCTCGAAGCCGGAAGGGCCCGTCGGCCGGGAGCGGTGGGCCGCTCAGGCTTGGATCCGGTAATTTGGAGTTCTGCTGCGTCGGAGGAGCCGGGGCCGCCCAGCCGCACGGGGCGGCTGCTGGCTGGCTGGACAGCGCCGCCCGGACGCCTCGTCCCCTCCGATGCACAGTTTTGGGGTGCCACGTGTTGCCCGCAGCAAACCGCAGCCCGCCAGGGCACGTGGTTGACAAGACCGGGCCGCGGACCGGGGCCCGCTCGGCCGTGGCCTCGGCCCGCGCGCAAGGATTGTCTGCGGGCGAGGGCCGTCAGTTGGCATCCCCGCCCACGCATTTACGGCTCCCGCACGGAGCGGGGTAGTGGGGGGTCATGCACCGTCGATCCCACAACCCACTACTCCGCGCGGGATATAAAGAAGGGGAAGGGGCAAGGAGAGAGCCATCGCTCCCCTACCCCCGCCCGTTGCCTCCATCGCAAGTCCGCCCCCTGCACCGAGCGAGAGAGAGAGGGAGAAAGAGAGGCACGACATCTGCGCCGCCGGCCGCCGCCGTTGGCTACCGCCGCTCCGCTGGGGGGACTGTTCTCCCGTGCCTACCACCCCATCCCCGCTCCCGTGCTTGTCGAGGACCCGATGGGGAGCAAAGGTGCCTGGGGCGGCAGCGACGTTGATGACGACTTCATCGAGCACCTCCGTCACCGCCGGAAGCTGCCGACGGCAGAGCTCGTTGGGGCGCGTACCACGGGCGCAGAGTGCAGCCCGACACCCCAAGCCGGCGAGGTGGTTGTCTTCATCGAGCACTTCGTTCGTGGATTGGGGCTGCTGGCAAGCACATTCTTCCGCCGGTTCCTCACACATTTAGGGCTCCAGCCGCACCATCTTGCGGCCAATGCCATCCTGCAGCTGGCTGCCTTCATCGCCTTGTGCGAGGGCTACCTGGGGATCGTGCCGCGCCTCGACCTTTGGAACCGCCTCTTCTTCCTCAAGCAGCAGCGGATGGTCGACCGGACGACGGGGCTGAAGGTCATGACTGCCTGCGGGGCGGCGCTCGTTTATCATCGCTCGGGAGCCGGCTTCCCCAAGCTCCCCTTGCAAGACTCGGTGAAGAACTGGCAAAAGGGGTTCTTCTACGTGTGGAACAAGGAGGAAAACGTCGACCTCATCAACCTGCCGGAGTTCGTCAACCAGCCGCCAGTTGCGAAGCAGAATTGGAAGACGGCTCAGCTGTCGTCCGCCTCGGTGGATCAGCTTTGCGCCCGGCTCATCGAGCTAACCGACGCGGAGGGCCTCAAGGCCGAGGACCTATTTTGCACCATGGTGGCGTGCCGGGTGCAACCTTTGCAGCGTCGTCCCCACCTAATCTGCCAGATGGGCAGACGGTGCGACCCATGCCGGCTCTCTACGAAGGCGCTGAAGGCGGTGACCGTGGTGAGGTGGGTAAACCTCTTCTCCGCCGCCAAGCTTGTTAAGGAGGTGTGGCAATGGGGCAAGCTCCCATACGACCGGGCGCATCCGGCTCCGCAGGTATGCGACGTGCCGCTCCTCTTGATTTTCTTCATCGCACGTGCTCTCCCCGGCCTTTTGTAATTGGGTCCGTCCTACCGACTGCAGCTGTTCCCACTGCTGCAAAGACATCGTCCACCTGCCACCGCCGTGGCGGAGTCGAACGCGGAGGAAATCGAGGACATCGATGACGTCGAGATGGAGGGGGAGGCGTCAGTCGGATCACCCCGAGCCGGAGACCTGGAGGCCGGGGGCTCGGAGTCGGCCGGTGAGTATCCTCTCGATGTTTTATTGCGCGGTTGGTCCGATGATGACGCCGAGCCTGGAGAGGTGTGCAATGCAGCCGCCTCGAAGGAGGGCTCCACCGCGCCGAGGAAGCGGGTTTGGAGGGTCGGACGGGTCCCGACGCTGGAGGAGCCGACCGTGGATGAGCGGGCGCTGGGCAAGCAGCCGGCGGGTTCCCATCCAGCCGCCAAGCGGGCGGCCACCGGTCAACCGCGAGGAAGCCGTAGACCATGCCGGCTGGCCCTGCCAGGAGGGCGGTACCTACGATGACCGGGTAGGCTGCCCTCAAACTCTGGCCCTTCTTTCGCATTTTCTTTCCTCGCTCTATTGGTTGATCTTTCTTGTGCGTAGGGCGGCGCGTGCCCTAGGGAAGACTGCACCACCAAGGGGGTCCGCGGGCGGCGGGGCGACGGAACCGGCCCGGAACGTGACCGCCGAGGAGAGGGAGCGCGCAGGTTAGTCCGATCTGGAGGCGGCTGAGCAGGAGGTGCTCGCCGAGCAGCACCGGCCTTGAGGGGAGGTCGCCCAGAAGCAGGCGGCCGAAAGGACCCGCGCGGAGACGGCGAGTCCTCCGCCGGCCACGAACCCGGCAAGCCAAGAGAGGAGGTCAAAGACGTGCACGACCCCACGCGACGGGCGGAGGCGAACGCGCAGGCCGCTGAGGAGGCACACGCGGCGGCGAGCGCGGCGGAGGCCGCCAAAGAAGCGGCGCCGGGGACCGACGAAGCGCCACCGGAGACCGTCGTCGTGCCACCGGAGCACGCGGCTCCGAATGTGGACGGGAACGGCGCGGCGAGGGATGGCGCGCCGGAGATTGAGGCCGCGGCCGGGGGGACCAACCGCGACCGCCACGCCGATGGAGACGACCGGGCCAACCGTCGAGACGCCAGGAGGCAGATCATTGGAGGGGGCCGGTCCCTTTATTCTGACGGTGTGGGGCCTGGCTACGACTGGAGCCGGCTCCGGTGCTGGGGGCCAGCCGCAGGATTCCTGGGCCGCGGCCGGCAGCACCCCAGGCGGAGGCGCACCCGACTCCCTCGGGGCCGTGGGGGTCGCGCTCATTGCGGAGTTTGCCGACTGCCGCAGCCAGGCGGTGCGAGAGGCCCAGGCAGCGCGGGACCGGATGGTCCACCTTGAGCAGTCCGTTGCAGTAAGGGTTCTCTGTCCCCATTTTCTTTTCTTGCCTTGTCGTTTTTTGTGCTTGAGCCTTTTCCAGTGGGGGCGCGCCAGCGCACCCACTTGGTGTAGCCCCCGAGACACGGGCCGGTTGGAGGGCAGCCGGGTCGGGTCTAACTGCGGTGTTCTTTGATCTTGTTCCTTGCAGGCCGTCCACGACCGTCGACCGACCGCGTACAACACACTGCTGGGCCTTTATCGGCAGGCCGAGGGCCGGCAGGCCGGCATATCAGCGGACCTGTGAGGTATGGTGATCATCTAGTCTTTCCAGTGGGGGCGCGCTAGCGCACCCACTGGGTGTAGCCCCCGGGATTCAGGCCGGCTGCCCTGCAGGCGGATCGAATTCTTTTCCTCGCTTTCTTTCTGATGGGAGCGCCTTTGTGTTGCGAAGCCACTGCTGCCGAGGCGGTCTGCCTCCGCCGCCAGGTGGTGCAACTTGGCGAGCAGCGGGAGCTCCTGTCCGCGGAGTGTGACCGGCTTCGCCAGGCGGCGGACCACCTGCAGGCGGAGAAGAGAGAGCGCGAGGCGGCCCACCGCCAGGAGTTGGAGCAGCAGGCGGCGAGTCACCGCGGGGCGCTGAAGGCCAAGGACGAGCTGCTGGAGCAGGCCGTGGAGGAGGCGCAGAAGGCCCGGGAGGACTATGACCGCCGAGCCTGTGAGTGGTCAGTGAGGGAGTCGAAGATGCGTGAGGAAGTGGGATCGATAGATTCGCTGCTTGGCCGTAAGTACCTTGTACTTTTTGCTTTCGGGTGCCATCTCGAGGCTTGACTTCTTCTCTTATGTTACACGTTTTCTTCCTCCCCCAGAACTCTTTCCTGAGACGCAGGGGGCCACAGAGGCGGTCGTGGAGGCCCATCGCGAGGAGCAACGCGCCCTGGGCGTGCACATCGGGCCCGTTACCGCCTGGACGGTGGGTGAAGTGAGGATTGCTGTCGAATCCCGCTTGAAGGTGGTGCTGCGGGCCATGGAGCGGCTCCAGAAGGCCGGCCTGGATTTGATCTGCGTCCTCTGGCCGACTGCGGTACGGCCCGGCTCTGTCAGCCGGCTGGCGCAGTGGTTGGAAGCCGGGCACGCGCGGGTGGAGGCCTGGAAGGCTTCGGCGGTGCGAGCCGGCGCGGCCATGGCGCTCCGGATCACGAGGTCCTGGTATTCGGACCTGGATCGGGGACTGCTGGCCACCCAGCGCACTGGCACCAACGCGGAGCTGGAGGCGGTTGCCGACGAGTTGGCCGTGCGGGCCTGCGATCTTGCGTCTTTTGCCGCGTGGGACGAGCACTTCCCGGAGCGAGCTGCAGACGGGGCGGTGATTCCGGAAGACCATTATTCGCTGGCCCTTGACGATCCGGACGGCAGCGCCGGTGAGATGGACGCCGAAGATACCGCCTCCAGCACCGACGCCTATGAAGACGTCGGGCTAGAGGGGGAAGCGGACGCGGGGCACACGGGAGCCAAGGACGGAGCTTCCACCAGCTAGGGTGGTCTTTTAATTTCCTGCCTGTTTTGGTTAGTTTGCAGTTCCACCCACTGGGGGTGTATGGATGTAATGAACATGCGGCCGTGGGCCTTTATGCTTCTTGTATATAACTTAATGCTTTTCGGTTTAGCCAAAACATTGTGCGCGCCGACTCGTTTATCGCTTTTCTTCCCTTTGGTTTCCGTTTCCCCGTACCTCCACCTTGCCGGCCTCGGCCCCGCCAGCCGTGCAGCCGGGAGCCGGTCTGCAGCTGGGACGGGGCGTCTGCCTTAAGGGAGACGGTGTGGAGTTTGGAAACCGTGGGGACATGAGCTAAAAACGAGCGCGGTAGAGGCCGACTGGAGGTGACATACGGGCCGGCTAGCCCGAGCCGGCTGCCCCTTCGCAGGAGTTTTTCGTGTGTAGTAAGTTTTTCCATCCCTGTGGTCTCGCCAGCCAGACAGTCGTGGGACGGTCTGTAGCTGGGCGGAGAGGGCGGATTTGCTTAGCTCATAGTACTCGACTGGCCTGGAAGGAGGACGCCTGGCCTAGCCGGCGAGTCCCCGGGTCCGGGGAGCTGGTTCCGGATGAACAGAAGGAAGTGGACGGAAAAGGTAGACCCCAAGTGTGGTCTTGGGGCACCTGCTGCATTCATTTAGCCCAAAAGGGTGAGGGTATATACATACACTGATTCCTTAGCAGTAAAACGGGCGGAGTAGCGCCGCGTTCCATGGACGCTCCGTCTCCTCGCCGGAGGCATCTCTCTTGCGCTTATGCGCATCGATTTTGTAGTACGCGTTGTTGTGTAATGCCTTGCTGATGATGAAGGGTCCCTCCCATGGAAAGGAGAGCTTGTGTTGGCCGGCGGTCGGCAGGACCCGGCGGAGCACCAAGTCGCCCTTGCGGAAAGCGAGCGGCCGGATCCTCTTGTTGTGGTAGTGCCGCAGCTTTTGCTGGTAGATGGCTGACCGGCTGAGGGCCAGCTCGCGTGGTTCCTCGAGTAGGTTGACGCCGTCTTCTCGTGCCTCTCTGGCGTCCGCCTCCGTGTACAGGGTGACACGCGGTGAGTCGAACTCGACATCCGTGGAGATGACCGCCTCTGACCCGTACACAAGGAAGAAGGGGGTGAATCCGGTTGATCGGTTTGGTGTGGTCCTCAAGCTCCACAGGACGGTAGGCAGCTCGTCGATCCAGCAGCCGGTAGAGTGCACGACCGGGGCGACGAGCCGGGGCTTGATTCCGGCCAGGATCATGCCGTTTGCCCTTTCCGCCTGGCCGTTCGACTGTGGGTGAGACACCGAAGCGAGGTCAAGCCGAATGGCCTCTGGAGAGCAGAAACGCGCTATTGCGCCTTTGGCGAAGTTGGTGCCATTGTCCGAGATGATGCTATGAGGAACGCCGTAGCGGATGGTGACGTCCTTGATGAACCACGGCCGTCCAGCTTCTTGATCGTCCTGGCCTCGATCCACTTGGTAAACTTGTCGACAGCCAGCAAAAGGTGCGTCATGCCGCCTCGCGCAGTCTTGAAGGGTCCCACTTTGTCGAGCCCCCGGGCGGCGAAAGGCCATGAGATGGGGTTGGTCTGGAGAACCGTAGCCGGCAAGTGGCTCTGGCTGCTGAATCGCTGGCATCCTTCGCACTTGTTGACCAGCCCCTTGGCGTTTTCCAAGGCGGTTGGCCAGTAAAAACCGTGGCAAAAGGCCTTGGCCACCAAGGTCCTGGAGGCGGCGTGGTGTCCGCACTCGCCTTGGTGGATGTCTTTGAGGATTTTGATTCCCCTAGCCATCTCGACGCAGCGCTCGAAGACGCCGGTTGCACTGCGTAGAACCAACTCATGGTTGATGATGGCGTAGGCGGGGATCGGCGTTGTACCTGGCAAGCCATCGCTTCATCGGCGGGGAGCTCGCCGCGGGTCAGGAAAGCGAGGATGTCTCGGGCCCACCCTGGAGCGGACACCTGAGCCGGCCCTGGCTCGCTTGGGGACCCGGGGGGCACCCGGGCTGGCGACGAAGTCCCCGGGTTCGACGCGGCAGCTCCCGGGGCCTCGTCGGCTGGGGAGGCGGCTTGTACCTCCAAGACGATGGCGTCGCTGGGGCCGAGGCCCTCCGGGGTTGGCTCCGAGGCGGGAGTCGGAGCGGCCGTCGGGGCCGGAGTGGCCGGAGGAGCCCCCGAGCCGGGAACAGCCTCGGTGGAGTCGGGGGGCACGAAGATGGACTCCGACTCAGGGGAGGGCTTAATCGATGGCTTGCGCAGTTGCTCGAGGGAGACGCCAACTGGGATTGCCTGCCGGGTGGAGCCGATCTTCGCCAGCGCGTCCGCCGCCTCGTTGTCCGTGCGCGGGACGTGATCAAATTCGCATCCCTCGAAAGAGCCGGTCAACTGCTGGACAAGGAAGCGGTAGCTTGCCATGTTTGCGTCCCTGGCATCCCATTCGACAGAGACCTGTTGGACCATGAGGTCCGAGTCGCCGAAATAGATGATGCGCCGGATGCCGATTTCTTTCTCGAGCCGGAGGCCGTGGACGAGGGCTTCGTACTCGGCCACATTGTTGGAGGCGGCGAAGAGGATTTGGAGGGCGTACTTGAGCTGGTCTCCCTTCGGGGAGAACAAGACGATGTCGGCTCCCAGGCCGGTTCGCATCTTCGAGCCGTCAAAATGCATGTGCCAGTGTGTGGAGTCGGGAGGCGGCGGCACGAACTGGGTCTCCGCCCACTCGACGAGAAAGTCGGCCACCACCTGGGATTTGATGGCCGTGTGCGGCTCGTACTGGATGTTGTGGTCGGCGCGGGTAATGGCCCACTTGGCGATCCGGCTAGTCGCGTCCTGGCACCCCATGATTTATGAGAGCGGAGCCGTGCTCACCACGGTGATGGTGTGCTCCTGGAAGTATTGCTTCCGCTTCTTGGCGGCAAAGTACACGCCGTAGCACATCTTCTGGTAGTGCGGGTAGTTTTTCTTGGAGGCGGAGAGGACCTCGCGTAGGTAGTAGACAGGGCGCTGAACCGGCAGCGCCTTGCCCTCCTCTGGCCGCTCTACTACCAGAACAACACTGACCACGCGTGTGGTAGCCGCGATGTACGCCAGCATGGGCTCCTTCTCAGCCGGCGCGGCCAAGACGGGCGCGGTGGAGAGGGCCCGCTTGAGGCCGCGGAATGCCTCGTCCGCTTAGTCAGTCCACTCGAACTTGGGGGTCTTCTTCATGAGCTGGTAGAGGGGCAGTGCCTTCTTGCCCAGCCGGCTGATGAACCAGCTGAGAGACGCCAGGCAGCCGGCGAACTTATGCACGTCACACAGCTTGGCCGGCTTGTGCATGCGTTTGATGGCCCTGATCTTTTTCGGGTTGGCTTCGATTCCGCGGGCAGAGACGAAGAAACCCAGGAGCTGGCCGACTGGCACGCCGAAGACGCACTTCTCCAGATTGAGCCGGACCTTGTACTCGCGCAGATTGGCAAAGGTTTCCCGAAGATCTTCGAGGAGGCTAAAATGCTTCTTGGTCTTGACGACGATGCCGTCCACATAGACGTGCACGTTCCTACCGATCTGGGGCAGGGCACTTCTGCATGCAGCGCTGGAACGTGGCGCCTGCGTTCTTGAGGCCGAACGACATGGTGATGTAGCAGTTGGCTCCGAAGGGTGTGATGAAGGAGGTTTTCAGCCGGTCGGCCGGATCCAGCTTGATCTTGAGGCCGTATCTATAATTTTTGCTTGTTCCATGCTGTTATATTATCATTCTTGGATGTTTTACAATCATTTTATAACAACTTTATATCATTTTTTGGGACTAACCTATTGACATAGTGCCAAAGTGCCAGTTGTTGTTTTTGCTTATTTTTTACTTCGTAGAAAATCAATACCAAACGGAGTCCAATCGCGACGAAACTTTTTGGAGATTTTTTCTAGACTAGAAGACACCCAGTGGGCCAAACAACTGCCGGAGAGGTGGGCTGTGGAGAGCACAACCCACCAGGGCACGCCAGGGGGGCCCCGGCGCGCCCTCCTCGGCCCCCTTTCGCACCGCCTCTGATGGCTATAAATTTCCAAATATTCCAAAAACCATAGGGGAGTCGACGAAACATAATTCCAGCCGCCGCAAGTTCCAGAACCGCGAGATCCAATCTAAACACCATCATGGAGGGGTTCATCTTCCTCATAGGTGCCTCTCCGATTATGCATGAGTAGTCCACCATAGACCTACGGGTCCGTAGGCAGTAGCTAGATGGCTTCCCCTCTCTCTCTTATGATTCTCAATAAAATGGTCTCTTGGAGATCTATTTGATGTAAACTTTTGCGGTGTGTTTGTTGGGATCCGATGAATTTTGAGTTCATGATCAGTTTCTATCCATGAATATTATTTGAGTCTTCTTTGATCTCTTATATGCATGATTACTTATAGCCTCGTATTTCTTCTTCGAATCTTTGGTTTAGTTAGGCCAACTAGATCGATTTTTCTTGCCACGGGAAGAGTAGCTTTGTGATGGGTTCGATCTTGCGGTGTTCTTTCCCAGTGACAGAAGGGGCAGCAAGACATGCATGTATCGTTGCTATTAAGGATAACAAGATGGGGTCTATTTCGACATCAATAGATCTTGTCTACATCATGTCATCGTTCTTATTGCATTACTCCATTTTTCCATGAACTTAATACACTAGATGCATGCTGGATAGCGGTCGATGTGTGGAGTAATAGAGGTAGATGCAGGCAGGAGTCGGTCTATCTATCTTGGACGTGATGCCTATATAATGATCATCGCCTTGGATATCGTCATGACTATTTGATTGTCTATCAATTGCCCAACAGTAATTTGTTCAGCCACCATGCGCTATACTCATGAGAGAAGCCACTAGTGAACCCTATGGCCCCCGGGTCTACTTTTCCATCATATTGCTTTCCGATCTACGTTTTTTGCACTCTTTGTTTTGAGATCTACAAAACCAAAACCCCAAAAATATATTGCTGCATATTTACTCTTTTTATTTGTGTTCTTGAGAGATCTATCTCTCCTATCCATCACTACCTGATCTATCTTATTACCGTAGAGAGATTGACAACCTCTCTTTCGCGTCGGGTTGCAAGTATTTGTTGTTTGTGTGCAGGTGCTTCTTATTGGGTGGCGGTGATCCTCCTACTGGTTCGATAACCTTGGTTTCATAACTGAGGGAAATAGTTACCGTCGCTGTGCTGCATCATCCCTTCCTCTTTGGGGAAATACCGACGCAGCCTCAAGCCACGTCAAAGGAATTTCTGGCGCCGTTGCCGGGGAGGAAGCGGTCTCTTCTACGTGCCTATCGTAGGCGCCGAGGGGACTCCACCATCATCTACCAGGTTCCTAATCACAAATCTCATCTCCTTGCAATTACATTATTTTCCATTTGCCTCTCGTTTTCCTCTCCCCCACTTCACCAATTTGCCGTTTTATTCGCCCTCTTTTTCGTTTGCCCTTTTTCTTTCCGGATCTCTTCCTTGCTTGCAATCTTGTTTGCGTAGTCACGATGACTCAAGAGAACACCAAGTTGTGCGATTTTTCCAATACTAATAATAATGATTTTATTAGTACGCCTATTGCTCCTCCCGCCACTAGTGCGGAGTCTTGTGATATTAATGCCGCTTTGTTGAATCTTGTCATGAAAGATCTATTTGCCGGTACTCCTAATGAGGATGCCGCGTCCCATCTAAACACGCTCATAGAATTGTGTGATATGCAAAAGAAAAAATATGTGGACAATAATATTGTGAATTTGAAACTATTTCCTTTTTCCTTGCGTGATCGTGCTAAAATTTGGTATTCCTCTTTGCCTCGCAATAGTATCGATTCTTGGAATAAGTGCAAGGATGCTTTTATCACTAAGTATTTTCCGCCCGCGAAAATTATTTCCCTTAGGACACAAATCATGAATTTTAAGCAACTCGAGCATGAACATGTTGCACAATCTTGGGAAAGAATGAAGTTGATGCTAAGAAATTGTCCTACTCATGGTTTAAATCTTTGGATGATCATACAAATTTTTATGCGGGATTGAATTTTGTCTCTAGAAATCTTTTAGATTCCGCCGCGGGTGGTACTTTTATGGAGATTAATTTGGGTGAAGCCACTAAATTGCTAGATAATATCATGGCTAATTATTCTCAATGGCATACCGAAAGAGCACCTACTAGTAAGAAAGTTAATTCGGTAGAGGAAATTAGCACTTTGAGTGATAAAGTTGATGCTTTGATGAAATTGGTTGCTAGTAAAAATGCTCCTATTGATCTTAATGATGTGCCTTTGTCTACTTTGATTGAGCAAAATAGTGATTCCGTAGATGTGAATTTTGTCTCTCGAAACAATTTCAATAACAATGCTTATAGAGGTAATTTTAATCCTAGGCCTTTTCCTGGAAATTCCTCTAATAATTATGGTAATTCCTATGGTAATTCTTCTTACAATAATAATAGAACACCTCTGATCTTGAGAGTAATATTAAAGAATTTATCAATGCGCAAAAGGCTTTCAATACTACGATAGAAGAAAAGTTGAATAAGATTGATGATATGTATAGAAGCATTGATATAATTTCTCATGATGTTGAAAATCTCAAGTTGAAAGCTTTTGTGCCTAAGATTTATAAATCTATTAAAGCTTTATATGTCTCTATGGATGAAAGTAAGAAAAGAACCGCTATGCTTAGAGCTAACAGAGAAATCTTAGAAAAATCGTTTTCTAGTGATTGCCTTCATAAGAAAGATGAAGATCTTAAAGTGATTGGTGCTTATTCTATTGATTCCTTGTTTAGTAATATTAAAATTGATAATGGAGGGACTGAATTAGAGTCAACTTTAGCTAGAAGACGTCCAAATAATTTGGAGGGTGAAAATCTTGATGAAAAATTTGATAAAAGTGGGTTTGAAGAGGTCAAAACTTTAACTAGTGATGTGTCCACTATCTTGGATTGCAAAGACTTTAATTATGATAGTTGCTCTTTGATTGAGTGTATTTCTTTGTTGCAATCCATGTTGAATTCACCCCATGCTTATGAGCAAAATAAAGCTTTTACTAAACATATCGTTGATGCCATGATGAAATCTTTTGAAGAAAAGTTGGAGTTGGAGATTTCTATTCCTAGAAAATTACATGATGAGTGGGAACCTACCATTAATGTCAAGATTAAAAATTATGAATGCTTTGTTTTGTGTGATTTTGGTGCTAGTGTTTCCACGATTCCGAAATCTCTATGTGATGTGCTTGGTCTTACCAATATTGAAGAATGTTCTCTTAATTTGCACTTGGCGGATTCTACTATTAAAAAGCCATTGGGAAGAATTAATGATGTTCTTATTATTGCAAATAGGAACTATGTGCCTATTGATTTTATTGTGCTTGATATTGATTGCAATCCGTCTTGTACCATTATACTTGGTAGACCGTTTTTACGCACTATAGGTGCCGTGATTGATATGAAAGAAGGCAATATTCATTTTCAATTTCCCTTCAGAAAGGGTATGGAACACTTCCCTAGAACAAGAATTAAGCCACCATATGAATACATCATGAGGGCATCCTATGGATCCAAAACCAAAGATGACAATACTTGAATCTATGCGTTATGCCTAGCTAGGGGCGTAAAACGATAACGCTTGTTGGGAGGCAACCCAATGAATAAATAATTTTTTGCTTTTTCCTTTCTGTTTTTGTGTGTTGACACAATTATGCCTCTGTTATGATTGTGTTTTTATGGTTTATTTAGTGTTTGTGCCAAGTAAAGCCTTTAGGATGATTCATGGGATGAGTAGAAGTGATGCTGAATCTGAAACAGAAACTTTGCGTCCAGTATATGAATTTTCCTTTTTTGTTGGACCGTGATCTTGAGCTGAAATTTTAGCACAGTGTTTCTATACAAATTCCTGACATTGTCCTAATTTTCAGAATTTTTAGAGTTAGAGAAGTATGGGTAGAGTACAGATTACTACAGACTGTTCTGTTTAAGACAGATTCTATTTTCGTTGCATTGTGTGCTTGTTTTGATGAATCTATGGGTTATATTGAAGGGTATGAGCCATGGTAAAGTTAAAATACGGTAGTTATAATTCAATATATATTGCTGCATATTTACTCTTTTTATTTGTGTTCTTGAGAGATCTATCTCTCCTATCTATCACTACCTAATCTATCTTATTACCGTAGAGAGATTGACAACCTCTCTTTCGCGTCGGGTTGCAAGTATTTGTTGATTGTGTGCTGGTGCTGCTTATTGGGTGTTGGTGATCCTCCTACTAGTTCGATAACCTTGGTTTCATAACTGAGGGAAATACTTACCGTCGCTGTGCTGCACCATCCCTTCCTCTTTGGGGAAATACCGACGCAGTCTCAAGCCACGTCAAAGGAATTTCTGGTGTCGTTGCCAGGGAGGAAGCGGTCTCTTCTACGTGCCTATCGTAGGCGCCGAGGGGACACCACCATCATCTACCAGGTTCCTAATCACAAATCTCATCTCCTTGCAATTACATTATTTGTCATTTGCCTCTCGTTTTCCTCTCCCCCACTTCACCAATTTGCCGTTTTATTCGCCCTATTTTTCATTTGCCCTTTTTCTTGCCGGATCTCTTCCTTGCTTGCAATCTTGTTTGCGTAGTCACGATGACTCAAGAGAACACCAAGTTGTGTGATGTTTCCAATACTAATAACACTGATTTTATTAGTACGCCTATTGCTCCTCCCGCCACTAGTGCGGAGTCTTGTGATATTAATGCCGCTTTGTTGAATCTTGTCATGAAAGATCAATTTGCCGGTAATCCTAATGAGGATGCCGCGTCCCATCTAAACACGTTCGTAGAATTGTGTGATATGCAAAAGAAAAAAGATGTGGACAATGATATTGTGAAGTTGAAACTATTTCCTTTTTCCTTGCGAGATCGTGCAAAATTTTGGTTTTCATCTTTGCCTCGCAATAGTATCGATTCTTGGAATAAGTGCAAGGATGCTTTTATCACTAAGTATTTTCCGCCCGCGAAAATTATTTCCCTTAGGACGCAAATCATGAATTTTAAGCAACTCGAGCATGAACATGTTGCACAATCTTGGGAAAGAATGAAGTTGATGCTAAGAAATTGTCCTACTCATGGTTTAAATCTTTGGATGATCATACAAAATTTTTATGCGGGATTGAATTTTGTCTCTAGAAATCTTTTAGATTCCGCCGCGGGTGGTACTTTTATGGAGATTACTTTGGGTGAAGCTACCAAATTGCTAGATAATATCATGGCTAATTATTCTCAATGGCATACCGAAAGAGCACCTACTAGTAATAAAGTTAATTCGGTAGAGGAAATTAGTACTTTGAGTGATAAAGTTGATGCTTTGATGAAATTGGTTGCTAGTAAAAATGCTCCTATTGATCTTAATGATGTGCCTTTGTCTACTTTGATTGAGCAAAATAGTGATTTCGTAGATGTGAATTTTGTCTCGCGAAACAATTTAAATAACAATGCTTATAGAGGTAATTTTAATCCTATGCTGTTTCCTGGAAATTCCTACAATAATAATTGGAACACCTCTGATCTTGAGAGTAATATTAAAGAATTTATCAATGTGCAAAAGGCTTTCAATACTACGATAGAGGAAAAGTTGAATAAGATTGATGATATGTCTAGAAGCATTGATAGAATTTCTCATGATGTTGAAAATCTCAAGTTGAAAGCTTTTGTGCCTAAGTTTGATGAATCTATTAAAGCTTTATATGTCTCTATGGATAAAAGTAAGAAAAGAACCGCTATGCTTAGAGCTAAAAGAGAAATCTTAGAAAGATCGTTTTCTAGTGATTGCCTTCGTAAAAAAGATGAAGATTTTAAAGTGATTGGTGTTTCTTCTATTGATTCCTTGTTTAGTAATGTTAAAATTGATAATGAAGGGACTGAAGTAGAGTCAACTTTAGCTAGAAGGCATCCCAATAATTTGGAGGGTGGAAATCTTGATGAATTTTTTACTAAAAGTGGGTTTGAAGAGGTCAAAACTTTAACTAGTGATGTGCCCACTATCTTGGATTGTAAAGACTTTAATTATGATAGTTGCTCTTTGATTGAGTGTATTTCTTTGTTGCAATCCATGTTGAATTCACCCCATGCTTATGAGCAAAATAAAGCTTTTACTAAACATATCGTTGATGCCATGATGAAATCTTTTGAAGAAAAGTTGGAGTTGGAGATTTCTATTCCTAGAAAATTACATGATGAGTGGGAACCTACCATTAAGGTCAAGATTAAAAATTATGAATGCTTTGCTTTGTGTGATTTGGGTGCTAGTGTTTCCACGATTCCGAAATCTCTATGTGATGTGCTTGGTCTTACCAATATTGAAGAATGTTCTCTTAATTTGCACTTGGCGGATTCTACTATTAAAAAACATTTGGGAAGAATTAATGATGTTCTTATTCTTGCAAATATGAATTATGTGCCTATTGATTTTATTGTGCTTGATATTGATTGCAATCCGTCTTGTCCCATTATACTTGGTAGACCGTTTTTACGCACTATAGGCGCCGCGATTGATATGAAAGAAGGCAATATTCGTTTTCAATTTCCCTTGAGAAAGGGTATGGAACACTTCCCTAGAACAAGAATTAAGCCACCATATGAATCAATCATGAGGGCATCATATGGATCTAAAACCAAGGATGACAATACTTGAATCTATGTGTTATGCCTACCTAGGGGCGTAAAACGATAGCGCTTGTTGGGAGGCAACCCAATGAATAAATAAATTTTTGCTTTTTCCTTTCTGTTTTTGTGTGTTGACACAATTATGCCTCTGTTATGATTGTGTTTTATGGTTTATTTAGTGTTTGTGCCAAGTAAAGCCTTTAGGATGATTCATAGGATGAGTAGAAGTGATGCTGAATCTGAAACAGAAACTTTGCATTCAGTATATGAATTTTCATTTTTTACTGGAACGTGATCTTGAGCTGAAATTTTAACACAATGTTGCTATACAAATTCCTTACGTTTTCCTAATTTTTCAGAATTTTTAGAGTTAAATAACTATGCGTAGAGTACAGATTACTACAGACTGTTCTGTTTAAGACAGATTCTGTTTTCGTTGCATTGTGTGCTTGTTTTGATGAATCTATGGGTTATATTGAAGGGTATGAACCATGGTAAAGTTAAAATACAGTAGGTATAATTCAATAATAAAATATTAATGGTTTGCAACAGTACCTAAAGTAGTGATTTGCTTTCTTATACTAACGGATCTCACGAAGATTTTGTTGAGTTTTGTGTGATTGAAGTTTTCAAGTTTTGGGTGAGATCACGATGGATGAGGGAATAATGAGTGATAAAAGCCTAATCTTGGGGATGCTACCGCACCCCCAAGATATATCCAAAGACAAACAAGCAACTAAGCTTGGGGATGCCCCCGACTGGCATCCCCTCTTTCTTCTAACGACCATCGGTATTTTACTTGAAGCTATATTTTTATTCGTCACATATCTTGAGTTTTGCTTGGAGCGTCATGTATCTTTGCTTGGTTTGTTTGTTAGTTTTTCCCTTGTATCCTTGCTGTACACACCTATTTGAGAAAGCCAAAATCATGCTATGATTTGTTAGAATTGCTCTATGTGCTTCACTTAAACTTTTTGAGCTAGAGAATTGCTCTAGTGCTTCACTTATATCTTTTTGAGCACGGTGTGCTTGGAAGCTTTTGTAGAAATACTCCCATGCTTCACTTATATTAATTTGAGAGTTAGTAAATTTTGAAGAAATCCTCTCATGCTTCACTTATACCTTTTTGAGAGATGAAATCTTTATGCTCATGTGCTTCACTTAAATTTGTTTGAGCTTGCCAAAAAGCAATGGCAATATATGAAACTAGTCCCAAAGTGATAGATATCCAAGGAGGATATAATAAAAACTTTCATGAAGATCATTGGACAAATTAAACTTGATTCCTTGTAATAGGTTTGAAACATGATGATAGTAATATGTTAGTCATGTTAGTGAGTAATTATGCTTTAGTAGGAATATTGGTGTTAAGGTTTGTGATTCCCTATGCATGCACGAAAGTCATTAGTTATGCAATGAAGTTACATCCTACTTGTGGTGCATTATTCGGTGTTAGTGATGCTCAATGCTCACTTATGTGAATTTTCGTTTCTTGGTTTGGTTGCTTCCCAATTTATTTGCTAGCCTCCATTTGTACTAAGTAAAAATACTACTTGTGCATCCAAAATCCTTAAACCAAGTTTTGCCTTATGAGTCCACCATACCTACCTATATGCGGTATTTCCATGCCGTTCCAAGCAAATTTGTATGTGCCATCTCCAAATTTTCAAAATAAAATTTCTCTTTTGTGTGCCCGTACCTCTCATGAAACGGTGGGGAGTGTCCAATATTTTTCCATGCTAGATGTGTTATTCTCAAGATGAGTGTTTATTCACTTGTCATTGCACGAGAGTGCCGCGGTAATAGGGATGCCCATTCCCGAAATAAAAAGAAAAAAATATTTACTTTATGTTGTCAAATAATAAATTCCTTGGAAAGTGTTGGTATGGAAGGCAACCGTGGATACGGCCCACCGTGGAAAGTGAAAGTTTGGTGGAAAAAGGAATAAACTTTATTTTATGTTTGGGAACCGCCTATGATATATCTAGCATGGAAAGTATTGTGAGCTACTTTGTCGTTTTCGTTGACAGGAAAAGCATGCCACCCAAAACATTTTCTCTCTCTCAATTTAAACCTTGAGCTCTGGCACCTCTACAAATCCCTACTTCCCTCTGTGAAGGGCCTATCTTTTATTTTATGCATTTTTTATTTTTTTGCTTTGAGTCTCCATCTTCTCTTATAAGCACCAACTAGGGGGCACTATGATCATACTTGAGCATTGGGCATAGTTAATATTTGAGTGTGTTTCATGAATGGATCAATGATTAAGCATGATGGGCTAGGGATAACTTTCTTTAGTGTTGATATTTTGAAAGAAATGGTTGCTTGTTGACATGCTTGAGTATTGAAGTCATTATGTTAAAACTAGACTAATGCTTTGAATCATTATAACTCCAAATGTCCATGCTATACAGAAGAAAAGAATGTGATGAACATGTTAGGCATCATTCCACATCAAAAATTCTGTTTTTATCATTTACCTACTTGAGGACGAGTAGGAATTAAGCTTGGGGATGCTGATACGTCTCCAACGTATCTATAATTTCAGCTTGTTCCATGTTGTTATATTATCATTCTTGGATGTTTTACAATCATTTTATAACAACTTTATATCATTTTTTGGGACTAACCTATTGACATAGTGCCAAAGTGCCAGTTGCTGTTTTTGCTTGTTTTTTACTTCGCAGAAAATCAATAGCAAATGGAGTCCAATCGCGATGAAACTTTTTGGAGATTTTTTCTGGACCAGAAGACACCCAGTGGGCCAAACAACTGCCGGAGAGGTGGGCTGCGGAGAGCACAACCCACCAGGGCGCGCCAGGGGGGCCCCGGCGCGCCCTGATGGGTTGTGCCCTCCTCGGCCCCCTTCCGCACCGCCTCTGATGCCTATAAATTCCCAAATATTCCAAAAACCCTAGAGGAGTCGACGAAACACAATTCCAGCCGCCGCAAGTTCCAGAACTGCGAGATCCAATCTAAACACCATCACGGAGGGGTTCATCTTCCTCATAGGTGCCTCTCGGATGATACGTGAGTAGTCCACCATAGACCTACGGGTCCGTAGGTAGTAGCTAGAATGCTTCCCCTCTCTCTCTTATGATTCTCAATACAATGGTCTCTTGGAGATCTATTTGATGTAAACTTTTGCGGTGTGTTTGTTGGGATCCGATGAATTTTGAGTTCATGATCAGTTTCTATCCATGAATATTATTTGAGTCTTCTTTGATCCCTTATATGCATGATTACTTATAGCCTCGTATTTCTTCTTCGAATCTTTGGTTTAGTTAGGCCAACTAGATCAATTTTTCTTGCCATGGAAAGAGGTGCTTTGTGATGGGTTCGATCTTGCGGTGTTCTTTCCCAGTGACAGAAGGGGCAGTAAGACACGCATGTATCGTTGCTATTAAGGATAACAAGATGGGGTCTATTCCTACATGAATAGATCTTGTCTACATCATGTCATCGTTCTTATTGCATTACTCTGTTTTTCCATGAACTTAATACACTAGATGCATGCTGGATAGCGGTCGATGTGTGGAGTAATAGAGGTAGATGCAGGCAGGAGTCGGTCTATCTATCTTGGACGTGATGCCTATATAATGATCATCGCCTTGGATATCGTCATGACTATTCGATTTTCTATCAATTGCCCAACAGTAATTTGTTCACCCACCGTGCACTATACTCATGAGAGAAGCCACTAGTGAACCCTATGGCCCCCGGGTCTACTTTTCCATCATATTTCTTTCTGATCTACGTTTTTTGCACTCTTTGTTTTCAGATCTACAAAACCAAAAACCCAAAAATATATTGCTGCATATTTACTCATTTTATTTGTGTTCTTGAGAGATCTATCTCTCCTATCCATCACTACCTCATCTATCTTATTACCGTAGAGAGATTGACAACCTCTCTTTCGCGTCGGGTTGCAAGTATTTGTTGTTTGTGTGCAGGTGCTGCTTATTGGGTGGCGGTGATCCTCCTACTGGTTCGATAACCTTGGTTTCATAACTGAGGGAAATACTTACCGTCGCTGTGCTGCAGCATCCCTTCCTCTTTGGGGAAATACCACCGTAGTCTCAGGCCACGTCAGACAGCAGGTCGCAACCGGCGGTGGAGTCGATCACCTGGTCGATCCGCGGCAGGGCGAAAGGTTCCTTGGGGCATGCCTTGTTCAGGCTTGTGTAGTCGATACACATGCACCAAGTCTTGTTCCTCTTCAGCACCAGGACTGGGTTCGCCAGCCAGTCCGGGTGGAAAACTTCCATGATGAAGCCGGCTGCGAGCAGCCGGGCGATCTCTTCACCTATGGTATGCCACTTCTCCTCGGAGAAATAGCGCAAGGGTTGCTTGACCGGCTTCGCACCCGGCCGTACGTGGAGTTTGTGCTCGGCGTACTTCCTCGGAACACCCGGTATGTCCTTGGGGTACCACGCAAAGATGTCCCGATTCTCACGGAGGAAGTCGACGAGCTTGCCTTCCTATTTGTTGCTGAGGTTCGTGCTAATGGTGATGCACTGCTGGGGGTTGGCCGGGTCGAGTGGTACCTGCTTCGTGTCTTTGGACGGCTGGAAAGCCGCCTCGTTGGCCGACTGGGATGGAGGAGCCGGTATGGCTGGCTGCTCGGTGGCCTGGGCCACGAGCCGGTCTAGTTGGCGCCTTTTTCCGCGATGACCAAGGCCTCGGCCAGCCGGCTGCTATCGCACACGCAGTCGATCGACTTCTTGTAGTCACCCTCGATGGTGATGATGCCCTTGGGGCCTGGCATCTTCAGCTTGAGGTAAGCGTAGTGTGGGACCACCATGAATTTGATGAGCGCCGGCCTGCCCAGCAGCGCGTGGTAGGGGCTGTTGAGGTCCACCACCTCAAACCAAACCGGCTCGCGGCAGAAGTAGCTCTTGTTGCCGAAGAGGACGTTGAGCTGGATCTTTCCGATGGGGATGCAAGACTGCCCCGGCACGATTCCGTAAAAAACCGTCCGGGTCAGCTTCAGGTCTTTCTCCTTGAGCCCCAGCTTGAGCAGCGTGTCGCGATAGAGGATGTTGATGCTGCTGCCTCCGTCGATCAGCACCCGAGAGAAGCGGCAGGTGAGCCTGTCGGAGGCGCTGGTGGGGTCGATGACGAGGCCGTAGCTGCTCGGTTTTGGCATCACGGCCAGATGATTCGCCCGGCTCCAGGTGACCGGTTTCTCGGACCAGTGCATGTACTGGGGGGGTCAAGGGCACCGTGGCGTTTACCTCGTGTTGGCGCTGGCGCTGGCTGTGCTTGTTGCTGCCCTCGCTGGTGAAGACGACGTATGCACCGTCTTGGTCAGGGAACACGTCGTGGAGGCGGCCATTGTTTGGAGCCGGCGCCGGCTGCGGAGCCGGAGCCGGGGTGGGGGCCGGAGCCCGAGGAGGCGGAGGCGGGGGGACCGCGAGGCCCTCGCCCCAGGCCAGCCATTGAAAGAAACTGCACTGCCGAAGCGTGTGGGTGGCCGGCTTCGCCCCGATGTGCATTTTGCAGGGCGCGTCAAGCATCTGCTCGAAGGTGAGCTTAGGCTGCCAGGCGGCTTTGCCGGTTCGCTGCCGCTGGCTGGCGGCCTAGGCAGCCGGCTGCTCTTCCTCGATCGTGGTGACTTGCTTATTCCCGTAGCAGTGGTCCGGCTGGTCGGCCTTTCGCTTGTTGCTCTGCTGCTGCCGGCCATCCCCAGTCGGCCGAACAGATGAGGGCAAGGCAGGGACGGCCTTGCCGGCAGAGTTGACCTTGATCCGCATGGCGGAGTCGGCCGTGGCGTACTTGTCCGCCTTGGCCATGAGCTCCGCTAGGGTGGCCGGATCGGAGGACATGAGCTTGTGCTTGAGCAGGGTGCCGTCTCGGCAGCCCTCGGAGAGTACTGGATCGCCTGCACCTCGTGCACCCCTTCGCAGGAGTTGTGAAGCTCGGTCCAGCGTGTGAGGTAGTCGCGAAGGGACACTTCCGGCCCCTGAACGCACATGGCCAGCTCGCGGGGGCGTTCGGGCCGTTTGTAGGTGCCGGTGAAGTTGCGTACGAATGCTTCTTCGAAGTCCATCCAGGTGTGGACGCTGCTAGCCGGCAGACTATTAAGCCATGTCCGGGCCGAGCCCAGCAGCATGAGGGGGACGTAGCGCACCGCAACGCGCTTGTTGCCCCGGGCGATGCCGACTGCGGTGGTGTAGTCGATCAGCCAGTCCTCGAGCTTGGCCGTGCCATTGTACTTGGGGCGTGTCGCGAGGCAACGTGAAGCCGGGCGGGAATGGCTTGTTGCGGATGCGTGGCCCAAAGCAGGCCGGGCCGATTGGGCCCTCCTCCTAAAGAAGGAGGGACTCCGCCAGTCGTTCGATGCGGGCTCGGGCATCGTTCTCGCTCCGGGGGACGCGGGGCCCGAGCCGGGCGGTGAGCTCGGGTCGAACTGCCGGCTCGGGCGTGCGCGCCCGGTCACGACGCGGGGCTGGCTCGTTATTCCGCTGGCTGGCTAGCTGGCTGCTCGTCGCCGTGCTGAGAACGCCCTCCGTGGCTCAGGCCGGCCCGGCGCCCAGAGCCGCGGGGAGAAGAGGAATGCTGGTCTTGTCGGTGCTCGCCGACAGCCAGCGCCTCGTCCCCTTCGAGCCGGAGGGAGCCGGTGCCAGCCGGGGCCTGGTCGAGGTGGGCCTGTTGCTCGTTGGCGGCTGCGATGAGGTCTTGGATGTGTCGCTCTCGCTACGCACGCTCCTCGCCCTCCAGGGAGGCGAGGTCGGCGTATGCCACCTGGACCGCCCTCATGTTGGCCACAGGGGTGTCGTAGGTGGGCAGCTTGCCGCCGAGGATCTCCGCGACCACGTGGCCGCGATTTCTAACCTCCCCACACCGGCTGGGCTCGTTACCAGCCGAGGTGAGGCCGTAGGCAGAGTTGTATTCGCATTGCGCGGCCTCCATCCGATGCCGGGCGGACGCGAGGGAGTTGGCCTCCGCAAACAACTGCTTGCGGGACGTCTCCAGCTCTGCCGCGGCGGTGGCCGGGTTGTTCGTTGGCGCGATAGGGATGCTCAACCCCTCGAGGGTGGAGCGGAGGAGATCGGACGTGCCAGGACGGGCGGCGGCGGCAGCCGCGTCTGCCTCCGCCCTAGCGCGAGATGTCGCGGCAGCCGCGTTGGCCTCCGCTTGGGCGCGGCCGGAGCTCGTGGAGGAGCTGGTGG
This sequence comes from Elymus sibiricus, assembly GCA_039707655.1. Lineage (NCBI taxonomy): Eukaryota > Viridiplantae > Streptophyta > Magnoliopsida > Poales > Poaceae > Elymus > Elymus sibiricus. Next base: position 361,016,277 of record CM077671.1, read on the forward strand.
CCATCACCTCGACACACGCGTCGGAACCAACGGCGCGGCCCAGGGCGTTGCAGCTGACGGCCGTCGGAGGGTCAGTGACGTCGAGCACCAGGCTAGGGTACTCTTCGGCGGCGGGTGCGTCGGTAGCCCCGCGAAGAGCGCGCACAGACCGTCTAGGTCGCTCGCGTCCACGCCGTCTGGAGGAAACGTCGGGTTGGCGACGACGAGCCCCGCGCCAAGGTAGTCGTCGGAGGTCGGCGCATCGCCCAGGCGTAGCTTGCCAAAGCGTGCGCACAGGCTGTCTATGCAGACGGAAGCACCGTCCGCGAGGCGGGTGGAGTCAGAGTCCAGCACTGCGCCGTCTCCCGCGGAAGCAGGTGCTACCGGAGTGATGAGTAGCCCGAGCGCATTGCGCTCGGCGGAGTTGGTGAAGGGTCCCGCCCGGAGCGTGGCTCCGGCCGACGCTGCGCTCGGCCCCACGGTGGGCGCCAACTGTCGTCGTATTGTCACGACAGATGCCATGGGTAGGCTAATCGAGTGTGGTTGGGGCCGGAAGGACGTCGTCGGGCTTCGGAAATGGGATTGGGGACACGCGGAGCGAGACACCGATGTACCCAGGTTCGGGGCCGTCCGAGGGAGGTAACACCCCGAGTCCTGCTTTTCCAGCTCGTTACTCAAGAGGTCTACAATGGTTGCTCCTTGAGCTGTTGGATGGAGGAGGAGGAAGGAGCTGAGGGGCGGGCTTCTTCTCTCCGCGAGTGTGTGTGGGTATGAGTGTGTGCGTGAAGCCGCCCGCTGCATGGGGGGCGCCGGGGGTTTTTATAGGCCAACCCCCTGGCTTACAATATACGTAAAGGACACCTAGGGGGTCCCGGCTGGCAGCCTCCCTAGCTGGCTAGGGGCCCACCGGCTCGGTAGTCTTGTCTCTGGTAGGCCCCGCCGGCTGCAGGGTCCCGTCGAGGTGGGGGCCCGTCGGCCGGCCCTCGCCATTGGTGCGTGCCCGTCACGCCGCGGCACGGGACGCACTGTTCCACACCGCCTTAGAGTAGCCGGCCGCGGTCAGCTGTATGGCTGGCAGCACTGTAGCCATGCGGGGCGTGGGTAATGGAGTGGTTGGAGGCGTGCCTCCACTGTGGCATGTCGTCTAGCCGCAGTCGGCTACGGTCAGCGGTATGGCCGACTGCACTGTAGCCATGCGGGGGCAGGTAATGGAGTGGACGGGGGCGTGCCTCCACCGAGGGTTGGGAAGTGTCACCGTTGCCACGCGTACCCTGGTCAGCTGTACTTGGGTCACCGCCGTCGCGTCACACCGTCACGTCGGTGCCCCGTAGCGTGGGCCAATGTGGAAAGTATCGCCTTCCGGCTAGCGGGTTGCTTCGGGGCCGGCCAGAGGGACGCCGGCTCTGAGCCAGCCAGAGTGCGGAGCCGGCCAAGCGGAGCCGGCCTTTGAGGGGCGCAGTACGCCCCATTTTTTTGAAAAGGGCTACGGGCCGGCTTGAGCCTACCTCGGGGTTATCCCCCCGACACCCGATGTTGGTCGAAAGGATGGACGTCCACCGAGGCCCATGAATGGGCGTGATGCCGATAACCACGCGGTGGAGTGTCGAAGACAGCCATCACCTGAAAGCACATTTGCTCCCTTGGTGGTTTTGGTAATTAATAACAACATATATGTCATTGAACTAATGTTTCCACTAAGTATATTTCTGGAAAAGTTCAATGATGGGTTAGCAAAAGGATTGTGGAGAGACCCCTAGATGCAAGGAAATGGATTGGCAAAGCTTCAAGCAAGAGAACTCTACATTTTACTTTGTGAGAAATCACCTTGAGTCCATAGGAAAGCCAATACTATTAAAAGTGGGGTAAGGTACTGTTGGTGAACAAGATGCTCCATGTGCACAAGTGATAGTCACCAAAAACACCCACAAACTCTTCCACAAAAGTCTGTCCAAGCCTATCATGAAAATCGGTGTAACCAACTTTTCCACTCAGTCCCACCGATTCCCACCTCAGACAGACCCATGCCAAACCCTAGCTTTTCGGTGCAACCGATTCTGCTTCGGTGCCACCGAGTTCAGCTTGCCAACTTTCTGTTACCTCGATTCTTAAAATCGGAATTTCCGAGATTTTGGATCGGCGTCACCGAGTTTTTGGAACTAATCGTTGGTCACCTAATCGGTACCACCAAGATCTTTGTATCGGTCTCACCGAGATTCAAAAGTTGCTACCTTTGGAGAAACTCGGTACCACCGAGTTTTATACTTCGGTGTCATCGAGTTGGTCACTTTAGGTGTAACGGTTGGATTTTTGGGGATGCCTATATATACCCCTTCACCACCACCCACTCGAAAGAGAAGCACTCAGAACTATTCCGTACTTGCCCCATCCAATTTTCTGAGAGAGAGCCACCTAATCATGCATTGAGATCAAGCCATTCCACTCCATCCATATGAATCTTGATCTCTAGCCTCCCCAAGTTGCTTTCCACCAATTCAATCTCTTCCACCAAAGCCAAATCTGTGAGAGAGTGATTGTGTGTTGAGGAGTCTATCATCTTGAAGCATAAGAGCAAGGAGTTCATCGACATTACCAAGCCTATTACCTTTTGGAGGGTGGTGCCTCCTAGATTGGTTAGGTGTCGCTTGGGAGCCTCCTACTTCGTGTTGTGTTGTTGAACCAAGAAGTTTGTACGGGCAAGGAGATTGCCTACTTCGTGAAGATCTACCCATAGTGAGGCTAGTCCTTCGTGGACGGAAGCCGTTATGGAATAGTCAAGGTTGCTACTTCGTGGACCCTTATGGGTGGAGCCCTCCGTGGACTCTCGCGACCGTTACCCTCCGTGGGTTGAAGACTGCATAAACGTGGACGTACAATAGCACCACCTATCGGAACCACGGGAAAAATCTTCGTGTCTCCAAATTGCGTATGATCTTCCTCCCTACCCTCTTCTTCATATGCTTGTCTTTACTTTCCGCTGCTATACTCTTAGACATGCATGTGTCGGGTGTACTTGAATTTCTATAATTGCTAAAATCTGTCAACACTTAAAATTGGGAAAAGGTAGAATTTTTATTTGCTCAAGTAGTCTAATCACCCCCCCTCTAGACATAATTTCGATCCTACAAGTGGTATCAGAGCTTTGGTCTCCATTCCATTGGTCTCACAACCAAGGAGAGTATGGCGTCTAGTGAGGGAAATTATCACCGTAGTGGTCCGTACTTTGATGGCACAAATTTTGCTAGTTGGAAGCACAAAATGAAAATGAATATTCTTGGTCATAACCCTGCCGTTTGGGCTGTTGTTCTTGTTGGCTTGCAAGGTGAATTCTTTGGTGATGGAAAGGAACCGGATCGTGAAGCGACCGCGGATGAATTGAAGATGTTGCAATACAATGCTCAAGCATGTGACATTCTCTTCAACTGCCTATGCCCCGAAGAATTCAACAAAATCAGCCGTCTTGAGAATGCCAATGAAATTTGGGATACTTTGGTTGATATGCATGAAGGTACCGAATCTGTGAGAGAATCCAAGTTGGACGTTCTTCAAAGTCAGCTTGACAAGTTCAAGATGAAGGATGGTGAAGGATTCGCTGATATGTACTCTAGGCTAGCTCTCATCACCAATGAGATTGTGGGCTTAGGAAGCGAGGAAATGACCGACAAATTCATTATCAAGAAGATACTTAGAGCTTTGGATGAGAGATACGACACCGTGTGCACATTGATCCAAATGATGCCCAACTACAAAGATCTCAAGCCTACGGAAGTCATTGGAAGGATTGTTTCTCATGAGATGACACTCAAAGACAAAGAAGAGCTTCACAACAAGTCTAGCAGTGCTTACAAAGCCACAAGTGATGATCCCGCAATTTCAAGCGACAACCTTGTCACCAATGAAGAGATATGCCTCATGGTCAAGAAATTCAACAAGTTCTACAAGAATAGAGGCAAAGAACGAAGCTCCAACTCATGATACGAAGAGAAGCGTTCGTCAAGTCATGACTGAAACTGCTACAATTGTGGGAAGCCCGGACACTATTGGGGAACGTTGCATGGGAAACAAAAATTTTCCTACGCACACGCAAGATCTATCCATGGTATTGAGCATCTACGAGGGGAGAGTGGATCTACATACCCTTGTAGATCGCTAAGCGGGAAGCGTTAAGAAACGCGGTTGATGTAGTTGGACGTCTTCGCGATCCAAATCGCTAGCCGTCCCGCGATCCCATCACGATCCGTCCCGCGATCCAATCACGAACCGTTCCGCGATCCAATCACAGTCCTTCCGATCTAGCGCCGAACGGACGGCACCTCCGCGTTTAGCACACGTACAGCTCGATGACGATCTCCGCCTTCTTGATCCAGCAAGAGGGGGCGGAGAGGTAGATGAGATCTCTAGCAGAACGACGGCGTGGTGGTGGTGATGGTGGAGTTATCCCGACAGGGCTTCGCCTAAGCACTACAGGAATCTATTTGGTGGAGGAACTAGAGAATAGAGAACTAGCACGTGGCCGTGGGTTTTCGGGCTCTATTCCTCTAGTATATATAGGAGGGAGAGGGAGGAGCAAGCCTCCCTAGGGTTTCCCCTAGGGGTCGGCCGAACCAGGGCAAGGAGGAGTCCAATCCACTTCCTACTAGGAAGTGGATTCATATTAGGAAGGAGTCCTATTCCTTCCTATCTCCACCTTTTTTCCTCTTGGGCATATGGGCCCATATGGGGTCGGTTCCCCAGCCCATTAGGGGCTGGTGCGCCACCTCTTGGGCCCATGTGCCCCTCGGGGTGGGTGGGCCCAACCCGGTGGACCCCCGGAACCCATTCGGCACTCCCGGTACTCTACCGGAAATACCCGAAACTTTTCCAGAACCCAAATACCACTTTCCTATATATAAATCTTTACCTCCGGACCATTCCGGAGCTCCTCGTGACATCCGGCATCTCATCTGGGACTCCGAACAACCTTCGGCCACCACCATACATAACTCAATACTATCGAAACGTCACCGAACGTTAAGTGTACATACCCTGCAGGTTCGAGAACTATGTAGACATGACCGAGACACCTCTACGGTCAATAACCAATAGCGGGACCTGGATGCCCATATTGGTTCCTACATATTCTACGAAGATCTTTATCGCTCGAACCCCTATGTCAAGGATTCAGTTAATCCCGTATGCTGTTCCCTTTGTTCTTCGGTATGTTACTTGCCCGAGATTCGATCGTTGGTATCTGTATACCTAGTTCAATCTCGTTACCGGCAAGTCTCTTTACTCGTTCCATAATACAAGATCCCATGGCTAACTCTTTAGTCACTTTGCTTGCAAGGCTTATTGTGATGTTGTATTACTGAGTGGGCCCTGAGATACCTCTCCGTCACACGGAGTAACAAATCCCAGTCTCAATCCATGCCAGCTCAACAGACACCTTCGGAGATACCTGTAGAGCATCTTTATAGTCACCCAGTTACGTTGCAACGTTTGATACACACAAGGTATTCCTCCGGTGTCAGTGAGTTGCATGATCTCATGGTCATAGGAACAGATACTTGACATGCAGAAAACTATAGCAATAAACTGACACGATCATATGCTACGTTCATAGTTTGGGTCTTGTCCATCACATCATTCTTCTAATGATGTGATCCCGTTATCAAATGACATCTCATGTCTATGGCTAGGAAACCTTGACCATCTTTGATCAACGAGCTATTCTATTAGAGGCATACTAGGGACACAGTGTTGTCTATGTACCCAGACATGTATTTGAGTTTCCAATCAATACAATTATAGCATGGATAATAAACAATTATCATGAACAAGGAAATATAATAATAACCATTTTATTATTGTCTCTAGGGCATATTTCCAACAGTCTCCCACTTGCACTAGAGTCAATAATCTAGCTCACATCGCTATGTGATTTACATTGTTATGAATCTAACACCCAATTAGTTCTAGGGTTCGATCATGTTTTGCATGTGAGAGAGGTTTTAGTCAACGGTCTGCAACATTCAGATCCGTGTGTTCTTTGCAAATCTATATGTCATACTGCAGATGCAACAACGCTCCAGTTGGAGCTATTCCAAATGGTTGTTCCACTATATGTATCCGGATTGCTACTCAGAGTCATCCGGATTGGTGACAAAGCTTGTATCGACATAACCCTTTACGACGAACTCTTTATCACCTCCATAATCGAGAAACATTTCCTTAGTCCTCTAGTTACTAAGGATAATTTTGACCGCTGTCCAGTGATCCACTCCTGGACCACTCTTGTACCCCTTGACAGACTCATGGCAAGGCACACACCAGGTGCGGTACACAGCATGTCATACTATACAGAGCCTATGAATAAGGCATAGGGGACGACCTTCGTCCTTTCTCTTTCTTCTGTCGTGGTCGAGCTTTGAGTCTCACTCAACTCCACACCTTACAAATCAGGCAAGAACTCTTTCTTTGACTGATCCATTTTGAATTCTTTCAAAATCTTGTCAAGGTATGTACTCATTGAAAGTCTTATCAGACGTCTTGATCTATCTCTATAGATCCTGATGCCCAATATTTAAGTAGCTTCATTCCAGGTCTTCCTTTTAAAAACTCCTTTCAAACAACCCTTTATGCTTTCCAGAAATTCTACATCGTTTCCGATCAACAATATGTCATCCACATATACTTATCAGAAATTCTATAGTGCTCCCACTCACTTTATTGTAAATACAAGTTTCTCATAAACTTTGTATAGACCCAAAAACTTTGATCACCTCATCAAAGCGTATATTCCAACTCCGAGATGCTTGCTCCAGTCCATAAAAGGATTGTTGGAGCTTGCATACATTTTAGCATCCTTAGGACCGACAAAACCTTCCGGTTGAATCACATACAACCTTTCCTCAAGGAAACCGTTAAGGAAACGATATTTTGACATCCATCTGCCAGATTTCATAATCGAAAAATGTAGCAACTGCTAACATAATTCCAACAGACTTTTAGCATCGCTACGGGTGAGAAAGTCTCATCGTGGTCAACTCCTTGAACTTGTCGGAAACTTCTTTGTGACAAGTCGAGCTTTATAAATGGTGACATTTACCATCATCGTATGTCTTCTTCTTATAGGTCCATTTGTACTCAACGGCCTGCCGTTCAACGGGCAAGTCTCCCAAAGTCCATACTTGGTTTTCATACATGGATCCTTTCTCGGATTTCATGGCTCCTAGCCATTTGTTGGAATCCGGGCCCACCATCGCTTCATCATAGCTCGTAGGTTCACTGTTGTCTAACAACATGACCTCCAAGACAGGATTGACGTACCACTCAGAGGCGGTACGAGTTATTGTTGGCCTACGAGGTTCGGTATTAACTTGATCCGAAGTGTCATGATCATCATCATAAACTTCCTCTTCATTCGGTGTAGGCGCCGCAGAAACATCTTTCTGCGTCGTGCTACCATCCAACTGAAGTGACGGTTCAATAACCTCATCAAGTTCTACATTCCTCCCACTCAATTCTTTTGAGAGAAACCCTTTCTCGAGAAAGGACCCGTTTTTAGCAACAAACACTTTGCCCTTGGATCTGAGATAGAAGGTATACCCAGCTGTTTCCTTAGGGTATCCTATGAAGATGCATTTTCCGCTTTGGGATTGAGCTTATCAGACATAAGCGTCGTATTCCCAAACTCTGAGAAATGACAGCTTAGGTTTCTGCCAAACCAAAATTCATACGGTGTCATCTCAACGGACTTAGATGGTGCCCTATTTAAAGTGAATGTAGTTGTCTCTAATGCATAACCCCAAAACAATAGTGGCAAATCGATAAGAGACATCATAGTACGCACCATATCCAATAGAGCACGACTACGACGTTTGGACACACCATCACACTATGGTGTTCCAGGTGGCGTGAGTTGTGAAACAACTTCCACATTGTCTTGAGTTGTATACCAAACACGTAACTCAGATATTTACCTCCACGATCATATCATAGACATTTTATCTTCCTGTCACGATGATCTCAAACTTCACTCTGACTTTCTTTGAACTTTTCAAATGTTTCAGACTTGTGTTTCATTAAGTAAATATCCCCATATCTACTCAAATCATCAGTGAAGGTAAGAAAATAGCGATATCCACCGCACACTTCAACACTCATTGGATCGCTACATCAACATGTATTATTTCCAACAAGTCACTTGCCCGCTCCATCAAATCGGAAAACGGGGTCTTAGTCATCTTGCCCAAGAGGCATGGTCCGCATGTATCAACCGATTCGAAATCGAGTGAGTCAAAAGATCCATTAGCATGGAGTTTCTTCATGCGCTTGACAGCAATATGACCTTGGCGGCAGTGCCACAAGTATGTGGTACTATCATTATTAACTTTGCATCTTTTGGCATCAATGAACATGTGTATTACTACGATCGAGATTCAATGAACCATTCACATTGGGTGCATGATCATTGAAGGTATTATTCATGTAAACAGAATAACCATTATTCTCTAACTTAAATGAATAACCTTATTGCAATAAACACGATCTAATCACGTTTATCCTCAATGCAAACACCAAATAACATTTATTTAGGTTCATCACTAATCCCAAAGGTAGAGAGAGCGTGCGATGGTGATCACATCAACCTTGGAAACACTTCCAACACACATCGTCACCTCGCCGTTAGCTAGTCTCCATTTATTCCGTAGCTTTTATTTCGAGTTACCAACATTTAGCAACTGAACCGGTATCTAATACCTAGGTGCTACTAGGAGTACTAGCAAGGTACACATGAATAATACGTATATCAAATATACTTCTGTTGATGTTGCCAACCTTCTTATCTACCAAGTATCTAGGGTTGTTCCGCTTCAGCGACCGCTCTCCTCATAATAGAAGCACTTAGTCTCGGGTTTGGGTTCAACCTTGGGTTTCTTCAATGGAGTAGCAACTGGCTTGCCATCCATGAAGTTTCCCTCCTTGCCCTTGCCCTTCTTGAAACTAGTGGTTATACTAACCATCAACACTTTGATGCTCCTCCTTTATTTCTACCTTCGCAGTGTCAAACATTACGAACAACTCAGGGATCATCTCCATCCCTGGCATTTTATAGTTCATCACGAAGCTCTAGTAGCTTAGTGGCAGTGACTTGGAGAACTATATCAATCACTATCTTATCTTGAAGATCAACTCCCACTCGATTCAAGCGATTGTAGCACCCAGACAATCTGAGCACATGCTCACCGATTGAGCTATTCTCCTTCATCTTGTAGGCAAAGAATCTTGTTGGAGGTCTCATACCTCTCAACACGGGCACGAACCTGAGATCCCAATTTCAGCTCTTAGAACATCTCATATATTCCGTGACGTTCAAAATGTTTTGGAGCCTCAATTCTAAGCCATAATGCATGACACACTTAACTATCAAGTAGTCATTAGAATGTGCCTGTCAGACGTTCACAACATCTACAGACGACGCTTGAGGGGGTGGCGCACCGAGCGGTGCATTAAGGACATAAGCCTTCTGTGCAGCAATGAGGACAATCCTCAGATCACGGACCCTGTCCGCATTATTGCTACCATCATCTTTCAAATCTATTTTCTCTAGGAAAATATAAAAAACACAGGGGAGCTACAGCGTGAGCTAGTGATCTACAACATAATTTTAAAAGACATTTTGACTACGTGCATGATAATGCATTCAATTAATCATATTACTTAAGAACTCCCACTCAAATTGACATCCCTCCGGTCATCCGAGTGTTACATGATCCAAATTCACCAACCCAAGTCCGATCATCACGTGAGATGAGGTGGTTTCAATGGTGAACATCTCAATGTTGATCATATCTACTATATGATTCATGTTCGACCTTTCGGTCTCTTGTGTTCCGAGGCCATGTCTGTACATGCTAGGCTCGTCAAGTTTAACCCGAGTGTTCCGCACGTGCAACACTGGCTTGCACCCGTTGTATGCGAACGTAGAGTCTATTCACACCCGATCATCACGTGGTGTCTCGAAACGACGAACTTTCGCAACGGTGCACACTCGGGGAGAACACAATTTTATCTTGAAATTTTAGTGAGGGATCACCTTATAATGCTACCATCGTCCTAAGCAAAATAAGATGCATAAAAGGATTAACATCACATCTAAATCATAAGTGACATGATATGGCCATGAACTTATGCTTTTGATCTCCATCTCCAAAGCACCGGCATGATCTCCATCGTCACCGGCATGACACCACGATCTCCATCATCTTGATCTCCATCAACGTGTCGCCATGAGGTTGTCGCGCCAACTGTTGCTTCTACGACTATTGCTAACTCATAGCGATAAAGTAAAGCAAAACGGCGAAAATAAATTAAAGACAACCCTATGGCTCCTGCCGGTTGCCGTACTCATCGACATGCAAGTCGTGATATTCTATACAAAACATGATCATCTCATACATCACATATATCTCATCATGTAATTGGCCATATCACATCACAACATACCCTGCAAAAACAAGTTAGACGTCCTCTAATTGTTGTTGCATGTTTTACGTGGCTACTACGGGTATCTAGCAAGAACGATTCTTACCTACGCAAAAACCACAATGATGATACACAAATTGCTATTCAACCTTCTCAAGGACCGCCTTTGTCGAATCCGATCCAACTAAAGTGGGAGAGATAGATACCCGCCAGCCATCTTTATGCAACAAAGTCACATATCAGTTGATGGAACCGGTCTCTCGTAAGCGTACGAGTAAGGTTGGTTCGGGCCGCTTCATCCCACAATACCGCTGAATCAAGAAAAGACCAAGGGAGGAAGCAATCTGAGCATCAACGCCCACAAACTCCTTTGTGTTCTACTCGTGATCTCATCTACGCATAGACCTAGCTCATGATGCCATTGTTGGGGAACATTGCATGGTAAACAAAAAATTTCCTACGCACACGCAAGATCTATCCATGGTGATGAGCATCTACGTGGGGAGAGTGGATCTACATACCCTTGTAGATCGCTAAGCGGGAAGCGTTAAGAAACGCGGTTGATGTAGTCGAATGTCTTTACGATCCAAATCGCTAGCTGTCCCGCGATCCCATCATGATCCGTCCCGCGATCCAATCATGAACCGTTCCGCGATCCAATCACGGTCCTTCCGATCTAGCGCCGAACGGACGGCACCTCCGCGTTCAGTACACGTGAAGCTCGATGACGATCTCTGCCTTCTTGATCCAGCAAGAGGGGGCGGAGAGGTAGATGAGATCTCCAGCAGCACGACGGCGTGGTGGTGGTGATGGTGGAGTTATCCCAGCAGGGCTTCGCCTAAGCACTACCGGAATCTATTTGGTGGAGGAACTAGAGAATAGAGAACTAGCACGTGGCCGTGGGTTTTGGGGCTCTATTCCTCTAGTATATATAGGAGGGCGAGGGAGGAGCAAGCCACCCTAGGGTTTCCCCTAGGGGTCGGCCGAACCAGGGCAAGGAGGAGTCCAATCCACTTCCTACTAGGAAGTGGATTCATATTAGGAAGGAGTCCTATTCCTTCCTATCTCCACCTTTTTAGCTCTTGGGAATATGGGCCCTTATGGGGTTGGTTCCCCAGCCCATTAGGGGCTGGTGCGCCACCTCTTGGGCCCATGTGGCCCCCAGGGTGGGTGGGCCCCACCCGGTGGACCCCCGGAACCCATTCGGCACTCCCGGTACACTACCGGAAATACCCGGAACTTTTCCAGAACCCAAATACCACTTTCCTATATATAAATCTTTACCGTTGGACCATTCCGGAGCTAATCGTGACGTCCGGGATCTCATCCGGGACTCCGAACAACCTTCGGTCACCACCATACATAACTCAATACTACCGAAACGTCACCGAACGTTAAGTGTGCAGACCCTGCTTCGAGAACTATGTAGACATGACCGAGACACCTCTATGGTCAATAACCAATAGCGGGACCTGGATGCCCATATTGGTTCCTACATATTCTACGAAGATCTTTATCGGTCGAACCCCTATGTCAAGGATTCAGTTAATCCCGTATGCTGTTCCCTTTGTTCTTCGGTATGTTACTTGCCCGAGATTCGATCGTTGGTATCTGTATACCTAGTTCAATCTCGTTACCGGCAAGTCTCTTAGTCGTTCCGTAATACAAGATCCCGTGGCTAACTCTTTAGTCACTTTGCTTGCAAGGCTTATTGTGATGTTGTATTACTGAGTGGGCCCTGAGATACCTCTCCGTCACACGGAGTAACAAATCCCAGTCTCGATCTATGCCAGCTCAACAGACACCTTCGGAGATACCTGTAGAGCATCTTTATAGTCACCCCGTTACGTTGCGACGTTTGATACACACAAGGTATTCCTCCGGTGTCAGTGAGTTGCATGATCTCATGGTCATAGGAACAGATACTTGACATGCAGAAAACTATAACAATAAACTGACACGATCATAAGCTACGTTCATAGTTTGGGTCTTGTCCATCACATCATTCTTCTAATGATGTGATCCCGTTATCAAATGACATCTCATGTCTATGGCTAGGAAACCTTGACCATCTTTGATCAACGAGCTAGTCTATTAGAGGCATAATAGGGACACACTGTTGTCAATGTACCCAGACATGTATTTGAGTTTCCAATCAATACAATTATAGCATGGATAATAAACGATTATCATGAACAAGGAAATATAATAATAACCATTTTATTATTGTCTCTAGGGCATATTTCCAACAGACACTACTCCAATGAGTGCACGGCTCCCTACAAACGAAGAAAAGGGTCACCTGGAAGACGAAGCTCAAGAAATGAATCACCTCAAAGAGAGAGAAGGAGTAGACATGATCGTTATGAACGAAGACCCTCAAGGAGAAGTAGGGACTCGGAGAAGAAGGACAAGTACACCAAGAGCTACTCAAGAAGAAGACATCAAGCTCATGTTGTTGAATGGGTTTCCGGCTCTGAATCCGACAACCACTCCGAGAGAAGCTATCACTCCAACTCCGACTATTGTCAAGATGAAGGTGTTGCTGGACTTGCACTAGTGACTACAAACTCCTATGATCTATTTGATTCACCAAATGAAGGGAGTGGAATTTCCTTCATGGCTAAAGGCCCCAAGGTATCACACCCCGAGTATCTTGATTTCAATAGTGATGAAGATGATTTACTTGGAGATGATGAGTTGCTCTTTGATAAAGCTAGTGATGTTAGTCAAAATGAACTTGATAATTTTCATGCTAGTCAAGATAAGTCGGTTGATGATGATAAGATGAAAATAGAACAACTAACTAAAGAATTAAACACTCTTAAATTAGCGCATGAATCTACTCTAGAAGATCTTAGAGAGCTTGTAAGGACTCATGAGAAGCTACGCTTCGAGAAGCTCACCTTGGAGCAAGAACATGAGTTTCTTAAAGCTATCAATGACGATCTCCGAAAGAAGACTTCATCTTATCTAGCCAAACGATTACTCTTGTCTACATTCATGCCACAAGTTAAACCTAGACAAACTAGTAACAAAGGCAAGAAAGGTTCTTCATCTAGTAGCAACAATAAAAATGCTAAATCTAATGATGTTGCTTCTAGTAGTTCTATTGATTCCACTAAAGATGATTCTCTTATCCAAGTTACACTTGAGCAAGAAAACGATTTATTGAAAGGAATTATAGATAAAGGTATCTACAAGAGTCTTGCCAGGTGTAAGCAATTTGAGGAAATTGTACGCAAGCACGGAGGATACCGGAAGAACCATGGCATTGGCTACTTCAACGCAAATGGAGTTGAATGGGAAGAAGGCCAATACCCCAAGCCCAAGTTTGTTCCTCAAAGGGAGAAGTATGAACATACTCTTCCCAAGGGAATAAACACTCAAGATGACCTTCCACCACAAGACCACAAGCTCAAGGGCAAGGACAAGCTTCAAGAGGACATTGACTCATATGAAGATGAATCCCAAGCTTTGGTGGAGTGGGTTCCCAAGGCTACTTCAAGCTCAACTTCTACAAGTGCCACTTCAACACCAAGGATCCCCATCAAGTTGATGTAGGTCCCCAAGAAGAAAAACTAGAGAAGTTCTTGAGGGGTGACTCCGCCAATGAAATTCACTCACATTCATTATTGGCAAGAACTAGTTGCAATCAACATCATGCAATAGTTCAAGGAGTCACACATTCCCTCAAAGGTAAGCTAGAGACAAGGTAATCAACAAATCCATGGACATCATCATGTATGCTTTGCACTCCATGTCCATAGATATCCTTGTATTTGTCTCTTGTGCGTTGGGACTAACCCATGTAGGTGAGAAGAGTAAGGAAACAACAAGGATGCTCCCAACTCTTGGTGATCTTCATCAACCTTGAGCATCCACCACTACATCACCCACATGAAGTCTTCTATGACAAACCCAAGGTAAGTTTATCCCTCCTATGAGGGGATGTCACATCAAGGGGGGGCTTTACTCTAAAACTTGAGTTAAAGCATCTCTTAGAATGTGACAACATTAAATTCTTTATGTAAAAGTGGTAACCCACTTGTGCTTAAACGATGAGTATGACCTATGATCAAGTATTCTTACTTGGCTCCTAAGTCAATATACTCATATATAGATGACTCCGTCATCGCCAAAATGCTTGATAGATGCTAGTATGTATGTGCATGATTTCATTTGACATCTTATTGTGTGAGCATGTTGGTCTGCATTTATTTATCCATTCGAGGACATCCAATTGTTGCTATTTGGATTTTGATTTTCTTTTGCCAATTGGCTGGACAAGAATGCCTAGGACCCCTCTCTAGCTATCTATGCTTTCTCGTCTCACATTCCATTCTTGCTGCATCACAAAATTTGAACAATGACTTATCGATCTCTCTGTGTGAGGAGCACTCGGAGTTCCGTATCGGCAAGGACTGACCGTTAAAACCTCCCAAGTGCATCTCGGTGGAACCAATACCAAAATCTCGGTCTCACCGATGCCTAGGGTTGATCTGGTTTTTAATCTCGGTAACACCGATTCCTTCTTCTCGGTTACACCGAGTTTCCCTGTCAACTGACTGTTGAGAAACTCGGTGGCACCGATAATTTTGAACCGGTGTCACCGACAGCGAAGGGTATATTACCTGGCAGACCCGACTTTTGAAATTAACCGCAAAATTTTGTTTCCTCCAACCCTAAGCTGCCTCTCCGGACCCGTTGGTCGTTGCCCTTGCCTCCCCGTGCGCCTCCGCCGTTGGGAATCGCCGCCGCCGACGGAATCTTCACCGCCGTCATCGCCTTAGCATATCCTTCACCGAGTTAGGGTATGGATCCGGCCCTCTTTGCACTCCCCTTCTGATTCACGCGCATTAGAGTAACTTTTATTGATAATCCATTGATTGCAATCCTCTAAATCCTCTAGAAATCTCTTTAGCTTAGCGAATGAAAGATTTCTAGATCTAGCCGTCCGCAAAACCGAATCTTGGTGACACCGAGTCAGAAAAATTGGCTCTACCGATTTTTTTTGGACTACTGAGGACAGTCTCGGTGAAACCGAGTGGCAATTTTCGGTGCGACCAAAATTGCTGCCAAGTTTCTGTAAAGAGTTCTGTGCGTCTCGGTGGTACCGAAATTTTTGACTCAGTGACACCGAAATCCTTTTTTGCTGAAAGCTATATCTAAGAATTTCTTTGATTCAACCTTTGAAAAATCTCTGCATTTTGTGATGACTCAACCCTTCTACTCTTCTATACTCTATTTCACAGGGTCAGAGATGCCAGGTTCTGAGGATAGCCAGAATGACTTCAGAGAGAAGAATGTTGACATGAGCTCAGGCACTAGTCCTGAAGGGAGCTATGATGATGTACCTAGCTCACCAGATCTGCCCAAAGCTGCAACTAGGGCTAGAAGGAAGCTCAACCCAGATGAGGAGGATGAAGACTTTGTACCTGAGGAGCTACCCAAGAAAGATGCAACTGCCAAGAGCACTGCTGTTGCCACGTCATCCAAGAAGAAGGCAATAAGGAAAGAATATGCCAGCTCAGGGTCAGTAAGAGCACCAGAGAGTGCTAGGGCAACATTGACTGTTGAGCCCTCAAAGAAGTCTATGCCTAAGAAGGCAGGAGAAAAGAAGAAGTCTAGGAAGAGGATCATACATGTTGTTGGCAGACAAACCTCCATGTTTGAGGACCCAGAAGCAGATGCTGCTGAAGAGGAGGAGGAAGAGCCAGCTTCCAAGGCTCCTCCTAAGAAGAAGAAGAAGCTAATGGCTGATGCTATGCCCAAGGATACATCATCCAAAGGCACCAAGACTGCCCCCAAGAAGGCTGCTGCTGCTGGACATCCCAGCTGCTACCAAGAACAAGACTTCTACTTTCAGAGAAGTTGAGGATGATACGCAGTATGTTTTGATGAAGCTAAGACCACACCTTCCAGAGCATAATGCCAGCCATCCTGTTACTGAAGACATGAAGAAGAGGAAGGACTAGGGTTTGAGAGAGTGGAGAGCTATTGATCCTTACTCTTAGAGGAGAAGGACAGCTGTAGACTACAGGTTCTACACAAAAGAACAACAAGATTTCTATGAAACAGTTTTGCTTGACAAGAGCCCCGCAGTGAGTGACATGAGATATGTGGATTGGAAGCACATCAAGGACAATGAAGACTACTTCCCAAGTGTGCCAGATAACTTCCACTGGATTGGTCTTGATAAGTTTGTTGGTAAGGAGTTCATAGCTTGGAACGACGAGATGATCATGCAATTCTACTCCACTGCACATTTCTATGGAGATGGTAGGATTGTATGGATGACAGAAGGCACCAGGTATGAATCCACAGTTGAGGAGTGGGCTGCCATCTTAGGAGCTCCACAGGTGGAAGACGGTGACCTAAATGTGTACTCCGAGTCCAAGGCAAATCATAATGCTATGAAGAACATGTATAATGAGATCCCTGCTGCAAACTTGCAATCTCACAAGCTTGGATCCATTTACTTCCTCCAGGCTGGTCTACGCATGATCAACACTATCTTGAGGCATACCTTGATGCCTAAGTCTAGAGATAAGAAGATGATAAGAGGACATTCTATCAACATGCTGCTCCATCTTGATCAACACACCAAATTCACAGTGATGGACTTGATAGTTGAAACAGTGAAGAGGACTGCAGCAGATCAGAAGATGTCATGTGGATTGATACGTCTGTGGCGCCCCGCCTGATTACCACTGTAGCCAGACGGTCGCCACGCATAACAACCCAGGAAATCACTCTGGCATGCGCGTTTACAACAAGTATCATGAACACAGGCATTTCTATTAATGGGTATATAAGTCTTACATGATCTATTACAAGAGTGATGGCAGCGGAAAAACTCTATCTAAGGCAGCATGGTTTTGGTGCGGCTCCAATCCACAGGGATCTGACTAGGTTACTCTTCTAGCCCGCGAACACTCCGGCTCCTCGACGACGGACGACGGATCCTTATGTGAACCTGGCCATGTTAAAGGCCGCTGAGTAATTTTGAACGTACTCGCAAGCAAACCACACTAACATATACACCAAGCAAAGCAATCCATGGCATTCAAGCATGCATATGTTATTAGAGCAATATTAATTATCATGTTGTAACAGGATTATCCAGTGTGATACTACTAGAGTACGGTAAAGCATGACAAGTAAATAATTCATACTCCGAACATTCTCAGGATACAATCCAACTCTTACCCAGATCCAACTTACTCTCTTATGAGTTGTCCCACAACCCTCGGAATACTCACGAGTCATCGAGTACTTCTAATCATAGGACAAGTTCTTGCATCATTATTATCATTACTACGGTTGACCACCTAGTGAGGTCTGGACGGGCTGTCCAATACCGTGGACGCGGCTATTCGAATAGATTTTTCACTCTGCAGAGGTTGCGCACTTTACCCACACCATGGAGCACCTGACCTCGTGATCCCATTCGGGTGGACCAGTGTTGCTCCAACGAAACCTGCCTGACCCATGACTCTCCCATCGTACCACCGGCATTCATCCTCCCCCAGAGTCCTGCTCTGGGTGGCCCCTGTGTCACCTCGTGACACCTGCCACCGTCGTGGCCAAACTAAACTGTCCCAAACGGGGACCACGCGCAAACAAATAACTGGGCTCACAAGGTTATCGCCGCCTACCGGGCCAGGGTAGCGCGCGCGCATAACCTTCCCTGTCTGGGGGTACTGGTGAAAGAGCACGCGATCAGACCAAGTCAAGGACGTCCCATACCGGCAAATGTGGCTGCACGGATAAGCCCGGACAGGTGACTCTAGATCAACCGACTAGGTTTAGCCTAAGCAAGTATTTAACGAGCATGGTTGTTTATCACAATAACTTGAGATGGCAGTAGCTAAACATAACCACCTATCTCCATATAATATCACGACCAGTCATTAGTGCAATGATAAGATGAGCAGTAGCAGGTAATGTAAATGACAATATCGAAATGGCAGGAGTTTAACTATTTCTAGCACAAGCATATCATTAATTAAACACACGAGAATAACACAGAGCAATGCTTTAGGGCATATATCAGATGGTCGGCTTGCCTGGGGTCAAAGAATACTCCGGGAAGAAGCGCGGAGAGTCCGCGGAAAGGATCGCCGGAAACCGTTTTCTCTCGGAGGGGCTGATAGAAGGGCAAGGGCAAAATGGTCATTTTCGCAGTGTAAAAACATTATTAAAATGATACCATTGGGACAGGCTCGACGAACTGAAGACGTGAGCGTTGGTTTCACCTGAATCGGAGTTACGAGCGAAAAGTTACAAGGGTTTCTCTGCCAGGGACCTATCTGCAAAAATAATATTTTCAACAGGGTCCCTGACAGCTCGGCCAGTTGCGCACACCAGCAAAATACGATTTCCCATGGGGAAAACGTAAATGCACCGAAGGCGCTTCCACTTATCCACGCTGGCGGGCACAGTCCCGTTGACAAGTAGCTCCGGGTCCCACCCGTCAAGTCTCTCTCTCCTCCCTCCTTCTCTTCTTCTTCCTCCTCTCCTCTCCCCCGATGGCAGCAGCAGGAGGCTCGGCTCCGGCGTGATTTCGGCATTCCGGTGGACTTCTCCGATAGGCGAGCGGACGGATGGGCACGCCGACGAGCGCCGCGTCTGGTGGAGGTCTCGGGCGGTGTTGGGGACGACCGGAGGTGGGGCTTCACGCCGCGGATGAGGGCGGCGGCTCCGGTTGCTGTGGGTGCCCCTGTGGCCAGGGAGCCTGGGCACCGGAGAGGGCAAGGTCGCCAGAGAACGGCGCGTCCACGAGTGGATTCTGTGGGTGCTTGGAAAAGCCAAGGGGGTGGATTTGGGGCGGAGCAGGGCGTGGAGATCGCCGGCGATTCGGGCACTCCGGCGAACAATGGCTCGTGCTGGGGCTTCGGCAGAGGCCAGGGGGAGGGAGTGAGCGAGGTGCGTGCTTAAGAGGGCTCGGGGCTTCCATTTATAGCCCGGCAGCCCGAGCAGATAAGCACGGCCGCGGTGATGCGCTGGCCGGAGCTCCAGTGCTCGGAGGCGACGGCTCTGACGGTCCGCGGCGTCGGGTAGTGGCACGGGCATGCAAGGGAGCCGCGCTGGCATCTCGAGAGGGTTCGGGCATGGCTGCATACGGCGGCGGCTAGTCACGGGCGCACAGGACCGCGGCGAGGCTTGTCACGGGGCGGCGAGGAAGAAAATGGAGGGGAAGAGGGGTCGAGAGCGGGTACGTGGGTGGTGGCGATGCAATCGGCACAAGGGGACACACCGACGCTGCCTGAGCTGGCCTGCTCGACGCGGTGGGCACGCGGGGCATAGTTTCTGCGTGCAGTTTATGTGGTCACCACGGGCACAACGCGCTCTGGCCCACGTCTGCTTGTCACACCTTGTCCAACATGTCCTTCACTGCTCAAATAGATATGAGAAATGACTGGAAGTAGCTAGATGGCTCTGGGGGTGGAAGGAACTAGCAGAAATAGCTTCTGACAGCAAGGTGTTTGGAGTGGGGTGGGGTAGATTCAGCTGGGGATAGATGCTGAGCTTTGCCTTGCTGTGATCTTACACTAAGATGAGTATTGCGGCCAATTTTCAGACCAAATGGAGGATTGTAGCAAGCACTTGCTGTACAAACCACCATACTGGACAGAAATGCAAACCTTGATGTGGTACTCACATACTAACTTGCACTGAGCTGGAATTTGGAGGAGGTGAGTGATTTGATCATATGAAGCCACTGTAAAAGTTTCATACCATTTGGGTACACCAAAATGGTACTTGCTTCACAGAGCTTCCAAATGGACAGAAACTTAGGAAAATTGCTGTGGCCAAATGGATAGATGGATTGAGCTGATTTTTGGTTTCCATGGGTGATTTATCAATGTTAATCACCATGAAAAATTTCAGCTCAAATAGGTCAAGGGTTCAAGCACTTCCTTTGCAATTTGCCCAATTGGACAGAATTTGCAAATTGGTGATATGCTCAAAATTTGAACTATGTAACTTGAGTTCTTGATTGAAATGGTGAAGATATGGATAGGAGAAGATCCACAAATTATTTGGGATTTTTCCTGGCTCCCAAAATGGTAGTTCCTTTAGAAAGTGCCCAAAATGCAATATTGGCATTAAATAGGAAAATGCAATTTCCCCTATTTAATTATGGCAAATATTTTTATGGGAGCTCAATATGATCACAAAGAATATCTCCACAAGTTTTCATGGACTTTGGAGATGGATAGATATTTTCCTGGATTTAATTCCTTTAACTGGCAGAAAAAGGAATTAATTATAAATGAGAAATATTGCAAATGACTTGGCAATATTTTTGCATATCCAGGGTTTATAGATAAAGGATGATCACCGGGAAAAGTTTGGGAGGCAACAGATCAAAGGAAATTGAGGTTCCTTTGTAACTGGAAGGATTAGGGTTTCCCTTCCGACAACTCGGAAGGTAGGGTTTCGGCGGCAAAGCCCTGAGCAAAGATCTTGGGTGGCAAGGTAGGACCGGAGAAAATCTCTGGTTGGATAGGAAGGCAAGACGGAATGACCATCTTCATATACCCAAGGGTGAAAGAAATCCGATAACACCGAGAAAAAGGACGGGAGTCGAATCCCGCAAAAGGAAAAAAAACAGGAGCGAAAACCAGGGTGTTACAAACCAACCCCCCCTTAAGAAAATCTCATCCTCGAGATTTCCGGGCTTACCTCCCGGTGAAGGGGGACTTACCTGTGTTCGACTTGGATCCATCAGTGGTCTTGTCTTCGTTGGTTCACCGACCCTTTAACTGCCTCTTCTGATGGACCATGTGTTGTCTTTCCACACAACTTTCTTGAATCCTTCTCTTTCCTGTCAGGTAAACCTTTTGTCCGGATTGTAGTGTTTGCTGGGTGGGGTAGTGGGTAATACAAACAAACAACTCTGTTTCGATGGCCTGGAAGTAACTGCTTCGGGTTTAGTTGCGATGCTTCGTACTCTGACTGTCATGGGCAAGTCATCCTTTCCTAGTACAAGGCTCACATGCTCGTATGGCCTCGAATGGCTAGGGGTGACTTTCTCTTTGCCGTGTCAGAATGCTCAGTCTGGCTGCGGGTTTCGTACGAGGTGTTTCCTTCTGTCTTAGGCATTCTGACTTTGTCCTTAGGTGATCCACAATTCAAGGAACAAGATGACCGAGCTATTGCTGCTATATCCCATCTGAGAGGTCAGGCATGATCACAAAGTAATCATAGACAGTAATCTCTTATTCCAATGATATCATAATGTCTACGAGCTGCTGGTGCTGACGTGCTTTGAGCCATTCTATCTGAATGCCTTGTTTCAAACTCTGTCGCTCGTGGAGATGGCTCTGTCATATATAGCCTCTGTAGTCCTTGCTATGACCACTGGGCTAAGCATAGTATTGCTATCATCTAGTGTATCTTTCGGCGCATAGCCCTTTTACCTTGGTTGATAGCCCATATTCAAGAGGAGTGCGGAAAGCTCGTTTGTAGCCGCAGGTAGGGCAATGCTGTGGCCGCATATGCAAGAGTCTGACAAGGGTTGGTAATACCACTCTGTCCGTGAAGTTGAATCTGGTTGACCGTCACGAAGGTTGTTTGTCCACCACTTCTTTGTTCTTGAGGATTCCTTTGATGGATCTGTAATGACCTGCCAGTACGGCTCCTTGATTGTTTTCCCGGCTTGTCGGGCTTGTTCTCAGAACTTACTCTTGCATACCTTGTAGGGATTGCTGTGCTCATATCCTTTGCAACATGGGGCCAATGTTTCTTTGAACACAGTCATTCCCATGTACGAGTGGTTCGCATGAACTGATCCACTAGACTGCATGCTCACAACATATGCAGGTGTAAGATAAATCCTTTCATAACCACTGAGTTCTAATGCGAATATGTGCCCAGACTAGTTCGTGCTGCTGATGATATTGTTGTGGGCACAATAGTGGGTTGAAGAAGGCTGAATTCCTTATGCTCGAAGCTTCTGCCAGGGTAGTGTATTGAAGAAGGCTGGGTATCGTACCCCAAAAGCTTTCCTTCATGTGTGGCTTGCCGCGGAAGGTCAGGTGCCTTATGCCGGAAGTCTTCCGCGGTAGCCCTCTGTGGAAGATGGGAGTGCCGTACCCCAGAGGCTTTTCTCACCAAGTGACGTACGAAGGAAGATTGGCAGTCTGGTATCATAAGCCCCTTCTGATGGCTTGCGGAGGAAGGCTGGGTTGCTTATTCCAGAAGCCTTGGGTACGCAGTCGGGTCTATGGCCAATTCTGGCTTCCTTCCGAAGTATTCGGAATTTTACCCATAGTGGAGCCAAACTTGGTATAGGCCATACCTTGACTGAAGATATTCCATTGGTCATGCACATCGCTTGTCCTTCTGCTGGTCTGATTATTGTTGCTGTAAAGGTTGCATGACCGATGCAGACCTCATGTTCACAATTAATCCTGAATACCATATGTTGCCGGTAGTACATAGTCGGCGGATAATTCCATTTGATTTAGTTGAACTTCCAAGCATTTGAAGTTCTCATTGATTCTAGGCAACCGTAAACTTATCCATATTTCTCGCAAACCTTGTTCACAGTGCCCAGAAAATTTTGTATTTACACCGGTGAATTCCAAGATTTGCTTTGAAATTTGTACCAACGTACCGGAGTTTTGTTCCTGCTCTTGGCACATTCACATCCTTGGAATATGTCTTCGGTGGGTAAATAATTCTTGAGTCCCTTGAGGAAAGACTCAAGGTTCACCTCGCTGACTAAAATAGTCCTTGTATCGCGGACGGAATCATTTGTCCTGGTGTTTATTCTTGGTAGCTCATTTGACTGCTCCTCGGGTATGATCGGTTCTGAGGCCAACTCTCTCAGGTATATTCTGGCCTTGTCTGTTGCACACATATTTTGTGTCTGACCCATTCTTCATTCTTGACAGATCCGAGGTTGCTGTTCTGAATATCAGGCAGTTGGCATGGCTTGACTTTTGTTGAATCTGGATTATTGGGTATTATCCAAGTTGTATGCTGATCTTCTTGACGGCACTTGCGGATGGATCCAGTCGGAGCGAAGAAATGGAACCGACAAAAGAAACAAGAACCGCGAAAAACCAAAAAGCAACTAAAGCTCAAATCTTGCGTACCTTACACACGTGGCCGAGCATCCACTAGTATAACTAGTATAGCGCACTCGATACACCTCTAAGGATTTAGAAGCGAAACGACACAATGCTCCTGGTAGCACTGGTGTCAAGCTCCGACTACTTCCTTAGGGAGCATTACACTCGACGCAGGACCATAGCCAAAGTGGCTTAGTCAACGTTCCTAAGGTTGTCGAGGAGAGATAGAATTTATAAGCGTTTCCCAAAGGAAACTAGAGTAAGAAGAGAAATGCCATGGTTAGCAAGCAGGGTAAGGATATCTGGTTTACCTAGGGGTTCCACGGCTCACGGGTCGTTGCCGGGTGCGAGCATTTCACACCGGTGGCAAAGGCCACGAGAGTTGGGGTCTGATGGAGCCGAAAACCTATGGGGTTGCCTTATGATCAATAGTAGCCGTGCCAGGTGGCAAAGATGGCTGAAATCCATCTGGGCTTTCTACTGAGCACAAGACAATGAAGTCTGGCTAGGGTAACCTATAGTCAGCCTGGCTGCTCTGATAACATCCGTTGTGGCGCCCCGCCTGATTACCACTGTAGCGAGACGGTCGCCACGCATACCAGCCCAGGAAATCACCCTGGCATGCGCGTTTACAACAAGTATCATGAACGCAGGTATTACTATTAATGGGTATATAAGTCTTACATGATCTATTACAAGAGTGATGGCAGCGGAAAAACTCTATCTAAGGCAGCATGGTTTTGGTGCGGCTCCAATCCACAGGGATCTGACTAGGTTACTCTTCTAGCCCGCGAACGCTCCGGCTCCTCGACGATGGACAACGAATCCTTATGTGAACCTGGCCATGTTAAAGGCCGCTGAGTACTTTTGAATGTACTCGCAAGCAAACCAAACTAACATATACACCAAGCAAAGCAATCCATGGCATTCAAGCATGCATATGTTATTAGAGCAATATTAATTATCATGTTGTAACAGGATTATCCAGTGTGATACTACTAGAGTACGGTAAAGCATGACAAGTAAATAATTCATACTCCGAACATTCTCAGGATCCAATCCAACCCTTAACCAGATCCAACTTACTCTCTTACGGGTTGTCCCACAACCCTCGGAATACTCACGAGTCATCGAGTACTTCTGATCATAGGACAAGTTCTTCCATCATTATTATCATTACTACGGTTGACCACCTAGTGAGGTCTGGACGGGCTGTCCAATACCGTGGACGCGGCTATTCGAATAGATTTTTCACTTTGCAGAGGTTGCGCACTTTACCCACACCATGGAGCACCTGACCTCGTGATCCCATTCGGGTGGACCAGTGTTGCTCCAACGAAACCTGCCTGACCCGTGACTCTCCCATCGTACCACCGGCATTCATCCTCCCCCGGAGTCCTGCCCTTGGTGGCCCCTGTGTCACCTCGTGACACCTGCCATCGTCGTGGCCAAACTAAACTGTCCCAAACGGGGACCACGCGCAAACAAATAACTGGGCTCACAAGGTTATCGCCGCCTACCGGGCCAGGGTAGCGCGCGCGCATAACCTTCCCTGTCTGGGGGTACTGGTGAAAGAGCACGCGATCAGACCAAGTCAAGGCCGTCCCATACCGGCAAATGTGGCTGCACGGATAAGCCCGGACAGGTGACTCTAGATCAACCGACTAGGTTTAGCCTAAGCAAGTATTTAACGAGCATGGTTGTTTATCACAATAACTTGAGATGGCAGTAGCTAAACATAACCACCTATCTCCATATAATATCAGGACCAGTCATTAGTGCAATGATAAGATGAGCAGTAGCAGGTAATGTAAATGACAATATCGAAATGGCAGGAGTTTAACTATTTCTAGCACAAGCATATCATTAATTAAACACACGAGAATAACACAGAGCAATGCTTTAGGGCATATATCAGATGGTCGGCTTGCCTGGGGTCAAAGAATACTCCGGGAAGAAGCGCGGAGAGTCCGCGGAAAGGATCGTCGGAAACCGTTTTCTCTCGGAGGGGCTGATAGAAGGGCAAGGGCAAAATGGTCATTTTCATAGTGTGAAAACATTATGAAAATGATACCATTGGGACGGGCTCGACGAACTGAAGACGTGAGCGTTGGTTTCACCTGAATCGGAGTTACGAGCGAAAAGTTACAAGGGTTTCTCTGCCAGGGACCTATTTGCAAAAATAATATTTTCAACAGGGTCCCTGACAGCTCGGTCGGTTGCGCACTCCAGCAAAATACGATTTCCCATGGGGAAAACGTAAACGCACCGAAGGCGCTTCCACTTATCCAAGCTGGCGGGTGCAGTCCCGCAGACAAGTGGGTCCGGGTCCCACCCGTCAGGTCTCTCTCTTCTCCCTCCTTCTCTTCTTCTTCTTCCTCTCCTCTCCCCCGATGGCAGCAGCAAGAGGCTCGGCTCCGGCGTGATTTCGGCACTCCGGTGGACTTCTCCAACAGGCGAGCGGACGGACGGGCACGCCGACGTGCGCCGCGTCTGGTGGAGGTCTCGGGCGCTGTTGGGGACGGTCGGAGGTGGGGCTTCACACCGCGGATGAGGGCGGCGGCTCCGGTTGCTGCGGGTGCCCCTGTGGCCAGGGAGCCTGGGCGCCGGTGAGGGCGAGGTCGCCAGAGAATGGCGCGTCCACGAGTGGATTCTTTGGGTGTTGGGAAGGGCCAAGGGGGTGGATTTGGGGCGGAGCAGGGCATGGAGATCGCCGGCGATTCGGGCACTCCGGCGAACAATGGCTCGGGCTGGGGCTTGGGCAGAGGCCAGGGGGAGGGAGTGATCGAGGTTCGTGCTCGAGAGGGCTCGGGGCTACCATTTATAGCTCGGCAGCCCGAGCAGATAAGCACGGCCGCAGTGATGCGCTGGCCGGAGCTCCAGTGCTCGGAGGCGACGGCTCGGACGGTCCGCGGTGTCGGGTAGTGGAACGGGCATGCAGGGGAGCCGCGTTGGCATCTTGAGAGGGTTCGGGCATGGCTGCTTATGGCGGCGGCTAGTCATGGGCGCACAGGACCGCGGCGAGGCTTGTCACGGCGCGGCGAGAAAGAAAACGGAGGGGAAGAGGGGTCGAGAGCGGGTACGTGGGTGGTGGCAACGCAGTCGGCACAAGGGGACACGCCGACGCTGCCTGAGCTGGCCTGCTCGACGCGGTGGGCACGCGTGGCATAGTTTCTGCGTGCAGTTTATGTGGTCACCACGGGCACAACGCGCTCTGGCCCACGTCTGCTTGTCACACCATGTCCAACAGGTCCTTCACTACTCAAATAGATAAGAGAAATGACTGGAAGTAGCTAGGTGGCTCTGGGGTGGAAGGAACTAGCAGAAATAGCTTCTGACAGCAAGGTGTTTGGAGTGGGGTGGGGGAGATTCAGCTGGGGATAGATGCTGAGCTTTGCCTTGCTGTGATCTTACACTAAGATGAGTATTGCGGATAAGTTTCAGACCAAATGGAGGATTTTAGCAAGCACTTGCTGTACAAACCACCATACTGGACAGAAATGCAAACCTTGATGTGGCACTCGCAAACTAGCTTGCACTGAGCTGGAATTTGGAGGAGGTGAGTGATTTGATCATATGAAGCCACTGTAAAAGTTTCATACCATTTGGGTACACCAAAATGGTACTTGCTTCACAGAGCTTCCAAATGGACAGAAACTTAGGAAAATTGCTGTGGGCAAATGGATAGATGGATTGAGCTGATTTTTGGTTTCCATGGGTGATTTATCAATGTTAATCACCATGAAAAATTTCAGCTCAAATAGGTCAAGGGTTCAAGCACTTCCTTTGCAATTTGCCCAACTGCACAGAATTTGCAAATTGGTGATATGCTCAAAATTTGAACTATGTAACTTGAGTTCTTGATGGAAATGGTGAAGATATGGATAGGATAAGATCCAAAAATTATTTGGGATTTTTCCTGGCTACAAAAATGGTTGTTCCTTTTGAAAGTGCCCAAAATGCAATATTGGCATTAAATAGGAAAATGCAATTTCCCCTATTTAATTATGGCTAATATTTTTATGGGAGCTCAATATGATCACAAAGAATATCTCCACAAGTTTTCATGTACTTTGGAGATGGATAGATATTTTCCTGGATTTAATTCCTTTAGCTGGCAGAAAAAACGAATTAATTATAAATGAGAAATAT
The DNA here is from genome assembly GCA_039707655.1 of Elymus sibiricus. Lineage (NCBI taxonomy): Eukaryota > Viridiplantae > Streptophyta > Magnoliopsida > Poales > Poaceae > Elymus > Elymus sibiricus. Next base: position 361,043,963 of record CM077671.1, read on the forward strand.
TGCAAATGACTTGGCAGTATTTTTGCATATCCAGGGTTTATAGATAAAGGATGATCACTGGGAAAAGTTTGGGAGGCAACAGATCAAAGGAAATTGAGGTTCCTTTGTAACTGGAAGGATTAGGGTTTCCCTTCCGACAACTCGGAAGGTAGGGTTTCGGTGGCAAAGCCCTGAGCAAAGATCTTGGGAGGCAAGGTTGGACCGGAGAAAATCACTGGTTGGATAGGAAGGCAAGACGGAATGACCATCTTCATATACCCAAGGGTGAAAGAAATCCGATAACACCGAGAAAAAGGACGGGAGTCGAATCCCGCAAAAGGAAAAAAAACAGGAGCGAAAACCAGGGTGTTACAACGTCTCCAACGTATCTATAATTTTTGCATGTTCCATGCTGTTATATTATTATTCTTGGATGTTTTACAATCATTTTATGACAACTTTATATCATTTTTTGGGACTAACCTATTGACATAGTGCCAAAGTGCCAGTTGTTGTTTTTGCTTGTTTTTTACTTCGCAGAAAAACAATGCCAAACGGAGTCTAATCGCGATGAAACTTTTTGGAGATTTTTTCTGGACCAGAAGACACCCAGTGGGCCAAAGAACTGCCGGAGAGGTGGGCTCTGGAGAGCACAACCCACCAGGGCGCGCCAAGGGGGCCCCAGCGCGCCCTGATGGGTTGTGCCCTCCTCGGCCCCCTTCCGCACCGCCGCTGATGCCTATAAATTCTCAAATATTCGGAAAACCCTAGGGGAGTCGACGAAACACAATTCCAGCTGCCGCAAGTTCCAGAACCGCGAGATCCAATCTAAACACCATCACGGAGGGGTTCATCTTCCTCATAGGTGCCTCTCCGATGATGCGTGAGTAGTCCACCATAGACCTACGGGTCCGTAGGCAGTAGCTAGATGGCTTCTTCTCTCTCTCTTATGATTCTCAATACAATGGTCTCATGGAGATCTATTTGATGTAAACTTTTGCGGTGTGTTTGTTGGGATCCGATGAATTTTGAGTTCATGATCAGTTTCTATCCATGATTATTATTTGAGTCTTCTTTGATCTCTTATATGCATGATTGCTTATAGCCTCGTATTTCTTCTTCGAATCTTTGGTTTAGTTAGGCCAACTAGATCGATTTTTATTGCCATGGGAAGAGGTGCTTTGTGATGGGTTCGATCTTGCGGTGTTCTTTCCCAGTGACAGAAGGGGCAGCAAGACACGCATGTATCATTGCTATTAAGGATAACAAGATGGGGCCTATTCCTACATGAATAGATCTTGTCTACATCATGTCATCGTTCTTATTGCATTACTCCATTTTTCCATGAATTTAATACACTAGATGCATGCTGGATAGCGGTCGATGTGTGGAGTAATAGAGGTAGATGCAGGCAGGAGTCGGTCTATCTACCTTGGACGTGATGCCTATATAATGATCATCGCCTTGGATATCGTCATGACTATTCGATTTTCTATGAATTGCCCAACAGTAATTTGTTCACCCACCGTGCGCTATACTCATGAGAGAAGCCACTAGTGAACCCTACGGCCCCCAGGTCTTCTGTTCCATCATATTGCTTCCGATCTATCTTTTTGCAATCTTTGTTTTCAGATCTACAAAACCAAAAACCCAAAAATATATTGCTGCATATTTACTCTTTTTATTTGTGTTCTTGAGAGATCTATCTCTCCTATCTATCACTACCTAATCTATCTTATTACCGTAGAGAGATTGACAACCTCTCTTTCGCATCGGGTTGCAAGTATTTGTTGTTTGTGTGCAGGTGCTGCTTATTGGGTGGTGGTGATCCTCCTACTTGTTCGATAACCTTGGTTTCATAACTGAGGGAAATACTTACCGACGCAGTCTCAAGCCACGTCATGGATACGCTCCATATATTCAGATGCTTATCAACTCCAAGTTGGAGAAGCACATATATGCACTTGATCGACCACATTTGCCACTCTTGCCAGAGCTAGAAGACAATGTTGTGGTGATGGACCCAGATCATCCCACCTCAGCTACAGCACAGGCACAGGCAGAGGTAGCCAGAGACACTAGTTCTCAGGTGCCAAAGACTAGGAGTGAGCAGATGGATCTTCTCCTTAGCTCTGTGCTCACTATGCAGAAGGACATCGGGAACATCTTGAAGAACCAGGAGAGCCTCTCAAGGATTGTTGATACCAAGTTTCATATTCTCAACAACAAGGTGGATGAGCTTACAGTGACTGTGAATGAGCTCAAGAAGGAAGTTGATGGCGTGCCCAGTCCCCACACTACAGATGATGATGAGGATAGTCCACCTCTCAGGATAGCCACTCAGTTCAGGACTCAGCCCAGATCTGCCACAGTGCCAGTTCCAAAGTCTAGACCTTCTTCATCAGCACCTGCCGCAGCTCCTTCAGCTCCTTCATCCCCTTCAGCTCCTCCAGCACCTCCAGTTGCTACTCCGACTCCGTCCATGACGTCTGCAGAAGTCTTCGCTGATGCCATTCTCTCGACTCCTTCATCAGCTACCGGAGGAGATCAGCTCCAGAAGAGCGCTTAGCTCTATACCTTTGAACTTTTTGGTAACTTATTGCCAAAGGGAGAGAAGATGTATAGATCATTAGGGCTTCGAGAGAGAGAGAGAGCGTTGCTTTTTATCGCTTTTCAAAACATTGATATCTTTTGGTTGGTTTGCTTGTGTTAAACTTTGTTGGTGTTTGATCATACACTTGATGTGTATTGCTACTATTTCCAATCCTTGTGATGCTTATGAGATGATCAATCACCTTTGCTTGATTGTGTTGTGCTATGATATTCATTCATATTATTCTCGCACACCACCAAGTTGTATGTGACATGAAAGAGTGCCCCATGTACCCAATCGATTGTGCATTTGCATTCAAACACAAATTCAAAGTAATGCACAAATTTAGGGGAAGCTCTTGCTTATCACATACTTCTCAAAGCGACGATTATATTCATTGATTATATCATATGTCTAAGCTTTGATCTATATGTTGTCATCAATTACCAAAAAGGGGGAGATTGAAAGCACATTTGCTCCCTTGGTGGTTTTGGTAATTAATAACAACATATATGTCATTGAACTAATATTTCCACTAAGTATATTTCAGGAAAAGTTCAATGATGGGTTAGCAAAAGGATTGTGGAGAGACCCCTAGATGCAAGGAAATGGATTGGCAAAGCTTCAAGCAAGAGGACTCTACATTTTACTTTGTGAGAAATCACCTTGAGTAAATAGGAAAGCCAATACTATTAAACGGTGGTAGGTACTGTTGGTGAACAAGATGCTCCACGTGCACAAGTGATAGTCACCAAAAACACCCACAAACTCTTCCACAAAAGTCTGTCCAAGCCTTCATGAAAATCGGTGTAACCAACTTTTCCACTCGGTCCCACCGATTCCCACCTCAGACAGACCCATGCCAAACCCTAGCTTTTCGGTGCAACCGATTCTGCTTCGGTGCCACCGAGTTCAGCTTGCCAACTTTCTGTTACCTCGATTCTTAAAATCAGAATTTCCAAGATTTTGGATCGGCGTCACCGAGTTTTGGGAACTGACCGTTGGTCACCTAATCGGTACCACCGAGATCTTTGTATCGGTCTCACCGAGATTCAAAAGTTGCTACCTTTGGAGCAACTCGGTACCACCGAGTTTGATACTTCGGTGTCACCGAGTTGGTCACTTTATGTGTAACGGTTGAATTTTTGGGGATGCCTATATATACCCCTTCACCACCACCCACTCAAAAGAGAAGCACTCAGAACTATTCCATACTTGCCCCATCCAATTTTCTGAGAGAGAGCCTCCTACCCATGTGTTGAGATCAAGCCATTCCACTCCAGCCATAGGAATCTTGATCTCTAGCCTCCCCAAGTTGCTTTCCACCAATTCAATCTCTTCCACCAAAGCCAAATATGTGAGAGAGTGATTGTGTGTTGAGGAGTCTATCATCTTGAAGCACAAGAGCAAGGAGTTCATCGACATTACCGGGCCTATTACCTTTTGGAGGGTGGTGCCTCCTAGATTGGTTAGGTGTCGCTTGGGAGCCTCCTACTTCGTGTTGTGGAGTTGAACCAAGAAGTTTGTACGGGCAAGGAGATCGCCTACTTCGTGAAGATCTACCCATAGTGAGGCTAGTCCTTCGTGGACGGAAGCCGTTATGGAATAGTCAAGGTTGCTACTTCATGGACCCTTATGGGTGGAGCCCTCCGTGGACTCTCGCGACCGTTACCCTCCGTGGGTTGAAGACTCCATAAACGTGGACGTACGATAGCACCACCTATCGGAACCACGGGAAAAATCTTCGTGTCTCCAAATTGCGTTTGATCTTCCTCCCTACCTTCTACTTCATATGCTTGTCTTTACTTTCCGCTGCTATACTCTTAGACATGCATGTGTAGGGTGTACTTGAATTGCTATAATTGCTAAAATCTGCCAACACTTAAAATTGGGAAAAGGTAGAATTTTTATTTGCTCAAGTAGTCTTATCACCCCCCCTCTAGACATACTTTCGATCCTACATCACCTGCTGGTGGTGCAAACATAAGTACGGAAATGTTGCGTTGCATTTGAATTCATTAATATATACCTCATGTGCAACTTTGATGTGCCACATGCTTTGGAACAGGAAAGCCCCCCCCCCCCCCCACGAGGTAGTGTTCATGACGCATACAACTAGTATGCCGAGCGTCGATGGGAACGATTCACGCATACGTACGCGTGTGCTCAGACTTGGGTAAGGAAACTCAAATGACCTATATAATATATACCATAACACAAAACAATAGAAGAATACACCATGGTAACCTCTCTCTCGTTGTCAGTCAATGTGATGGACATCCACGCAGGCCCAGGAATGGACTTTCCAGCGACAACCACATGAAGGAGTATCCAAAGACAATCATCGTCTAAGCGTGGATCAATCATATGCATGGAAGTGTTGTGTGATGTTTACATACCCAGCACACAAACTTTAGCGTGGCACACCTTCCTCGGGAATCTTAATGCCCGCACGGAATGCGAGTTCATGACGCGTAGTATATATACCCCCCCCCCATTCGAGCCGATGGGAGAGACATTCATGCGTACACTACACGCACTCAAATTATACCATGTAATCTCACACCCATGGCCTACCGCAAACATCAACCAAAAAAAGAATGGGCCAATTGCATTCTTGCCCCTAGTTGGTTCCCACCCCCGGGTTTTACCCTTACTTTTCGGGCATGCTCAGTTTTGCCCTTAGTTTTCCCCTCCATCTGCTCGAATGCCCTTCTGTCACCGCTCTGCTTGGTCAGCGCCGTTTGACCGTAAAGGCTTGACGTTTTGGACATATTTGCCCCTGGGTTCGATCCCCCCACCCGTTTAGTCGTCTTCTAGCTCTCGCCGCGCACAAGGAAACAGAGAAGCGGCTGGGAGGAGAGGTGTGACATCACAGTCGGGGGAGACGCGTGAAGGAGCATGGCGACGTCGGCCATGTCGTCGGAGAGCTCGTCGCCGGGAGACGAACATGTTTTAGAGCTCAACTGGTCCCCTGCTTTTCTAGGGTTTGCTAGATTTGGGGGGTAATTTCTCGATCTTGTCGTGATTTAGGTGGATGGGGTAGGCATTGTTCAGCATAGCTCCGAGTTCTACCTGCCGGACTCGACGTACTGTGGCTTGGAGCCGCGCTCGAAGCACCGTTGTTCGGGGCATAAACTATTCCCAGCTCGTCGTGTCTCCTGGGGAGGCGCAAGCACTGGACGCAGTTTTTTGGGTTGCCCTCTAGATGTATGGCATTGCATTTTCGGTTCCATTTTCTGATCTAACTTTTGAGGATGATTTTAATCGAATTTATTGATTCAGTTGCCAGATGAATGTGAATGGGTGGTTTGGGTTGACCCACCACCTCCAGCACGTGTTGGTCTTGCCTTTGAAGAACTACACGGAGTGATCAAACATAGCTGGATCAAAAGTCACCATCTAGAGAAGAGAGCAGGTGATCTTGCAAAGAAGAATCGTGCATTGAACAAGGAGCTGAAGAAAATGAAAGAAATGATGCGCATAGGGACAATGTTGTTTGCTAGCATTTTCATTTGTTTTCTAGCAATCTCAATGGCTGTCTGTGCACAAAATGCACATTAGTTTATGAAGTTGCAATGAACATATGAAGATGTATGAACCTATTTAATGTTATGAGATGTATGGACCCAGCAGTTGTTATGTTATGGCATGAGATGTATGAATCAACAAATGCATTGTATTGTGAAAAGAAAGATCAAACATGAGTCTTGCTGGATCATAAGAAGCAACTTAAACATCACAGTTCACTTGCAACTCAACATAGTTCACAAACCACAACATGCTACAACTAGACATAGTTCACAAGCAGCATTTAACATTCTTCAACAACCAAAAGAACATACTTCAGACTCCAGCTAGACAAATATTGCAACAAATCTAACAGTTTGAAACTTGCACAACATATCAGCACTCAGTTTCTAGACTTGGCCTTCTTGCTCCTTGTGTTGCTAGCTGGGATTGTCATCACCCTAGTCCTGCTCCTAGTCAGTTTTACAGGGATTTGGGGAACAACTGGAGGGAGAACTTTCTCACATGCAGCATTTCTTGCATCTAGATTGTTGCCGGTAACTGAGCAAGGTTCTTCTTCTGGAGTTGGAGAAGTGTTGAGCTTCCTCTTCTTGCTGATAGCCATTGGAGATGCTCCTCTCTGTGCTGTCTTCTTGTAGTTCTTCCTTGGTCTGCTAACAAATAGAGAAGAGATAGTTGGTTAGTAACAGTACAGGAGAAATTTGCAGGTAAAAGCACATAAATAAATCAGAGAGGAATTATATTACCTTTGAACTTCAACTGCAACTGTGGAAGCTTGGGTTGCTGCCTCACTTGGCATTGCATCTACTGGAGCATCATCAGCAGGAGCATCTACTGGAGCATCATCACCAGGAGCATCTACTGGAACAACATCACCAGGAGCATCATCTGCACCTGCAGGCTGCACTAGAGCATCATCTGCACCTGCAGGCTACACTGGAGCATCTACTGGAGCATCATCAGCAGGAGGAGCATCTGCACCCGCAGGCTGCACTGGAGCATCATCTTCACTGTCTGCCTCCTCTTCTTCTTGTTGTTCTTCATCATGTAGCTCTACATTTTGGTTAGGAGGGTCTTCTTCAACATTGTCAGCTCCCAAGTGTGCATCTTCTTCAGCAAATGCTGGGTCAATGGCATTTTTGCAGTGTTTCAGTAAGTGACCCAAACCATCACACCTCTTGCATTTTCTCTTCCTAGAACCAAGTCCTTTTCCTTCACTTGCTGGCTTAATTCTTGTCCTCCTTGGCCTGCCAGGTGCAGCTTTGTTCTGTACAGGTGGACTTAGTTTGAAACCAGGGTCTACAATATCCCACTGTTGTTTTCCTTCAAGTGCAGGCAGGTTCTCAGCATATGTTTTTTTAAACATTTCAACTGAGAAGTACTTGTGTACATACTGGTCTATCTCTTTAGCTTCCCCTCTCAAAGATGTTATGAAGAACAGAGCATGTATGCATGGCTGGCCTGTAACTTGCCACTTTCTGCAACTGCATGTTCTTTTCTCTACATCCACAGGGTATCTCCACTCCCTCTTCTCTTTGTCTACAACAGTCACCTCTGCTTCAGTTGGACTTCTCCTAACTAAAGTCGTGTCCAAGCCTTTGGACCTTGCCATCAAAATCTTCATAACTCTTGAATTATGATATGGCCCATGAATTTTAGAAGTTCTATGCTATTTCTAAGGACAAACTTTTCCATTAAGTATAGCCTTATCTTATCCAACAAGTCAACAATGTGGAGACCCTTGAACTTTTTAATTTTGGAATTGAATGATTCTGCAAGGTTATTGTTGACATAGTCAACCTTGCAGATATCATTGAATTTTGCTCAGGCCCAGATTTTGGTGTGGTGCTCTTCTATGTAAGCCTACACCTTGGGTTTTGTGAACAGCTGCCTCAGGTGATAATTGTGTTTTTTAATGCTATAAGTCAATGAACAAGGCCACAAATGCTGGTCATAGAACTTCCCTTTGAATTTCTTGGAAAAATTCTGAGCCAGGTGTCTCATGCACTCTCTGTGCTCTACCCCAGGGTAAATGTCATCTACAACTGTCTCAAGACCTTTGCATGCATCAGTATGAATTACTAGTCCTTCATGATGACCTATCACCTTCTTCAAATTTTTGAAAAACCAACCCCAACTCTCTTTAGACTCTGTCTCCAAAACACCATATGCAACTGAAAAAATCCAGTTGTGTGCATCAATTGCACATGCAGCAACCAACTGACCTCTGAACCTACCATTTAGTGCAGTGGCATCAACAGCTAGGTAGGGCCTACAACCAGCTAAAAATCCCTGCCAGAAAGCTTTAAAACTGACAAAAACTCTCCTAAAACACTCCTTCTCATACCTCTTTCCTCTAAGCTGGAAAGGTACTCTGTGTGTGTCAATTTCTACTACACTACCTGGAGAAGCCCTCTCAACCTCAGCTTTGAATGTGTACAACAGCTGAAAACTATCCTCATATTTACCATACAAGTTGTCAATTGCCATTTGTTTACCATAAAACACTCTCATGTATGGCAATTCTATACCATATTTTTTCTGCAAATTAGTTACCAACTCACCAGGACCAATGTTAGAATTTTCTCTGACGCAATTTTGCACAGCATCAGCTATCCATCTCCTCTTGGCTGCTCTGGGTCTCTCAGTTCTATTCACACTTGGGCAGTGGTGCTCATAACGATTTACTTTAATCTGCAAATTGAAACAAAGTTAAACACTATGATAATTGAAACTGAATATGCAAACTTAAACTGCATTAAGCAAACTGAATCTGAATATGAATTACTCTCACTAGCATTAGTTACTACTGTTAGTACCTGAAACAAAGTACTGTTTCTCATTAAAGACGCATGTAGCCTCCATCTACACCTTGGAAATGCACAATAAACAGTGAATCTTGATGGATCACTCTTCTCTATTTTGTACTCTACTTCATGCTTAATTGAGAATGTGGCAACTGCATTCCTGCAGTCAAGAACAGATGGAAAAACAATTCCTTTAGCTAAACTGGGATTTTCTCTGTCATACATCATCTCAGGCCTGTCCTCATCATAATTCTCAAAATGTCCCATGTCAATGTTCTCTTGTTCCTCCTCTGAATCTGTATCTGAAAACTCAGCAGGAATAAAATCCTCATCTATATCTTCATTTCTCTTCTGCACAAGATCTGGAAACATCCTCTCATCCTCCTCATCTGAGCCTAGTACATCATCTGGCTCAGCCTCCTCAATCATAGGCTCTAAAGGAATTTCAGTGTCTTTGCAGCTAGGTTGCCTTGGTTCATTTGTAGTTGGAGTTGCAGGTGGTTTGCAACTACTACTTGGTGCTGACCTGGTCCTAGAACTACTTCATGTTCTATTTTTTGCATTTGAGACAGGGGGCTTTGCTATTCTAGCTGCTGCTTCTGCTCTACATATCTGAATTACAGTAGTTTCAACATTTGCAGTTTTGGAATCAGCATATGTGGCAAACATTACACATAACTCATCATCACACTGCAGAGGATTCCAAGTTGCTTTCTCTACATCCCAGAATCTGAACTCAACTGCATCGTGCATACCCCAAGGATATTACCTATAGATTGCGGACCTAAAATCGTTGAAAGAACTTGTGCAGTCAACCACTAGAGGGAAACTGATGCTTGCATCCTGTCCCTTAGTGAGGGAGTCCGGGATTAAGGGGTCCTCGGACTGCCGGCCTATTTCTTATAGGCCGGACTCATGGGCCGCTTACTGAGGATTGGACTGATCGAAGGCCCCGTCGCTAGGGAGGAGACCTCAGGAGCCGTGACGTGTCTTCCAAGTTTAAGATAGTAGAATAGGCGTGTTTTTACCTTCGGTGGGCAACCGACCATGTGTAACCCTAGGGACCCCCGGTGTCTATATAAGTCCGAGGGTTTTAGATTGTAGGGGAGAGAGAAACTCGTCTAGGGTTTTAACTAGTCGATCTCGTGGTAGATCAACTCTGTAACCTTCATACACATCAAAATAATCGAGCAGGACGTAGGGTTTTACCTCCATAGGAGGGCCCGATCCTGGGTAAAGCATCGTCTCCTTCGTCCCTTGTTACCATTGATCCTAGACTCACAGCTCGGGACCCCCTACCCCAGATCCGCCGGTTTTGACACCGACATTGGTGCTTTCATTGAGAGTTCTGGTGTGATCACCAAAGGGATCGATGGCTCGCCTTTTCATAAGCAATGAAATCTACAGCAAGGATGCCTCCGTCCCTGCTCAGATCTCCGCAGATGGCAACATCATGTCGCGTGCCGATCCGGCTGACCATCTGGGCCAGATCGGAAGTTTCTTCCCCGATCAAGAAATCAGATTCGAAAACCAAGAGTTCGTCGCTGACTCATGGGGAGAAATTGTTTGGATGAAGCCCTCAGCGCTCATGGAGGAGCCCGTAAATCCCGACGCCTCGACGCCGGGAACATCGGGCCCCACCTCTGAGGTGATCTCTACCCTCGGGCTGTCTAGAACGCCCAAGCCAGTCGATGTGCCCGGATCCGCCACGGCCGAACATAACCTGGATTCACCGTCGAGCGACCCTGGAACCACGGCGCATCGGATCGATCCCGTTGGCTTCGGCGACATGTACCCCATCGACGTCTCGTCCCTTAACGAGCTACTTGATCGGATTCAAACCATGGGCGTGTCCGACGACCAGACCCCGGTCTATGACCGGATCGGTCTTAAACCCGACGATAGGGAGATTCGCACCCCCTCGATCACTCACTTAGTCGCCACCATCGAGTGTCCGACTAGAGGCTCGTCCTCCCCACAATCGGAACTAAAGACGATTTATATCCCGGTTTCTGATCATCAGGATCTCTCCTGTAATCCGGACTCCGGAGTTCGCTCCGGAAATAGTTCAGGATCGATCCCCGGTCTAGTGCGCAACTCGAACCCCGCGCGAAAGGGTCCTATAATCAATACGGACTCCGACTCCCCCACGCCGAACCCCGTGATTCCGGACTCACGTCGCGGCGTGGAACCAAAAAAGTTCCCGCCCACCACCCAAGTTGAGCATTCAAGCATCGCAGGAGAGTCCAAGTCTTCGGACTTACGGGATGTTAAACAACTGCCAGGGGAATCGGTTCATCATTTTTGGGCTAGACTCCTCCTTGTTAGAGGCAGAGTACCAGGCTCTAGTGACCAGGAGATAATGGCAACCTTCACTCGCAATTTTCATGATGAAGGGATCCTCAACGCTCTAGCCCATCGACACATTCACAACTTCACCGAGCTATCGAACCTGGTACAAAAATACTGCGCCATGGAGAGCACCTGGCAAGCCGAACGATTACTTTCGGAGCCAGTCTTTGCCGAACACCCTAGAGGAGATCGGAAAAAGCGGATACCTCCGAAGTGGCTGGCCGGACATGGACCCGCCAAAAAAAGAAATAGACCCCTCACGGGAGTCAGAACTGTCCTTGACGGACTACTGGACGAGCCATGCCCTATACATTCTGTCTTGCTGAACACAAGCCCGACTCACAACCTCAGAGCTTGTTGGGTCGTTAGGCAGGTCGCAAAAAGCGGAGAGGGCATCCTCGAGGCACTGCCTCCGAACAGACGTTCAAGAACGCCAAAAGATTACAACGCTGAAGTCCTGACGATCTACGAAATGTTTCCCTCCAGGAACAGGAGGAAAAGAGCTCTTAGAGAACTCGAACAGGTCTACCATGTGGCGGCAACAAGTTCATGGGCAGACATACCCATCACCTTCGGGGAAACTGACCAATCAACCACCCGCCCCGGCCGAGCACCGGCCGCTCTGGTCCTAAACCCCATCGTCAATGGTTTTAAGTTACAAAAGGTGCTAATGGACGGCGGCAGTGGTTTAAACCTCATCTACGAGGACACCCTGTAAAAAATGCAGTTCGACCGATCTCGCATCAAACATAGCAACACAACCTTCCGGGGGATCATCCCTGGGAAAGAGGAGCGTTGTTCCGGACGCATCGCCCTGGACGTAGTGTTCGGCACGCCTGAAAACTACCGATCCGAAGAACTTCTCTTCCATATCGTGCCCTTCCCCAGTGGCTACCACGCCCTGTTGGGGCGTGACGCCTTCACAAAATTCCAGGCTATACCACATTATGGGTATATGAAGCTGAAGATGCCAGGCCCAAACGGGGTAATCACAATCACTAGTGACCCGAATATAGCCCTTCGAGCTGAGAACAAAACAGCAGCGCTCGCCCTCGAGGCACTAGCCGAGACCTTTGCTGCAGAGGAATTGACCGTACTCCGGTCAACAGTGGACAAGGACGATGTGATCCTAAGTAAAAGGCCCAAACCCATGTCCTTTAAACCTGCAGAAGAAATTGTTAAATTTCAGGTACACCCATCGGACCCCAATAAAACAGCGTCCATCGGAGCTCAGCTGGACCTCATGGTGGACGAGGCACTGCGAGCATTCTTACGAGAAAACTAGGACATCTTCGCCTGGCACCCTTCTGATATGCCAGGAATCCCACGACGGCTAGCAGAACATAGTCTGAACATAATCGTAGGCTTCAAGCCCGTCAAACAGACTTTACGCCGCTTTTCCGAGCCCAAACGACAAGCTATGGGCGATGAACTAGCCAAATTGCTAGAGGCCGGATTCATACAGGAAATCAAGCACCCCGAATGGTTGGCAAACCTGGTGATGGTACCAAAGAAAGATAAATCCTGGCGGCTGTGCGTCGACTTTAAAGACCTTAATAAAGCCTGCCCTAAGGAACCTTTCCCCTTACCACACATAGACCAGATTATTGACGCCACAGCCGGACACGACTCTTTGTGCTTCCTAGACGCTTATTCTGGATACCATCAGATCAAAATGAAGGAATCCGATCAAGCTGCAACCGGATTCACCACCCCTTATGGCCCATTCTGCTTTAACACAATGCCTTTCGGGATAAAAAACGCAGGGGCTACATATCAGCGCATGATTCAAACATGTCTCGAGAAACAGGTTGGTAAAACAGTCGAGGCATACGTGGATGACGTGGTCATTGAAACCAAACACGCCAGCCAGTTGATTGATGACCTAAGACAAACCTTTGCTAGTCTACGTGAGTATGATATACGACTCAATCCGGAGAAATGTGTCTTCGGAGTTCCCGCCGGTAAACTACTCGGATTCATTGTTTCCCATAGAGGAATAGAAGCCAATTCGGCTAAGATCCGCGCCCTATCGGAACTTGCGATTCCTACAGAGCTAAAGCATGTCCAAAAGTTGGCAGGTTGCTTGGCGGCATTAAGTCGCTTTATCTCCCGCCTCGGTGAAAAGGCTTTACTGCTCTACAGGCTGCTGAAACGGACCAACAATTTCGAGTGGACCGATGAAGCAGCGGCTGCGTTAGAAGAGATCAAAACACTCCTGGCAAGCAAGCCCATACTCACAGCACCAGGCGTCGGTGAACCAATGTTATTGTACATATCGGCCACCAATCAAGTGGTTAGCGCAATGCTCGTCGTCGAACGAGAAGAGGAGGGTCACAAATTCTGGATACAAAAGCCGGTCTACTATGTGTCAGAAGTGTTAACGCAATGCAAGTCCAGATACCCGCATTACCAGAAGATAGCTTACACAGTTTTTATGGAATCATGGAAGCTCAGACACTACTTTCAGGAGTGTTCGGTCACGGTGGCATCCGAAGTACCCCTGAACGATATAATCAATAACAGGGACGCCACCGGCCGCATAGCCAAATGGGCCATTGAACTCCTTCCTTTCGAAATCGCCTATAAGCCACGACGAGCTATTAAATCTCAGGTGTTGGCAGATTTCCTCGCCGAATGGACAGAGGCCGAGCTCCCCAGGGAATATATCACATATTCCCGTTGGACGATGTACTTCGACGGATCCAAAACATTGGCCGTACTGGGGCTGGAGTTATACTCACATCTCCCACAGGTGACAACGTCTGATACGTGTTGGAAATCATGTATGCCGATTCCAACAATGCAGCCGAATACGAAGCACTTTTGCATGGTCTTCGGATGGCAGCATCAATGGGCATACAACGGCTGGAGGTACGGGGAGACTCCAACCTGGCCATCTCTCAAATCAACGGCGAATTCGATGCCAAAAACTCGAAGATGGCGGCATATAGAAATGCCATCCTTAAAATATCCGCACGTTTCGAGGGGCTGGAATTCCACCATGTCTCTAGAGACAACAACCAAGCCGCTGACATATTGGCCCGCATGGGGGCCAAACGTGACCCTGTCCTGAAAAACACCTTCATTGAATGGCTCTTCAAGCCGTCGGTGGTTTGGCAGGACGACAATAAGGGCACCGGATCTATCAGTGCGGAAGAGGTTGTTCCCCCTATAAATGAACCAGACGACCAAATCATCGGCGGCTCCATAATGGACGAAACGCCTTCGGCTCACAAAGTCATGGCAGTAATCGCACCATGGACCGAGCCCTTCCTCGCTTACCTTCTTCGCCAAGAACTCCCCGATGATCAGACAGAGGCGAGGCGCATAATTCGGCGATCCAAGGCTTATAAAGTCCACGAGGGTGAATTATACAAGAAAAGCACCACCGGAATACTCCAGCGGTGCATATCTGAGGAAAAAGGTAGGCAGCTTTTGGCCGAAGTCCACGCAGGAATGGGTGGCCACCACGCCGCAGCACGGGCCTTAGTAAGCAAGGCCTTTCGAGCTGGTTTATTCTGGCCCACCGCTCGAGCGGACACCCAGACACTTGTCCAACACTGCGTGGGATGTCAGCTATTTGCAAATCAAAGCCACATGCCCCCAACAGCTCTTCGGACTATTCCGATTACCTGGCCTTTTGCGGTCTGGGGGCTGGATATGGTCGGACCACTTAAAGGGGGGACCAAGAAGAATAAATATCTACTGGTCATGGTTGACAAGTTCACCAAATGGATCGAAGCAAAACCTGTCAAATCAGCCAAGTCCGGACCAGTAGTCGACTTTATATCTGGCGTGGTACACCGTTACGGTGTCCCGCATAGTATAATAACGGATAATGGATCCAATTTCACCGCCCAAGAGGTAAAGGACTGGTGTGTAAACATGGGCATCAAGCTCGATTACGCATCGGTGTATCACCCGCAGACCAATGGACAAGTCGAACGGGCCAACGGCCTCATCATGAGTGGTATTAAACCACGTCTGGTCCGGTCTCTTCATGAATCCGACTGCCATTGGGTAGAGGAGCTTGACTCCCTTCTGTGGGGTTTGCGTACCACCCCGAATCGATCAACGGGATACACACCGTTCTTTATGGTCTATGGGGCAGAAGCAGTCCTTCCCAGTGATATTATTCACGACGCACCAAGGGTGCACATGTATGAAGAAAAGGAGGCCGAGTTAGATCGGCATGACGACTTGGACGCCTTATAAGGAGAGCGCGACATAGCTCGGGCTCGCTCTACCTTTTATCAACAACAAGCCCGGCGTTACCATAGCAGGGAGGTCAGGGCAAAGGCGTACAATGTGGGAGAACTCGTCTTACGACTCCCGGAGAAGCAGAAGCATAAACTCAATCCCAAGTTGGAGGGCCCTTACATAATTGACGAAGTACTCACAGGAGGGGCTTATCGTCTTCGCAACCCGCCGGATAACCGCCTCGAACCAAACCCATGGAACGCAGCTCGTCTTCGGCGCTTTTACGGCTAGGCCGGTGTCGTCATACTCTTTACCTTCCTTTTCCTTTTCTTCCCTTTTTTCATATTTCCTTCCCTTCCACCTTGATTTTGCAGGTTCAGATTTTCTTTTCCTAAATCTATGCTCGGCTAAACCGAGCTCGTGTTAAGTTTTTCGGCACACATCCTCAAATGTTAAATCCGAACATAACACCTGGGGGCTTCTTCCCGAAGCCGATGATTATACATTTTTTAAGCATCTATTGTGTATGTGTGTTTCCCTTGTTGATTTCTAAGCCATTATATGCATCAATTAGAACTAAGATTTTTGCCAAGCTGGGTTGCCTCGCTCCTGTGTTTACCCTCTACGTTCCCGATTGTTCGGCTAGAGGGTAAAGGGAGCACCTCTGCGATTGTTACGACCGGATCACCCGGATACGAACCTCAGACAGGTGAAGCCAAAAGCTAGCTATCTTTAGCAGACAATTGGTCAGCTATGACGAAAGCAACAAATAAAAATTATGGTTGTTATAACCGTCACTCGGGCTTCTTTTCTCGAAAAAGCCATTAGTCGAATACTAACCGTATACGGCCTTACTATCTACGATTTACGTAGCAGCCTGAAGGAAGGTACCGATAGAGGTACTATTTTCTTTGGAAGATGTTTCTTACGCTAAGCAGTAATATAACATATCTCCCTGTGCATTTTCTGTTTGTTCGCACCAAATGGCCGGATTGCCTGGTTCCACGAAAGAATTCCCTCTTATTGAAGGATATTTGATAAGGAACACTCCCAAGCTCTTAGCTAGGGAGGTCAAAGCCGATGGCCGGTTAAGACAAAGTTTACAGCACAGACGGAGCAATTTTTGATTTACAGTACATAGTTACATAAAATCACTCATTTGGCTGCTGGTCAAGATTGTCTATTAAGGCATCCAGGGTGCAATCTTCTTGCGAGAGACAAGCGGCGGGCATCACTTGGTCGTACACCAAATGAAGTGGCACTTCTTGCCCATCCGGCCCTGCCGGCCCAACCCGAGCCATATGCTCGGGGTTCAGACCGGTATAACGGGTCTTGAATATCGCTCACACCTCTCGTGCTCCCTCTCGGCAGGCCGATGTCTTCCATAGCTCGAACCGACACCGGGCTCCCTTGAACCGATCAGCCAGTTCAGCCACCCTTTCCGGAGGCTTCTCGGCAGGCCATAGCGCTTTCATCATGCTCCTCATAGCCTTCCGAGCCCACTCATGTACGGCGGATAGTTCCTTCAGAAGGTTCCCCCGGTAGGATCCGATCTCTTCTTCAGGTCGCCCGGTCAGGAGACCTATACATGAGACGAGGCATGTCCATTACACTTCATGTATTAAAGGTACCCTTCGACATTATAATCGCACTTACCGAACATGCCCCTCTGTAATTTCTGGTTCTCTTCTTGGGTTTGAGCCAATTGAGTTTTTAAACTCTCAATTTCTTCGGCCTGCTGCCGGTTTTCCGCTTGGAGACATTTCTTCTCCTCCAAATTTCGTTGCGACGAAGGACAGCCGGTCTCATACTCGGACTCGGCGTACCTCTGGGACTCTCGGGCTGCATCTAAATCGTTTTGCAACTGCCCTATAGACTCAGCTGCTACGAAGCACCCTTGCGTCAGCATGAGACTATATACTAAATATCGGCAAAATGGACATACTCACCATGCGCCTCCTGGGTAAAATTCTTCACTTATTCAAGTTTGGCCTTCACAGCTTGCACCTGCGTTCGGATCGCCTCCAGATCATTGGCCAATTGCTCATTCTGCTGCCTTGAAGCCTACATCATCAATAAAACAATATACGGATCCTTAACTCGGCCGTCCTGACCAATTCAAGGCTCGGGGGCTAATGGGTTAATACGTGTGTCCGGATTATTAAAACCGATCACTCACCTCCAGGCTGGAAGATATCATTTTCATGGCTTCCCCCAACCCAGCTCGGGCAGCTCCGATATACGCATCTACCGAACATAGAGCATTAAACTCTTGTCCGGAAAATGCCTGGTGGCGCAGGGCTTCTTGTCGCCGCCGGTGGTTCATCGCACTCTCTGCCTCGGAGTTAGTGACTGATACGGCATCCCCGGAATCTTCAGGGGCCTGACTGGCCACAGGGGTTTCCGCAGCAGGTTCAGCATGGGCAGAAGGCCTTGATTCATGAGTATTGCCAGGCACCCTGGTAACATTCCCAGCAGAAGACGCTTGTATTCGTTTCCTGAGTATTTCGACATGAGATCTTCTGTAAAATCTTGTCGATCATGTTAACAATAGATTAAGCGGCCGAACGAGGAACCTTTTGGTTGAACAAGTGGTCGGGGTCGTCCCCGCGGTTGGCTCACATGAAGGATTCCCGTTGTTGTCCGGTCCGGGCATTGTTGCCGCAGTCGAAGTTCGTCGCGTGGACCGACGACGCTTGGGAGTAGAAACCGGCACATTCGGGTCGATAAAGGCCGCGTGCCTTTTACGGGAAGCATTTTTCTTTTTGCCAGTAGTAGAAGAAGGGAGTGATCCGGGGTGATCGGCTATGATGGCCACCTTTGAACCATCAAGGCTCTCTTGGTAAAGGACCCCGTCTTCGTGCTCGATCGACAGTTCCGGATCGTCGTGGAATCCTGGATCGTCATCCCGAGAGTAGTTCTCTGGTTTAGGCGCCGGGCATTTGATTGTCTCGACAAAGCACCTCCAGCTCTGTTCGCACAGATTGAAAGCTTCGGTCAAAAGGGGCAAGTGAAAAACCCGAACTCAGGTCACAAAGTCGAAAGGCTTACCCATTCGATGGGGTTATAACCCGAGTAGCCCTCCTTAACCGGTAGCCGAACAAAGTCTTTTTCTTCCCCTTTGAACAGGTCTGCCAGTACGGCCGCCATCACCGCTTGATTGGCAGGGCCTAGCCATCGGGAACGAGTGGTGTCGCTTGTTCCGTTGTAACGCCACAAAGGGTGTATCCTTTGCTGAAGGGGTTGAACGCATCGAGCGATGGCGGCGGCCATCACATCAATAATGGTCACCTTGTTATGGGCTAGCAGCCTTACTTGGGTAGCCAGGCGTTGCACTTCGGCACCTTCCTCTTGGGATGAACACTTCGGTCGCCAATTATACCTTTTCTTCAAAGGGGCGTCGGAGTATTCGGGCAAACCCCTCCGAGCTGGATCGAACAGGGGGACGTCCTCAATATAGAACTACTCCAAGGACCATTCGTCGGACTCCTTTTTCGGAGTCCCCACTGGATATCCCGTCTCGGCTATACGACATACTTCGGCTCCTCCGACTTCCTGAATTGTCTCACCCCGAATTGTCTCATCCAAAGTGGGCCTCGCAGCCCAGAAACATCTCTCAAAGAGCAACAAAGCCCGAGATGTGCAGAATGGATCCGGGGGTAAGATGATGGAGCTGGATCCCGTAGAATTCCAGTAATCCCCTCAAGAAGGGATGAATGGGGAACCCTAGGCCCCGCAAGAGGAAAGGCACGAAGCATACCCGCTCTCCCTTATGAGGGTTAGGGAAGTTCTCTGCGAAGGCCTCGTTGCCATAAGAAGTTAATCCGGCATGGGTAGCCGCCAGATCCGAGGAGGGAAGATAACCTTGGGTCTCGAGGTCGCGCAGCCGAAGGAGGGATACAGAGCAACTTGCCCAATCCCCGGGAAGGGTGCCATAAGGACGCGAGGAAGAACCAGGGGCGCTCGCCATGTTTTTTGGTGATCGCTCGTTCGAAGCTTTTTCTGACGAGGAAGAAGAGGAAGGGGTGGCCTAAACCACGATTCAGCCTGTTTAAATGAGTGGTGCCTCCCTTGTGGGAAGGGCAGTCTTGTAAAAAGCTGTTGGGCCGCCCGTCTCCCCTCGGCACACAAGGATCGAGGGGCGTCGAAGTTACTACAATGGGTCCCGCAAGTTCTCAACGATTGAGAGTTCATCGATGGCGGGATGGTTGCCGAACAAGAAGGGTAGAGGGACTCGCCTCGCAAGCCGAAGACTTTGACGCGCAAGATTGTCCGGATAATATGCCTCGGCATTGGAGGCTAGTCCGGGGGCTACTGAGGGAGTCCGGGATTAAGGGGTCCTCGGACTGCCGGCCTATTTCTTATAGGCGGGACTCATGGGCCGCTTACTGAGGAATGGACTGATCGAAATCCCCGTCGCTAGGGAGGAGACCTCAGGAGCCGTGACGTGTCTTCCAAGTTTAAGATAGTAGAATAGGCGTGTTTTTACCTTCGGTGGGCAACCGACCATGTGTAACCCTAGGGACCCCCGGTGTCTATATAAGCCCGAGGGTTTTTGATTGTAGGGGAGAGAGAAACTCGTCTAGGGTTTTAACTAGTTGATCTCGTGGTAGATCAACTCTGTAACCTTCATACACATCAATATAATCGAGCAGGACGTAGGGTTTTACCTCCATAGGAGGGCCCGAACCTGGGTAAAGCATCGTCTCCTTCGTCCCCTGTTACCATTGATCCTAGACTCACAGCTTGGGACCCCCTACCCGAGATCCGCCGGTTTTGACACCGACACTTAGTACCACCCTTTGCTAAAAGAGTGGTCTCCATTCTAATTGTCAGAAAGAACGCACGCGATGGATCCATCCTACGATTGTGAACACAACCGAAGTCATGGACAGACCTTTCTAATTATCAAATGGAAACAGATGAGCAAGAACTAGATCTGGAAACTTACCCTGCAGGGATCTCCTGCCTTGAATCTATCATGCCGCCGCTCCTCATGGCGTCGTCACCGCCGCCACCACCGTTGCGCGCAGAGCGTGTCTCAACCATCCCCGCCGCAGAGATGTAGATCCGCTGACGAGGAGGATGTCACTACATTGAGGCCACGGTTTCTACGGCAGTCCGCGGCGCCGTCAACCGCTGGGGTTTGGGTCGCCTTGGTCGTCGCCGATCTAGGGTTCGAGGGAGGGACAGGACAGAGGGGGGAAGGGGAAATGACAACTACACGGTGCAATATATGTGGGACCCACCTGTAAGGCAGGCCCAGGGGCAACCGGTGTCCAAAACGTCGAGCCGTCACGGTCAAACGGCGCTGACCAAGCGGAGCGGTGACAGAAGGGCATTCGAGCAGACGGAGGGGAAAAACTAGGGGCAAAACTGAACATGCTCGAAAAGTAAGAGTAAAACCCGGGGGTGGGAACCAACTAGGGAGAGAAATGCAATTGTCCCGAAAAGAATCCACAATAATTAACCTCTCTCGTTGCGTTACAAAAGTACGCGAGGCCACAGCTGGGAGTGACACTAATAATTGTGCGAGGGGGCGGTATCCGAGGACAACCACTGCCTCCATTCTGCCCTAACATATGTACAGAGGTGTTGTGTGATGTTTTGAATACCCAATGCACACCTTTCATGTGGCACCTTCGCAAATCAGAAAAAAACGGAGGTTCACAACTTGTACAATGAACACGCGTGTGCACACATGCGCCCAAACTTTCGTCCGTAATCTCACCATGATATTCGCCGAAACACGGACTAAGATGAATCCACCTTTGAACAAACCCCTCTCGCGCGCGCCATCCAAGGTGATAGACCACGCGGGGGCAACGAATGGGTGTCTCGGTGGTAACCGCATGAGTGAGTGTACGAGGACCACCACCGCATGCATGAGACACAAACATATGCATGAAAATGGTCATGATCGAGATGCTTTAAATATATACCTAATGCATGACTTTTGACGTGGCACGTGTGCCTCACCTGAACCTATCAATGGTTAAAACCGTTACCCGCATCCCCATGGGTCTTTACTCTATTAGGGAACGGAGAAGTGCCAGCTTGAATTCCCATGGGGAAGTTGGTGGGTCAAATACCTTACCCAGCGTGCAGGACGGGGATGGGGATGGGACATACATAGCATTACCCGCCTTAACCATGAAGTATTTACATGTGGGCTCTGAAATTAGTAGACCCCACGTAATTTGCGCCCTCGGTCACCCAAATTTCCACAGATCCCACCCATATGGCCCAAATAACCCTAAGAAATCCCAAACTTAACCACAACATATTGTTTATTGCGTTGAAATACTGTTTTTTTACTGAAATACTATCGAATGTTGTTCTTAAATGCATGTTGGGTTTCCCCACGGGGATAAAGAAGTGGCGACGAGGATGGGAAACTTTTTATCCCCGCGCACAGGTACAGAGACGGTGACGGGAATGGGAGGGCGGTGATGGGGATGGGGATGGGAAACTTTTTATCCCCACGCATGGGTACGAAGACGGTGACGGGAATGGGAGGGCGGTGATGGGGACGGGGATGGGACTCCAATATACCCGCCTGAGTAATCCCCATTGTCAGCTTGATGCCTAACTAACCGGACAACCCCACGTGGTGGCGCGCATACGACGCGTATTGTGTGCCGGACCCCACACCCCCACTCGTCCCACCACACCACCGTCACTTCGAGGCATGAATGTCAAACTTTCTTATGTAATGCACATGTGACAATAGGAGTCCAGTGTTAAAATTTGATTTTTAAAGAACATTAAGACATTTTATTCATTAAATTGAGTCCTTAGGTATTTAATTTGTAAATTTTAAATTTGAACTATATGCACACGCGGTTGTGCGCCCGAATGGATTAGAAATTCATTTTTTTGTCTTGGGTGCATGTTTAGTCCCCATGGAAGGAAAAACAATAAATTTCGAACATCTCGGGGCCGCAAACATTGACTCTCGGTTTCCAAATTCCAGCAAACACCCAGCTAAGCTAGAATTCATGAAACATTGACATTATTTCATGATAGGGAACTTATACGTCGTGGTAAATAAATCGCCCAATTTGAGAGAAGTTTTCATCTAAGCTTGTTGCAAACGGGGGCTTATTAATAGATGCAACACAGAACCATCACGTTTACATCGCAAACGGTTTATTAATCCAAACTGTTTTTATTTAGTTCGCATATTAGCGTTGGTTAAAGTCAAGCTTTGTAAACTTTGACCAAATTTAGACAAAAATGTTAACGTTTACAATTAAAAAATATTACCATTAGATTCTTCATTGAATGTACTTTCACATCATATATATTTGTCAAGGTAATTATTTCTATTTCTGTCTTTAAAGTTGGTCAAACTGTATCAAGTTTGACTTCAGTCAACTCTAATATGCAGACTAAATAAAAACAAAGGGAGTAAGTGTCGTAGCTTCGCAGAAAAACAATACACGCCCCGCAATCAGTGCACGCAGATATGATTTGACGGGACGCATGCTAGCAGGTCGCCTTGCAGGCTGACCGGGATGCGTGTGAGAAGGTGTGTGAATTGATGGGAGGCGTGTTCGCTGTGCAGTTTTGCAGGGAGACGTGTCGTCAGGCGTGTGAATTGACGGTGCGCATGCCAGCAGTCCGACGCGCAGGCGGCTCACCGGGAGGCGAGCCGTCCCTTTAAACCGTCGCCCGCCTCCCTCTTAAGTCCCAGCTCCCCTTTATTAACCGCGCCCGAGCCGCTGGTTTTAACATTCTCGCTACACCCCCTGCATCCTCGCCACCGTTCTCAATCGTCATCAGCGGCCTCCCTGCACCATGGGAGGGAGTAACCACGTCGGTGCTGGCGAAGCACCCGAGAACAGCGTGAAGGTGGGCACAAAGATTGTCGTCGTCGAAGATGACGTATCGCGCGGACAGCAGCGCGGCCTTGACGTTGTCGCCGCCGCCGTGCTTCCCCAGCCGGAGCCGGTGGTCCGCAGCGACTCCGACGAACACTCCAGCGACGACAACGACTCCGACGAAGAACTGGTTGGTCATATATACCCATTTTTGGTAAATACATATAATAGGCTGATTGGTTTGCTACCAACATCTGGCATTGCTGCCAATATTTGGCAAAATCAAAAGTTGTCAACATTTCACAACCTTTTGTGAGATTGACAACGAGAATTGGTATGCAACCAATCTCTAGCCAACATTTGGCAGTTACTAAAATATGGCATGCCAACTTTTGGCATCAAACCAATTAGCTTCGATTTAGGGTTCACGTTGTCGCATGATATATTATGTTTCATAAACTCTGCCTTGCGAATTCGCATTATAAAATATACGGACGTCGCATTTTTTACTATGTATAGGTGCTATCTGACGATGTGGACAACGAGGATGAAGACTTCCAGGAGAGGTTCAAGAGGCAAACGCTGAGAGAGCTTATGGCTGGAAAGCATAACAGGCGTGTCAGGAAGAATGGGGGCTATGGATGCCCGTTCTGCAACCATAAGATTAACAACACGTACTCTAGTGTTCTGGCGCATGCAAGAGGACGAGCCGTTGGCTCCTTCAAGCAGAAGTATTCTCGCAGGATAGCGCATGCCGCGTACGCCCAGTTCCTGGAGAATCTTAATGATCAAGCATGAAGATGAGATGTTGGATTGAATCTATCTATTTTGTGTGTATTATATCTATGCTTGTGTATTATATTTTTTCCCGAGATTGAAACTGTGCGACGACTTTCATTGTGCGGTATCTCCATCACGCCGGAGTGCTAGTTTACTTGAGAGTAATATTTATATAGGATTTATCACTCACGGTTGGATCTAATAAACCGTTTCCTCCGAAGCTCATTATTCTAGGACAGAAAACCCTCAGCACCACTTCAAAAAAAACCTCAGCACCCACATGTCACAAAACCCTCGCCTGCTCCCCTCCCCCTCCCCCTCCCCAGTAGCACCTACACTAAGACTAGTACTCCGGGACTCTCCATGCATGTCACCGCCTATCCCCGCGGAAACCACTTAGCTCGACGCCTGTCGCCGCCGCCGGCTGCCGCAAAAGGCCACCGCATATCTCCAATGCCGATTGCCGCGGCCTATCGGCACTGACTTTCTTGACGCTGCTCGCTGTCGACCCAGCTCGCCCGATTGGGGAATCTTCGGTACTGGGTTTTTTCCCCATGAAGAACAAGGTAACTAATCTACTGAAATATTTCCGCTCATCTCTTATCCCAGTCTGGCGGCCCCTTTTAACCACCCATCCGAAATCGCCGTGGATTCATGTTTCTTCTAGCTGATTCGAGGGTTTTCATTCATAGAGTGTACAGTGTAAGGACACATCAGGGCTATGCGGACTCGGCCTAAAAACCGAGGAGTTCCATCTCACCGTACCAGACGACTTCACGAGGCGCACGGTATGTTCAATATCACACTACCTGGGTTGACATGCATAGCCTATTCTTTTTCTGAACCCATACTATAGATTGCTACATTTGGATAAAAGGTGCCACATGCAACATTTACGTCAAATGTGATTTCTTCTTATTCTTATTCTTCTCCTTCTATATTTGGCAAATTAATGTTGTATTGTTCTTTCGTTTACTCTCATATATATTTGCACGACATCATGGTTACATTATCTGTTTACTTGTAATTTTTTGTCCTTTCATATCAACTGATGTGCATGCTGTTCTTTTAACTACTACTCCCATACTATAATATTACCCTGTTCTTTAACAATCTTATCAATTCCTGCAGTACATCCCTTGCGTTGCAACGACGACTGTAGCGCTAAATCCTGGCCTTTACATAACTGAAGACTCCAGGGATGTCATATTGAGCACAAACCATGGATTTACAATCATTGTTTCTATAAAACTTGATGAAGATTGTCATTCCTATTTTGAAGAAGGCCTTTGGGTGGAAATTTCTAAGTTTTATGTACTGAAAGCTGGCACTAAAATTACGCTGCACCTAAAAGAGCCTGACCATACGATAAATGCTAACTTCCCCGACGACATCCTCCGTCCAAATTTTGTTGGAAGTAAGTGTTCTTTCTAGTATCTACATGTTGACTTGCGTAGCAATATCAAAGTAACTGTGTAGTATTTCAGCAACCAATTGGGATTTAATTTTCTTAATCTGTTAAAACTATTCCTACCTAGTAACTTGTAATTACCAATGCACTATTGTTCTACCCTGATCTAGCTACATAATCACTATCCTCCGACTGCTCTACTCTTGACAGAAAGAGCCGCCGATGGCCATTCTCCAGAGGTGGAGGTCGAGGTTGCCAACAAGCGGAGGCGGGCTGGGCCAGAAACACAAGCGCCGCCGATAGTCCTAGACTTCATCAGCAGACTCCCCGACGATATGTTGAGAGTCATCATCTTCCTCCTCCCTATCGAAGATGGCGTGCGCACAACTGTCCTCTCCCAGCGGTGGTGCCCCATATGGCGATGTGCCCCTCTCGGCCTCATCAGCGAGCACATGCTTTGCACTGGCTATCGCAAAGGCTTGGATGCATTATCCCAGATCCTCGGCACGCACTGTGGCCCAATCAAAGGCCTTACCAATGGCAAGTTCCGTTCCAATGGCAAGGACCGAGCCAAGCTTGACGAGTGGTTCTTATCGCCAGCCCTAGATCATCTCGAGGAGCTCACTTTTAATGATGGACATATGCGCCCGCTAACACCCTCTGCGCTACGCCTCGCGCCAACGCTGTGCTTCACCGGGTTCTTGAACTGCCATTTCCCCCAAATTAACGCCAATCCCGCTCTTTTGCTACCTCGACTGAAGCACCTTGAGCTCGTCGTCGTATGCATCCCCAACAACGACATGGAGCGCCTGCTCCGCGACTGTACTACGCTCGAGTACCTTCATATTCATGCGATCAATGGGTTGAGTAGCCTCCACATCACCTCCATGAGTCTCCGGGCAATTTGTGTGTATTGCTGGTGCTGCAACAGGAGATCGCACAAGGTGAATCATGAAATGGTCATGGTGGACATGCCTTTACTTGAGAGATTATTTGTTGATCAACAAGGTCCAACAAGAATCAGGGTCATTCATGCGCCGAAATTGACAGTGTTTGGCTACTCGCCCGTCAACTTATATGAACTTGTTTTCGGATCCATAACCGTCCAGGTACAACAGTCGCCCTCTTCTCATTCTTGAATTAACATTTTTTTCTCTATTCAAGATGTATGTTCGTCTGTCATCCAGAAAATCATATCGACAAGCTTGACCTCGTATCTACGCATGGTGAAGGTCTTTGCAGTAGAATATATCGGCCCCGACCTGGACCAAGTTGTCAGATTGCTGAAATGCTTTCCGTGCCTGGAGAAGCTGCATATCGAGGTGATGCTCTTTCGTGTTAAATTTTAACCACAAGGGAGTTCAATTTTTGAAACCTTGCAAATCGTAAGAGGTCCCTTGTGTGTCCAAGCACTAATACATTCTCTTGTTTGGTAGATACGGTTAGGCCCGGTAGTGGATAATGTGATACAATATAACAATCCCGTCGAATGCCTTGATCTCCATCTCTCAGAAATTACTTTGAACTCCTACCGAGGGATTTTATCGGAGATTAGATTTGCCAGTTTCTTTGTTGTGAGAGCAAGTGAGCTAAAGATAATGAGATTTCCCTACATTTATTGCGCAAAAAAGAATGGTTTGATGATCAGCTTCGGCGAATAGGACAGAATGAAAAAGTCTCTGCAGAAGCTCAATTTCGTTTTGTAACTTCAGTTGACAGACTATTCGGAAGTCCTAATGCCAAGCCCATAAATGACATGTCAGTGGTGGATCCCTTTGCAGAAATATTGAAGTTGCCAAACTAATAGTAATATCAGTATGAACCTATAATATATGTTCATGTTCAGCTGATCAGCGCGGGCGTCTAGAGTTGTGTGACAAAGTTTCTGCATAAGCTGAATTTCATTTCTATTATCGGTTTGAACCTTGTAACCTTTGAATTTGAGCCTTGTAATTTTGGAATTTGAACCTTTGTACTATTTCTGTCATTTGTGATACAACCATGCCAATGGCATCTTATGAGGGAGACTCGTATTTTGGTAGTACTATCTTTTCCTTATTATGCAATGGACGATTAATATCTGGACATTAATATGCAATTGACGATTAATATCCTGACCTTAAGAAGTAGAACCACGACCGAGGGTATCCTGCGCGGCTCCAATGGCGCTCCCAGTGGCTGCCGACGACGAGCGCCGGTTCACCATGCATGCCGTTGTGGACACGCCCTTTTGGTTCGTGGGGCTCTCGGTGGTGTACACCAAACATCCGATCTGGGTGGAGAACTCCAACGTCATGGACCTGTTACTTGACGAGGACAAGTACAGAGTGGTCTGGTTCAACCTCGCGTCCCATCGCGTGCTCTGCTCTTGCGTCCCTGCGCGTGCTCTGCTCTCGCGCCCCTCCGCGCGCACTCTGCCAGCGGTTGGGGCCGGCCCACGATCACGTTTGGGGCTCCATATGCATGCGGTTGCACCACGCGCGTCGCCCCATGCAGTTACGTGCTCTACGACTGAATCACGCGCCGCAAAAACTGCCATCCAGACATGCCGGTTTTCCAAGATGCCCGGCCCCCATTTATACCCACAGCCATTAACCATAGTCTCTTCACGCTATCGATCGCGCCCCACAACACAATAAGCACACTGTCGGATTTCGGGCTCCACAAAACCCCAAGAAGTTCGAACACAGGGGCGTGTGTGAAGATCCCCTGCAGCCTCGCCCTACCTAGCTCGCTACTCGATGATTACTATGACGAACTCGCACGATGACGAGGAAGAAGATGCACACGACGATTTACCCAGGTTTGGGCCGCTGCGAAGCGTAATACCCTACTCCTGCTTTGGTGGATTGCCTCTCGAGGAGGTGCGGTGGATGAACTAGTACAGTGGTGAGGAGCCTCGTGAGGGCGCTCCAGGGATGTTCTTGGCTCCCCTCTGGTCTTGTGGTCGAGTGTCCGTCCCTACGGTGCTACCTAGCCTCTATATATAGCGGCGGCCCGGGTCCTCTTCCCTTATCGCAATGGCGGGAAGGGATCCCACAACGGCCAAATTTGAAGGGGGACAGGAGTACATCCCCGCCCTGTCCAAAGGCGGTCTTCGCCCGCAAAGTAGCTGTCGATGATGCAGAGGTGGGCTCGGCGATGACATCCGTCCTGCTGGGCTCGTGGTCGTGGTCTTGTTGCACCGGAATGGAAACCTTTGGGGGATGCTTTGGGAACCCGCGTACGTCCTTGCCCCCTTTGCATCAAAGGGGAAACTGCACCGTCTGGCGCGCTGGCACCCGCATGTCCTTCCTTGCGTCATCCTTGACTCCTGAGGCCGGGCTCTGCAAAGAGATCTCCGCCGCTCCGGAGGGGGCTTGAGGAGGCCCACTCCTTGCTGGTCTTGGTGCTGCCTCCCTCGCCAGCTTGGGTCCTCACGAGGGCCTTGTCTTGAGTGGGGCCGCGCCAGGCCATGCTTAGCTGACGAGGTGGGCCATGCCCTGGGCCGCAGGCAGGCAAGTCTGGGTACCCCCGTTCCCAGAACGCCGACAGTAGCCCCTGGGCCCAAGGCGCGCTCGAGCTGGCTTCCGGGCGAAGCCTTGAGGACTGCCCGAAGCGCCGCGGGCTCCAAACGCCTGCGGGCCAGGTCTGGCGCGCGTCGTGCGGTTGATGTCGGGCGTCCAACATCCCTTCGGCCATCGCTCGAATCGACAAAAGCCTGACTTCGAGCGATGAGCCATTACTGCTTTCCTCTTCTGCGCTTCTGCCCTTACTTCCAGATCCCCGACCTTAGCAGAGACCTCTCCAGATCCCGGCGCCGCTTCGTCCTTGCTCCTTGCCGCATCGGCCCCGCGGACTTCCCGGTGGCTCCCGCCGGCAAGCCGAAGCCGGAGGCCCAGAGCTCAACCTCCGCTCCCGTCTCACCGGCGCTCTCGGAATCCACCATTGCCAAGGACGGAGATCTCATCCCGGTGCTCCCATCGACGGCGGATGGGACCAACGAGTGGGGGCGGACATTGATATGGGGCGGCTCATCGGAGAGGCGCCCCTCGTCCGGGTCGGTCTATCCTTTCTTTCTCCATAGCGTCTTCGCCGGGCTCGTTCCGCCTTTTTCCGCGTTCTTCACCGCCATCCTTGACCACTACGGGATCCAAGCCCTTCACCTTCAGCCTAACTCCATTCTTCTCTTGTCCATCTTTGCCTTCTACTGCGAGGCCTTCGTAGGCGTGAAGCCTTCAGTGGGCCTCTTCCGCCATTTCTTCAGCTTGCGCGTGCACGACGGCGCCCAGCAGTCAGCATGCGTCTCCTTTATCGCGGTCCAAAGCGGTAACATGCTCTTAAAGGCCGGGAAGAAGGTGGAGAACTTCAGGCACCGCTGGGTCTTCATGGATCTCAGTAGCACCAACCCCCGCTTGGATCTGCCGAAGGGGCTGTCGGAGAAGACCCCCGCGTGGAGATCCGCGAAGCTTTCCCACCCTCGGGCCGGGCCTGTCCTGGAGCGGATTTCTCGCGATATCAGTGCCAGGAAGCTGACTGGGGGGATGATAGTGAAGGAGTTCCTGACGTAGCGCCTGGCGCCCCTCCAGTCTCATTCTAGGCCCTTGTGGGACTACCAGGGCAGCGGCGACAACCTCAGGCTTCGGTCCGCACGCTTAAGCTCCGAGGAACTGAATAGGGCTGTGTCCACCCTGCCCAACGGCGATCCTGGCGATCTCCCCGACGCCTATGCCCCGCTGTACCGCCTCGATGACGGAGCCAATTTGGTTGCCGCGATGCCTGTCTTCGATGAACTGGGGCTCTCCCCTGCTGAGGGCCTTGGCTCCCCGGTGATGGTGTCCTCCGGCGAACCACGGGCGGGGTGGATCTGGAGAAGGCAGCGGAAGACCTGGCGAGGGCATCTCCCCCGTCGCAGAGAACGCTCTTGCATGATCTTGAGGACGACGACGATGTTGGAGGAGCTTCCACTGTAGGCTCTCCGCGCCCCGCCAAGGTCCTCTGGGGGCCAGGACCGGTCCCCCGTGCCACTCGGTCCGCCTGCCTGGCGACCCCCAGGAAGCGCAGGGCGGAGTCTCCCCCGGTGTGCCTTGCCTCTGCTGGCAAGGCGGTTGGAGCGCCGGCCTCGCCCCCGCCCGAATCGCGGCTCGCGGGCGGGGCGTAGAGGCCGAGGCCATGGTGACCCCTCCAGCTGCCGCCCTTGCGGACAGGGTTCTTGCTCCCCCGCGCGGAGGTCCCCTCCCGGAGAGAGGCGAGGGCGCCGATGTCGCCGTTGGAGCGGAGAGGAAGAGGAAGTGGGTCGACGTCGAAGAGTAAGTAACCCGGCTCGTCCTTGGTCGCATGCCGGTATCTCGCGTGCTGATGACTTTCCCTTTGCTTGGTGACCAGGAATGCCGCTGCGCTGAAGATGAGGAAGAAGAAGGCGGGCATCAAGCTGAAGACGCCTTCCGATGCACTGCCTGCTCCTGTCGTCCGGTCATCGCCTGTCGAGGCACCTGGTGCTACGGGCGTGGGGGCTTGCGAGGCGACCCTCCTAGCCGCTGCCGCGGAGCCCCCCGAGCCCCCGATGCCTGTTGACGTGGCCGCTCCTGCCCTCAAGGGCGTGTTGGTGCCGCTGCCCGAGGAGCCAGCCCCCGAAGGCCAGCTGCCCCTGGACTCGTCTGCACCCACCTTACCTGTGGTCGTGGCAGAGCCTCCGGTGCCTCCCGCTCCTCGTGCTTCTGCTGCCTCCGGGGCGTCTCCTGTGATAGCACAGGCGACTCCCCCGGACGAGGCTTTGGTGTCCGCATTGCGCGGCCCCAGTGGCTTGGATGGGGCGTACACTGCCCTGATGAGGAAGAAGGTGGCCACGTCTGCCAAGGCAGCCCGCGAGGCGACACTGACCAATGCGGCGTCTGCTGCAAGGCGTTGCGGTGAAGCAGAGGCCCGCCTGAAGGTTCTTCAGGAGGAGAAGTCCGCGCTTGCGGAGCAGCTACGTCAGCGGGAGGAAATCTACAAGACCCGCGAGGCCAAGCTTGCCGCTCGGGACTCCGAGCTGTCCCGGGCAGCAGCCAGCCAAGCCGCGGAGCGAGAGCGCCTAGACGCGCGGGAGGGGGAAGCCGCTTTGGAGAAGGCCCGACTCGACACCATGGAGAAGGTTCTTGCCGCGGCTGAGGAGAAAAAGGCCGCAGAGCTCAGCGCCATTCCCTCCATCGAGCTCAAGCTTCACCAAGCGCTCCACTCCCTCTACCGGGATGGGTTTGCGGAGCCCCTGGCGGCTTCGGAGAGCGGCTTCGCGGGGCTAGCTTCGAAGCTCGTCAAGGTGCTGGAGGGCGCCGTCGCCACGGTGGAGGGGGTCTTGGAGAGCGAGTGCCGCGACCTCCTTTCTGAGGCCGCGACGCGCATCTTCAGCCATCTTTACCTTCGCGAGCCGGGGTTTGACCTTGGCTCCGTGATCCGCCCAGTCGCCCCCGATGTCCGCGCCGGTGCTGCGGCGGTGGTGAAGGGCGCCGTGGAGGTGTTGGTGAAGAGGTTCATCTGCATCACTGCTCTTCCAGCTCTTGAAGCTGGAAGGGTTAGCAGCGAAGAAGACGACGCCAGCGACGTCGACGACGAGCTCCCCGCGAGTGGTGGCAGCGGCTCCTCCTAGTTCCTCTCCCTTGTTCCTTTCCTGCAACATTTATCGTGCCTCGCGGAGGCGTTAAACTCGTTTGCATTCGCGAAAACTTTTAATGCTTAATAACTGTTGAATTGTGTGGTTGCTATCTTCGCATCGCTCCCTTCTTGCTTGCTGTGATGCTCTGCGTCGGCAGGGCCCGATCCCGCGCATACCTCAGCCGCCATTGGACCGTCCGAATCACCAGGACGGGACAAGAGGTGAGGGGCTACAGGACCAGTGAGGCTCCTGAGTCGCGATGCTCAGGAGTCCCCCTTGACGTACGAGCAGCCCTCATGAAGGGGACATGGTGAAGATTGGGTTATCTTGAAAACTTCGAACACCTTGCGCTCTGCGTCGACAGGGCCCGGCCCCGCGCATACCTCAGCCGCCGTTGGGCCATCCGGATCACCAAGGACGGTTCCAAGGGGTGAGGGGCTACAGGGCCAGTGAGGCTCCTGAGTCGCGATGCTCAGGAGTCCCCCTTGACGTACGAGCTCCAGCGTCCTCGTTAAGGGTTTTGAGTGCTTTGAGATTTTGAACACCTTCTGCTCTGCGTCGGTAGGGCCCGGCCCCGCACATACCTCAGCCGCCATTGGGCCGTCCGGATCACCAAGGACGGTTCCAAGGGGTGAGGGGCTACGTGGCCAGTGAGGCTCCTGAGTCGCGATGCTCAGGAGTCCCCCTTGACGTACGAGCAGCTCCCATACCTTTCCTTGCCAGATTTTCCTGAGAGGGGCGCGTGAAGACCAAGTTTGGCAGACCTGGGGAGGTGACGTGTACCAGGCATGGCCCGGTAGTAGCCCCCATGCAGCCCCCTCACGCGAACATCCCAGGGAATGCAGCGAGACGGGGCCGCAAGGAGCCTTCCTGAGGTTGGATGCAGCCGCTGGGGCGCCCTCAGTTGTTTATCCCCAGGGCTTCCACCTTGCGTGGGCATAGTCATTGGTGGACCGTGTTGTCTGCCAGCACGGACCCGAGGCTTCCACATTGCGTGGGCATAGCCATTGGAGGCCAGTGTTGTCCGCCAACATGGAGCTGTGGCTTCCACATTGCGTGGGCATAGCCATTGGAGGGCAGTGTTGTCCGCCAGCAGGGAGCTGTGGCTTCCACATTGCGTGGGCATAGTCATTGGAGGGCAGTGTTGTCTGCCAGCACGGAGCTGTGGCTTCCACATTGCGTGGGCATAGCCATTGGAGGGCAGTGTTGAGTTGTCCGCCAGCGCAGAGCTGTGGCTTCCACATTGCGTGGGAAGGAACCCCTCCGCGTCCTCGGGGGGCTCCGGGCATGTACAGCCCATTGAGTTCGTACATGTGGCTGGCATGGTAGAACTGGGAGGTGTATCTGGGAGCTCGCGAGGGCGCTTTGGCCTCGCGATGTCCCCACCTCAAAGGCGGTTTGCGCCTGAGTCTTCTCGTATATAGCGCCGTCCAAGGTCCTGCAAATTTTGGAGAAGCCTACGCCGGATGTGCTCCCGAGGACCATCTCACGAGGGGGGCCAAGCACCAGTGACCCCAGGAGATGACGTGAACGGGGCCGGCCCGCCAGACAGAGCTGAGCCACTGGATTTAGGGACGCTGCAGGTACGGACCCGAGCACAGACGCCGTGCCCAGTCCTCTCACGAGGTGGTCGAAGGTAGGATCATCCGGTTATGGCGATATTCATGCCGGCAAAGAGCCGAGCGGGCAAGGTGAGACGTTAGGAAATAGATCACATGCATGAAAAGCTACCGAAACCTGCGTAAACGAGGCGGCTGCAGGGGTATGCCCTGGTCGCCTGAGGTAATGCGGCCCGGTGGGCGCCCTCAAACGGAGTAAACCAAAACGTTACCTGGCACAAACCAAAAATCACCTGGCGGCCGTGCCGCTGAAGAGTCGAAGCTGCCGTCGCGGCCCGATCTCGTACCTCCGTGAGCGTGACCTTCATGGGCTTGTCGTTTCCCGGGGCTCGAGACCCACGCTCGGTCCGGGCATCTCCTCCAACTCCTCATCGCGCCTCGCCAGGCACGGTATGAGCATGGCCCGGGCCAGGCGCTGGAATGTGGTGCCTGCGTTCGCCAGGCCGAAGGGCATGCGGACGTAGTTGTGCGGGTAGACCCTTCCGTGATCAGCGCGTGACGGCCAGAGGAGGCCCCGGGATGGGGCCCCGTTGATTGCGAGTGCTTTGACGCAGATGCGTGGCTGGCTGGCCGGGCCGACGATGGCGGCTGCGCTTGGCGGTGCAGGGCAGCTCCCGCCTCGCATGGCATGTGCCTCCTGAAGCTCCTCGATCGCCCTGATGATGGACTCTTGCGAGCTCGGCGCCTCACGCCGTGCCTCTGGCTCGAGCTAGCGCGCGTCGGGACGCGCCTTCAGGTTGTGCCTGAGCGCCTCCCTTGTCTCACTGGCCAGGCCGGAAGCTCCCCGGATGGAAGCCCCCGAGCCCGGCCCAAGGGGGGCGCCGAGCGCGCTTCCCTACGCGATGGATGGTGGGGCCCTGTCCCGGGGCGCAGAGCCTGAGGCGCCGTCCTTGGAGGTTCCAGCCCCCTGGCGTCCCGCGGGGAGGTGCTGCTTCTTCTTCTTGCGTGCATCCTCACGAGGCAGGGCATCCTCCTCGTCGTCCGAGCGCTCGGCCGTCGCAGCGCGGTAAGCACGCTCAAGGGAGCAGACGGCATCCTTCTCATCGCAGGCGACGGTGATGACGCCGCCACTCCCTGGCATCTTGAGGACGTTGTAGCCATGATGGGTCACCGCCATGAACTTAGCGAGGGCCGGGTACCCAAGGATCGCGTTGTACGGGAGGTGGATGTGTGAGACGTCAAAGATGATGGTCTCGGTGTGGTAGTTCTTGCGTCCGCCGAAGGTGACGGGCAGGCGCACTTGCCCAATGGGGACGGTTGACCCGTCAGTGACTCCCGAGAAAGTCTTGGTCGGCATGAGCTGGTCGTACGGTACTTGGAGCGTCTCGAAGGTTTCGATGGAGAGGACATTGAGCCCTGCTCCACTGTCAATGAGGGTCTTGGTGACGAGGACGTTGCTGATGGTTGGAGTGCACAGCATGGGGAGCGTGCCAGCCATGGACGAGCACCTGAGTTGATCCTTCGAGTCGAAGGTGATTGCGTTCTGGGACCACTTGAGGGGGCGCATGGCTTCGGGCTTCGGGAGAGCCGCGGACACCTCCCGCGTGAACTGCTTGAAGACGCGGTTCGACGCTGGGGCTTGGGCGCCGCCAAGGATACAGGCTACCGCCCTGACCTCCTGGAAGCCCCTTGCCCCATCGTCTTGCATGTCCTCTTCCTTCCTTCTGGGTGGTGGCGGTAGTGGTGGTAGGCCGGCCTCACGAGGACGGGCCTCGCGAGGCAGGCCACGGCGCGACCCCTCCGGAGGGTCATCGCGCCAGCGGTCCTCCCGAGGCTGATCGTGCCAGCGGTCCTCCCGAGGCTGATCGTGCCACCCCTGACGCGGTTCCCGGTTGTCCCAACGGCCTCCACCGCGTCCGAAGCCTCGGTCAGTGCGTCCAGGGCGCCAGCCGAAGTGTTCTGCGCGGACCAGCCTGAGTTCCTGGCAGTCGGCGGTGTCGTGGTTGTTGGTGCCGTGGAAGATGCAGGCCAGTCTCCCTCCTGTGGGGTGTTCCTCGCCTCGACTGCGCTTCTCCTCAGGCTCGGCCGCAAGTACCGCTGGGGCCTTGCGCTTCGCCTCCTTGGCCTTGGTCTTCTTTTCCTCCGGCTCTGCCGCCGGAGGCTCGCGGAGCGACAGGCGGCCCTCTTCGGCCTTTATGCACTTGTTCGCCAGGTTGAACATCTCTAGGGCTGAGCACAGCTCGTCGTTCATGGCGAGCTCTTCCTTCATCTTGAGGTCCTTGACGCCGTCGGTGAACGCGGAGATGATAGCCTCATCCGACGCCCTCGGGACCTTGAGGCGTGTAGTCGTGAAGCGCTGTATGAATTTGTGCAGGGTCTCCCCCTCCTGCTGCTTTACACGCCGCAGGTCGTTCACGGTGAGCGCGCGGTCGCTAGTACCTTGGAAGTTGGCGACGAAGCGCTTGCGCAGGTCATCCCAGGAGGTGATGGACCCCTCCGGGAGGTTGAGGAGCCAGGAGAGCGCACCGCCCTTGAGCGCCATGGGGAACCAGCACGCCATGACCTTGTCGTCTCCACCGGCCGCCCGGATGCTTAGCGAGTAGAGCTGTAGGAACTCGGCGGGGTCCGAGGTGCCGTCGTAGCGAGAGGGTAGGTATGGCTTGAACTTGCAGGGCCACGTGGTTGGGTGGAGCTCCGGAGCGATGGCGAGGCACCCCACCGGCTCGACGGGTGCAGCGTGTGCGGGAGGGACCCGGTCGTGACGCTCCTCAGGGGCCGCCTCCAGTGGTGCCCGGCCGCGACGCTGGTTCGGCAGCGCGGGGAGCGCACATGCATCGACACGCGGCCGGGGCACCACCTGGCAGCTTACTTCATCTCTCGCCCTTGCCCGTGGTTCGCGGGGCTAGTCGCGCGGGCACGCTTCTCGCCTGAGCTCGGGGTCGATGTCGCGTTGCGGAGGAGGCGGCGGCGCATCGTGGGCCACATCGTCTGCCAGGAAAGGCCGGGGTCAAAACGAGTAGGAGAGCGCTGAAGCATCGCCGGCAGTGCTGACGAGCTCCGCGATGCGCCGAAGCCAGTCGTCATGGTGGTCGGGGCGGGGCGGTAGCGGAGCAGCTCCTGTGCCATGGCGAGTGCACCCGAGCCGCGCGGCGGCCCGGGTCGAGCACGGGAGGGCGACCCGGTAGCCGGAACGATCGACGGAGTGGTGGTGTGGCCGTCGCGCCGTGCGGTGACCGGCTGGGAGGAGTCTTGTTGCTCGTGGGCCTCCGGGCCTTTGGCGGCATTGGCCACAGGTGAGGGTGACCTGCGCGCGGCGGCGCGGCCCACGGGCGCCGTCTGGGCGACGCGGCCAGCTCGGCGCTCAGCGCGGGCTCGGCGGGCGTCACACATCGGAGCGGCGAGGCGGAGGAAGAGCTCGGCTTGAGGAAGACTTCGACACGCCCCCTACCTGGCGCGCCAAATGTCGGATTTCGGGCTCCGCAAAACCCCAAGAAGTTCGAACACAGGGGCGTGTGCGAAGATCCCCTGCAGCCTCGCCTTACCTAGCTCGCTACTCGATGATTACTACGACGAACTCGCACGATGACGAGGAAGAAGATGCACACGACGATTTACCCAGGTTCGGTCCGCTGCGAAGCGTAATACCCTACTCCTGCTTTGGTGGATTGCCTCTCGAGGAGGTGCGGTGGATGAACTAGTACAGTGGTGAGGAGACTCGTGAGGGCGCTCCAGGGATGTTCTTGGCTCCCCTCTGGTCTTGTGGTCGAGTGTCCGTCCCTACGGTGCTACCTAGCCTCTATATATAGCGGCGGCCTGGGTCCTCTTCCCTTATCGCAATGGCGGGAAGGGATCCCACAACGGCCAAATTTGAAGGGGGACAGGAGTACATCCCCGCCCTGTCCAAAGGCGGTCTTCGCCTGCAAAGTAGCTGTCGATGATGCAGAGGTGGGCTCGGCAATGACATCCGTCCTGCTGGGCTCGTGGTCGAGGTCTTGTTGCACCGGAATGGAGACCTTTGGGGGATGCTTTGGGAACCCGCGTACGTCCTTGCCCCTTTGCATCAAAGGGGAAACTGCACCATCTGGCGCACTGGCGCCCGCCTGTCCTTCCTTGCGTCATCCTTGACTCCTGAGGCCGGGCTCTGCATAGAGATCTCCGCCGCTCCAGAGGGGGCCTGAGGAGACCCACTCCTTGCTGGTCTTGGTGCTGCCTCCCTTGCGAGCTTGGGTCCTCGCGAGGGCCTTGTCTTGAGTGGGGCCGCGCCAGGCCATGCTTAGCCGACGAGGTGGGCCATGCCCTGGGCCGCAGGCAGGCAAGTCCGGGTACCCCCGTTCCCAGAATGCTGACACACACCCTGGACAACGCATATAGAGAGGATGTCCAGCGGTGCTCCAATGGAGTTCGGCGTGCATCATGTGGAGACCCACATGAGGAAGACGGACCTCATGGTGGTGTAGACCAACGACCCGGGCATGGTGGAGGACTCCATCGACACCATGGGCGGTTGCTTGATGCGGATGACAAGTACAAAGTGGTCGGCTTCGACCTCGCTTACACCGGCGGTCATGTCGGGCATGATCAGAAGGTTGCTGTCGCCCAGTTGTGCGTGGGCCATCACGTCCTCCTCTACCACTACTGCCTGGCCATAGTGCCTTGCGAGCGTTTCACCAGGTTTGTCAACAGCCCCGACTACAGGTTTGCTTCAGTGGACACCACCAACGATCCAAAGGTGCTCAAGACTTCAGGCTTGGCCTACCAGAAGCTTGTCGACATCCGCGGCCACTACAAGGTCTAGGGCAGCAAGAAGAACATGGACTCCCATGTTGACCTGGCCGAGGCCATCATCGACCCCTACTATGTTGACATGAAGGCTGAGTGCGACAAGAACAAGCCTGTCTGGCACAGGGCCTGGGTGAAGAAACTGGATGAATATCACCTCCAGGCCGCGGTCAAGGAAGCATACACGTGCTACGAGATGTTCAGGCGGATCGTTGACATGAGGAAGTGCCTCCTACTTGAAGACAACGAGGGATCGAGCCACAAGCAGAGCGGTGGCGGCAAGCGTCACAAGAAGTAGATGATTTGATGATCGTTTCTCAATTCTCATACTCCCTCTATGCCGAAATATTCGTAGTTTTAGAGGGATAAGTTTATTATGCATGTAATAGTTTATTGAGGTGTGCGCCAATGTTATGTGTGTATTTGGATGTTTAATTTGGTTATGCAATCATGTTCTTCTAAACAGAGCATAGATGTTTGTGGGCAGATTGATTTTTATAGGAGTAGAGATAAGTTTATTATGCATGTAATAGTTTGTTGAGGTGTGCGCCAATGTTATGTGTGTATTTGGATGTTTAATTTGGTTATGCAATCATGTTCTTCTAAACGGAGCATAGATGTTTGTGGGCAGATTGAGCAAATCACATCGCATACAGAATAAACAACCAAATCTGTCGGTGATGATTTCATCAGTCCCTGGCAGTTCTTTATCCGGAACAGTTTGCCCACAACACATCTGAGTGGCCTGTGTACATCACACACATCTTGATCTGAGAAACCGTTTGTGTTATTTTTGCTTATCGTACACAGTTCATCCCAGTGGCATGTATGTTGTCTATCACACACATCTTGATCAATGTAACCGTTTATGTTATTTTATCTCATCACAAACAGTTCATCCGAGTGACCTGTATGCCGTCTATCGCACACGTGATCATCTGGACAATCGTTTATGTTCTGCTTGATCAGCGCAAATAGTTTAACGGGATGAATTGTATGCCGTACATCGCACACACTTGTATTTTTATAACCGTTTGCGTTATATTGTCCAATCACAAACAGTTTATCTAGACCAACTGTTTGCAAAACATCGCTCACGCAACTATTTTTAGATCGTATTTGATGGATACGCCATTGCACACAGTTAACGTCATTAGTGACAGAGCTATAACTATAGCGTTTGCGATTTGGTCATCGCACACACTTTTGTCGAAGGGTCTCTGATTGATGTGTCATCTTTGGACCATTCTGTAGTAGTGCTATTTACCGTATATGATGCTACTTTCCAAAGGTTTTAGATGTTGCATGTGAAACTTGGTTCTATCGTGTAATCGGGTAGCTAGGTAGTATATGCCTATATGATGTTGTACTCTGATATATTT
This sequence comes from Elymus sibiricus, assembly GCA_039707655.1. Lineage (NCBI taxonomy): Eukaryota > Viridiplantae > Streptophyta > Magnoliopsida > Poales > Poaceae > Elymus > Elymus sibiricus. The sequence goes on from CM077671.1 coordinate 361,083,775, forward strand.
CAATTATGAAATCCTGGTTGCCGTAATACCAAATGAAATATATTGTGTGCTTCATATGAAGTGTCAATTTAATTACTAGCTGGATTATAAATAATAGAGGAATTAGCATGATTATTGGGGTTTCCTATTGTAGACGGTTTGTCATAGAACACCGTGAGCGATGACCTCAATAAACCCACACGGTTTCTGGAAAGTTGGTGTGTTGGATCAGTGAAAATCACACACGACTTCCGGCGGACAACTGAGTGCGTTAGAACACCCATTCACAAACGTTTTCACATAAAACGTGTGTGTGATGGACAGCCCTATGCCAAACATTTTCTTCTAGGCACTATGCGTGATGGCCACCCCTAATAGAGACGATGTTATGCAGAAAATTGTGTGTGATGTACAATACGAATGGAAACGTACGTTTGGGATTCACTGTGTGGGATGCTAAGCACATCTCACACGACTTCTCCAATAAATCTGTTTGTGATGGCCCTTCCAATCGCACACGATATAATTTTGGCCATCGAGTGTGACCGGGCGCAAGCATCGCCGATGGGTTTTCCATGTCTTGTGGGATAGCCCCCCCCTATAGCCCACACATGCAAGGCCACAGTTTGAGACTACGTCACGGAAAGGGGTTAAAAACCATTTGTATAGCAGGCGCCTGCACTAGTGGTGGAGGAGGATCTCCCAAAATTTCAACATGCAAATTATGCTTAAGAATAGGTTCCTATCTAAAGAATATTTCATCAATTTCAATTCTTTCATTCATATGCATATCATTCTCATAGTCTAGCAAATATTATTGTAGAGTTTTAGCAGGTGGCACAACAATAGGGGCAAGACCAATTATATCATTTTTAGCAGGCAAATCTTTATCATGAGGTTGTTTGGTGAACTTGGAAAAAATAAATTCATAAGATACATGATACGTCTCTAGTGTATCTATAATTTTATATTGTTCCATGCTGATATATTATCATTCTAGGATACTTTTTGGGTCTTTATTTACCAATTTATAATATTTTTGAGCACTAACCTATTGACCCAGTGCCCAGTGCCAGTTGTTCTTTTCTGCTTGTTTTTGCCTTTCAAGTTTACTGTACCAAACGAAGTCCAATTGCCACGAAACTTTTTGATGATTTTTTCTGGACTATATGAAGACCTAGAAGCTTCGGAAGGAAGCCATGAGGTTCATGAGGGCCCCACATAGATGGCAATCTCTCTCTCTCTCTCTCTTATGATCTTCAATACAATGGTCATCGCATCTTCGCTTTGATCTATCTGACGTAATCCTATTGTGCGGTGTGTTTGTTGGGATCCGATGAATTGTGGGTTTATGTTCAGATTATTCATGAAAAGTATTTAAGATGCCTCTGAATTATATTATCTCTTAAGTGCATGATCATTATAGCTTCGTAATGCTCTCTGATCTATTGATATGCTTTGGCCAAGTAGATTGATATTTCATCGGTGGGAGTGGTGCGTTGTGGTAGGTTCAACCTGGCGAGTTTCTATATCCCAGTGACAAAGTAGGGGACAAGGTGCGTCTTTGTGTTGTTGCTACTAAGGATAAAACGATGGGGTTCATTCATATTGTTTGAGTTTACTTTGTCTACATCATGTCATCGTTCTCCAAGCATTACTCTGTTTTACTTAATACTCTAGATGCATGCTGGATAGCGGTCGATGAGTGGAGTAATAGTAATAGGTGCAGGCAGGAGTCAGCCTATTTGCTTATGGACGTGATGGCTATATATACATGATCATTGTCGTGAACATCGCATAACTATCCACTTTTCTATCAATTGCCCAACAGTAACTTGTTTACCCACCGTATGCTGCCTACATAAGAGATGACACTAGAGAACACTATGGCCCCCAGGTCTGTTCACTTATATATTTGCAAATGCTATTATTACCTCACTGACTTTATTACTTTTTATTTATTTTGCATTTATCAACAATTATCTACACAACTCATTTGCTTGCAAATAACAAGATCAAGGGGATTGACAACCCTCTTGCCCGCGTTGGGTGCAAGTTGTTCGTTCATTTGTGTGTAGCCGCTGAAGATGGTTGAGTATTGATATTCCTATTGGTTCGATAAACCTTGGTTTCATAACTGAGGGAAATACTTATCCGCTTTGTGCTACAATTACCCGTTCCTCTTCACGGAAAACCCAAAGCAGATCACAAGTATCAGGAAGGATTGCAGGCGCCGTTGCCGGGGAATATCATCATCAACTACCAAGTAATGTCACACAAAGTTTCATTCACTTGTTCTTCTTTTTATTTGCTATTATATTTAGCTTGTCACATAAAAATAAAAAATACAAAAATATTTATCTTTGCTTGTTGCTAGTTTACTCTTTTTTTGCTTGAAGTAGCTATCATGTTTGATTTTGAGATTAGTGGTGTTTCCGCCGCTAGTGCGGATGCCCTTGAGAACCCAACTTCACCTTGTGCTAATAATGCTAAAAGAAATTTTCCTGAAGTTGCTAAGGAAGAACTTGATAATCTTGCGGACGACGAACCTTCTAAAATTGAACCCACTATGCAAACAAAGAAACTCCGTATAGGTAGTGGGAATATTATTGGCAAGAGTGTGATTCAAGATTTTTTCACTTGTGCGGGATCATTACCATTGATGGGAGGTTCCATTGTTACTAGAACTACAAGTTATGCGGATGCTATATCTACGCTTATAGCACAATTGGAAAGACAATTTGTCCATATGCATCCTTTCATACAATGGTTGTTTCTAGAATTTTCTAATATTCAGGAAGCTCCTACTAAACGCTTAGCCACTATATTTCTTGCTCAAGAATTTGACAATATTATACAATAGGCTAGGGATATATTTTATTATTATAGTATTAATTGTGAATGCCCACCAATAGAAGGAATTCTTTATGAGTTGGAAAGGGTAAGAAAACTAAGATCAGCGGACTATGTTGCTTATGATGAAAACCTTAGAAAGAAGGTTCCACCTAATGTCCTAGTTGATAAAATCTCTAAACATAATGATCAATTTGCTATACCAAACTTGGAATGGTTTATGAGCTTGAGAAAGAATTAAGAAAATACCTTCGTCGAAATCTTTACAATGAGGAAATAGTTATCACTTATGAGAAACCTAAAGAAGAGCCTCCTATTCCTCCTGAAATAGATCTCTCGGATCCTTGTGTTGTGAAGTTTAGTCCCTTCAATTATTTTTGCTTACTGATTAGAAAACTTTCTGTTGAAAGAAGGGAATATGATTATAGCATAATGGATCGTTTCCGTGGATACTACAATACTTGAAACTATGCATTATGCCTAGCTAGGGGCATAAAATAATAGCGCTTGTTGGGAGGCAACCCAATAGTTATCTTAAAATTTTGCTTTAAACTTTCTATTTATTTTTTTATAGCATGATTATTGCCTCTGTAATGATTATATTTTGTGTTTGAATTAGTGTTTGTGCCAAGTAAAGCCTTTGGGATGACTCACAAGATGAGTAGAATCGATGCTGAAACAAAACAGAAACTTTTGACTCCAGTACAGGAATTTTCATTTTTTACTGGAGCGTGATAATGATCTGAAATTTTTAAAAAGTGTTTCTATACAAATTTGTGAGGCTGTCCTAAGTTTTCATAATTTTTAGAGTTACATAAGGATAGGCTCTCTACAGATTTCTACAGACTGTTCTGTTTCAAACAGATTCTGTTTTTGCTTTCATAGTTGCTTGTTTTGATTATGCTATGGATTGTATAGGGGGGTATAAGCCATGGAGAAGTTAGAATACAGTGCCTATTATGCATTTATGAAATTTGAATCAATTTACAACAGTACTTAAAGTATGCAATATGTCTCTTATACTAACGGATCTCACGAGATTTTGTTGAGTTTTGTGTGATTGAAGTTTTCAAGTTTTGGGTGTTATCTTGACGGACAAAGGAATAAGGAGTAGCAAGAGCCTAATCTTGTGAATGCCAAAGGCACCCCAAGGTAATATTTTAAAGGCGACTCAAGCGTCTAAGCTTGGGGATGCCCCAGAAGGCATCCCCTCTTTCGTCTCAAATCCATCGGTATGTCACTTGGAGCTATATTTTTATTCGTCACGTGATATGAGTTTTGCTTGGAGCGTCGTTTGCTTTTGTTTGCTTTTACTTTCAGTTTTCCACAATCATTGTTTGCTGGTCACACCTATTTAAGAGAGACACACCTTCATCATAATTTTTTAGAATACTCTATGTGCTTCACTTATATCTTTTGAGCTTAGTAGTTGCTCTAGTACTTCACTTATATCTTTTTTAGCACGGTGGCGTGTACATTTTGTAGAAATGATTTCACTCTCGTTCTTCACTTATATTTGTTTGAGAGTTAATAAATAGTGACGGTAATTTGCATGGGCCATACAGACTAGTCCAAGAATATTAGGTATTCAATGAATGATAATCAAAACCATCATGTAGCACATATAAAGAAATTGTGGGTCAAAGATATTGATGTAGTAATATGAGATAGGTGTGAGTTCATAATTGTTAAACCGTAGAAGTGTCGATATTAAGATGTGTTGACCTTTTTGTTCATATAAAATTAAAGAGGCATGGTGATGATGTGTGAGCATTTCTATTCCTCGTTGAAATCCTAGTGTTGTTTTGGGTCGGAAGCGCGCGATGGTTAACTCCTACCAACCTCTTCCCTCGGGGCATGCGATTAGTACTTTGATTTATGATAAACTAATAAAACTTTGCAATAAGTATATGAGTTATTTATGACTAATGTGAAACCATGAACATACGCAATCTCACCTATTTCATAATTTTCTAGCCTCTTCGGTACCGTGCATAGCCCGTTCTCACCTCGAGGATCGGTGCAAGTTTCGCCGGTGCATCCAAACCCCGTGACATGACACGCTCTATTGCACATAAGCCTTATTATATCTTCCTCAAAACAGCCACCATACCTACCTATCATGGCATTTCCATAGCCATTCCGAGATATATTGCCATGCAAATTCCATCGTCACTTCACATGACCAGTTCGTTCATCGTCATATTGCTTTGCATGATCATATAGAGCTGACATAGTATTTGTGGCAAAGCCACCTTTCATAATGTTTTTGATACATGTCACGCTAGATCATTGCACATCCTGGTACACTGCAAGAGGTATTCATACAAAGTCATATCTTCATATCAGTTCTCCATGTTGAGTTGTAAGTAAATAAAAGTGTGATGATCATCATTATTACAGCATTGTCCTAGTGAGGAAAGAATGATGGAAACGATGATTCTCCCATAAGTCGAGATTAGACTCCAGACGAAAATAAAGATGTGGGAGGCCAAATGAGCCCACCATCCATTCAAAAAAATGAGAGAAAATGAGAGAAGGGACTTTGCTGCTATCCTTTACCACACTTGTGCCTCAAAGTGGCACCATGTTCCTCATGTAGAGAGTCTCATGACATATCACTTTCGTATGCTAGTGGGAATTACCTATTCATTATTACAAACTTGCCTTGTATATTCCTATGACGGGCTTCCTTAAATGCCCGAGGTCTTCATGAGCAAGCAAGTTGGATGCACACCCCACTTAGCTTCATTTGAGCTTTCATACACTTATAGCTCTAGTGCATCATTTGCATGGCAATCCCTACTCCTTGCATTGACATCTATCATTGGGCATCTCCATAGCTCGTTGGTACGCCTAGTCGATGTGACTATCTTCTCCACTTCCTACCCCTTTGATATCTACCACCATATTATATTCCACTCAAATGCTATGTCCAATGGCTCACGCTCATGTATTGCGTGAAGAATAAAAAGTTGATGCATATTGAAAAAGTACGAACCAATTGCCTGACTTGGACACCGTGGTGCTTAACATTTGTATTAATATGGTGAAGATGGTGCCCTGCCTTGCTAATACAATAAGATGAATGGGGGGTAAACATTTCTTAAGGATCGTATACTTTTAAGAATTAACAATTTTGTTTCTTACATTTCAATTATTACTATGTTAATATTTGTTGATTCATCTTTTCTCAATGAGCATACATGCACAAGATTACATAGTGGATAGCATGTCACATCAAAAATTCTGTTTTTATCATTTACCTACTCGAGGACGAGCAGGAATTAAGCTTGGGGGTGCTTGATACGTCTCCAACGTATCTATAATTTTTTATTGTTCCATGCTGATATATTATCATTCTAGGATACTTTTTGGGTCTTTATTTACCAATTTATAATATTTTTGAGCACTAACCTATTGACCCAGTGCCCAGTGCGAGTTGTTGTTTTCTGCGTGTTTTTGCCTTTTCATGTTTACGGTACCAAACGAAGTCCAATTGCCACGAAACTTTTTGATCATTTTTTCTGGACTATATCCAGACCTAGAAGCTTTTGAAGGAAGCCAAGAGGTGCACGAGGGCCCCATCACACATCAGGGCGCGCCCTCATATGTAGTGGCCCCCTCGGGTGCCTCCCGACGTCCCTCTTTGGCCTATAAATTCTCTAATATCCAAAAAAACCTGGAGGCAGTCCTGAAACCCTTTTTCCACCGCCGCAAGTCTCTGTTCCGTTGCGAGGCCATCTGGAGCTCTGTTCCGGCACCCTGCCGGAGGGGGGATCGATTAGGGAGGGCCTCTTCATCAACCTTGCTCCCCTCATGATGATGTGTGAGTAGTTCACCACAGACCTACGGGTCCATAGCTAGTACCTAGATGGCAATCTCTCTCTTATGATCTTCAATACAATGGTCATCGCATCTTCGCTTTGATCTATCAAATGTAATCCTATTGTGCGGTGTGTTTGTTGGGATCCGATGAATTGTGGGTTTGTGTTCAGATTATTCATGAAAAGTATTTGAGATGCCTCTGAATTATATTATCTCTTAAGTGCATGATCATTATAGCTTCGTAATGCTCTCCGATCTCGGCCAAGTAGATTGATATTTCATCGGTGGGAGTGGTGCATTGTGGTAGGTTCAACCTGGCAAGTTTCTATATCTCAGTGACAAAGTAGGGGACAAGATGCGTCTCTGTGTTGTTGCTACTAAGGATAAAACGATGGGGTTCATTCATATTGTTTGAGTTTACTTTGTCTACATCATGTCATCCTTCTCCAAGCATTACTCTGTTTTACTTAATACTCTAGATGCATGCTGGATAACGGTCGATGAGTGGAGTAATAGTAATAGGTGCAGGCAGGAGTCGGCCTATTTTCTTATGGACGTGATGCCTATATATACATGATCATTGCCGTGAACATCGCATAACTATCCTGTGATCTGCCCAACGGTAATTTGTTTACCCACCGTATGCTGCCTACATGAGAGATGCCACTAGAGAACACTATGGCCCCCGGGTCTATTCTCTTATATATTTGCAAACGCTATTGTTACCTCAGTGGATTTATTTAATTTTTATTTATTTTGCATTTATCAACAATTATCTACACAACTCATTTGCTTGCAAATAACGAGATCAAGGGGATTGATAACCCTCTTGCCCGCGTTGGGTGCAAGTTGTTTGTTCATTTGTGTGCAGCCGCTGAAGACGGTTGAGGATTGATATTCCTATTGGTTCGATAAACCTTGGTTTCATAATTGAGGGAAATAGTTGTCCGCTTTGTGTTGCAATTACCCGTTCCTCTTCACGGAAAACCCAACGCAGATCACAAGTATCAATACATCACCAAACTTAACCTTAACTTTCTCATAGACACAATCAATTTCAGCATTTGCGGTATTCAAGAATGGTCTACCAAATATAATGGGACAAAAACTGTCTTATTGTGATCCAAGCACTAAGAAATCAGTAGAGTATTTGATCTTCCCACACATGACTTCAATATCTCTAAAAATCCCAAGTGGAGAAATACTATATGTATTTACAAGCTTAATAGTAACATCAATCTCCTCTATCCCAGCAGGCGAAATGTCATGCATAATTTCTTGATAGCACTGATGTCAGCACCCATATCACATAAACCATGGTTGCAATGCTCTCTAACCTTAACGGAAACAATAGGCATGCGAACAACTCTTTTATTTTTGTCCAGCTTATCCTTTTCATTTCTAACGGGTTTGGCAATTCTATCATCTTCTGCATAGGAATAAATAACATGCTCGTCAATATTATTAACCAAGAGATCTTTAAGCATTACAATAGAAGGTTATACTTTAATTTTTAAAAGGTTTTAGGTGTTTTAACATTACTCTTACAAACCCCAGAGTTAGCCTTAACATGATCCGTAATTCTAACAAGAAAAGGAGGCTTCTCAATATAAGCAGTGGGCAAAACCGGATTAGCAGCATAAGTTTGTATTTAAGTTTTTAGCAATAATAGGTTCTTTACAAGCATCTTTAATGGGTTCATGATATTAAATCACTTATCCTTAGGAAGATCAACATGAGCAGCAAAAGATTGATAAAATTTAGCTACTATCTCAAAGTCAAGTCCATATCTCGTATTTGGCTCATGAAAAAAACTTATGTTTCTACAAAAGACTAGGCACAATCATATTCAAATTTTATACCTGACTCTTTACCTTCGCCGACCTCCCAAACTTCAGAGCTGCATTTAATTCTTTCAATAAGATCCCATTTGAATTCAGTTTGCTTCTTCGAGAAAGAACAAGCAAAAGAAGAATCAAGTATTTCTCTATCGCGAAAAGCCGAGCATAAAAGTTATGAATAATAATCTCTCTCGAGAGCTCATGATCGGGGCATTTGAGCATTAAATCCTTCATCCTTCTCCAAGCTTGAGCGATACTTTCTCCTTCACATGTTCGAAAATTATATATATAATTCCGATCATGATGAACCAAGTGCATAAGATCAAATTTCTGATGGAATTTCAGCTTCGTTCGGTTCGAGTCCCATGAATCGGTATCATTCAATAGCCTAGGTAATGTCAATGCTCTTCTCTTCAAAGATAAAGGGGGTAATTTTGTCGAATAATCCACTAATTTTCTCCATAAAGATTAAGTGCATATCGGGATGTATTGTTCCATTACCTGCATAAGGACTATGAAGCAGTCTTTCCATAAAACCCACAGGGATTTCATAATAAATATTTTCACTAGTTTCAGGTGGAGGTGGAGGCGGTGCCTCTCTTACCACTTGTGCATGTGGCATGGTCGTCCCAAACAATCCACTCAAAGGATGGTGATCCATAGTAACAAGTGTTAGGGCATATTTTTCCATGTGTGGTTTTGGTAATTGTTGAAAATCCCTATGGACTGATGGTTGCTTTGAGTTTTACTTCAAGGATTTGTCCATAGGCATTTCTTGAAGTCCATTTGTTGGTTTCAAGGAGTTTATGTGATTACCAAGGTGGTATTCAAGGATTTATCCAAAGATTGGTCATGTGAGAGTTGAGCTTATTGCAAGCATGTCTTGATGAAGAAGATTGTGTGAACATTCATGTTTACCTTCAAGAAATCATCTTTATGAAGATAAGAGAACATACAAGGTTAATGAATACTAAGGCAAAGAGTGATTCAAGTTGATCAACTCGCAAAGCGTACAAGATGTACCAAGTGGGACCAAGTGATCTCATGGTATGGTAAGTATTGTCCATTGCGCTTTGTGTACTAATCCATGATCTTTGTGAGTGTTCTTTTTGGGGTTAGGTATATTTCCATGGGCTTGCATCAAGAGGAATATCCCATACAACCCATGGAGTATGACATCAACTGGTGATCGCCATCAAGGTTGCGGTGTGCAAATTCAAGTGAAGCATCGCAAAAATATCACATGCTTGAAGCTTGCCGTCCATTATGGCGATAATGGACATGTGAGGATGTGCCGAAGAGAGGCTCACCCATAGTGGAGTACGGGGGAGCAATCTACTAGTCTTGATCGAGCCGACGCAATTAAGAAAGGTGGTCCATCTTGAGGAGGACAAGATCGTCATCATCTAGCTCAAGTGGACTATGCGCAAGGCAAAGGTTTGACCTTGATAGGTTTTTGTATTTTACCGATCTCATGGTGGTAGTTGGGAGACCGCTGATGACCCACATGTATAGGGGGTCAATCGTAGTCCTTTCTATAAGTAAGAGTGTCGAACCCAATGAGGAGCAGAAGGAAATGATAAGCAGTTTTCAGCAAGGTATTCTCTGCAAGTGGTATGAGTAACAGTAATAGATAGTTTTGTAGCAAGATAATTCATAACAAGTGAGAAGTAACAATAGTAGCAAGTGTGCAGCAAGATAGCCCAATCCTTTTTATAGCAAAGGCCTGAAAGTACTCTTATATGAAGCAAACGCTCCCGAGGACACATGGGAATTTCTGTCTAGTCATGTTCATCATGTTGAGTAGATTCACGTTCGTTACTTTGATAATTTGATATGTGCGTGGACCGGTGGTAAGGTGTTGTCCTTACTTGAACAATAAACCCACTTATGACTACCCCCTCTCGCAAGCATCCGCATCTACGAAAGAAGAATTAAGATAAATCTAACCATAGCATGAAACGTGTGGATCCAAATCAGCCACTTATGAAGTAACACATAAACTGGGGTTTAAGCTTCTGTCACTCTCGCAACCCATCATATACTTGTTACTCCACAATTCCTTCCCTTAGGCCCATAACATGGTGAAGTGTCGTGTAGTCGAAGTTCACATGACACCACTAAGAGAAGCAACAACATACACATCATCAAAATATCGAACGAATACCAACTTCACACGATTACTTATAACAAGACTTCTCCCATGTCCTCAGGAACAAAAGTAACTACTCACACATCATCAACATGTTCAAGATCAGAGGTGTAATAATGGTGATCAAGGATCTGAACATAATATCTTCCACCATGTAAACCAACAAGCATCAACTACGAGATGTAATCAACACTACTAGTAACCCACAGGTACCAATCTGAGGTTTTGAGACAAAGATTGAATACAAGAGATGAACTAGGGTTTGAGATGATATGGTGTTAGTGAAGATGTTGATGAAGGTTGGTCCTCCCACGAAGGAGGAATCGTTGGTGATGACGATGGCTTCGATCTCCCACTCCAGGAGGGAAGTTTCCCCGATAGAATCTCTCTGCCAGAGAGCAAAAGGGCCTCTGCCCAGGTTCTGCCTCGAGACGGAGACGCTTCATCCCGAAAGTATCTTATTGATTTTTTTTCTAGGTTAAAACACACCATATAGGAGAAGAGGGGGGTCAGGAGACCTGCTGGGCCCCCACAAGCTAACAGGGCACGCCTAGGGGGTGGGCGCATCCTGTTGGGTTGTGGCCAGCAGGTGGTCCCCCTCTAGTATATTTTTGGCCCAATAATTTTTATATATTCCATAAAAATTCTCCATGAAGTTTTAGGTCATTTGGGGTCCAGTGATTTTTCAGCCTTTTTCTTGGTTTTCAGGTCCAGAATTCCAGTTTCCAGTGATTTCCTCTTTGTGATGTACCTTACATATTCAGAGAGAAAAAGCATAAGAATTGTATCATAATGAGGAATAATGAACAAGAATAACATAAATATCAATAAGAATTCATGATGCAAAATGGACGCATCAACTCCCCCAAGCTTAGACCTCGCTTGTCCTCAAGCGAAAGCTGAACTCGATAATAATGACCACATAATTTGAGAGAGAGGTTTCGATAAAAATAGAATACAAACATGATAGCATCAAGAATATTAACACAGCAGCAAGTTATTCATCATATAACTTCTCATAAACAAGTAACAATCTATCCACAATTGTTGAGGTATGAAGCATAAACTTTATTGACAATCAACAAACTATGTTCTTAGTCATTGAGACAATCACAATTAATCGTATTCCAGAGAAGAGTCTATGTAAGATCTTTCATTCTAGCAAGTTCATATACTCAACTATCTTTTAGTCTTCTATGATTGCTGACACTCATTGCATATTTTTGGAGATAATGTTTCCATCGGACACATAGGAAGATGGGGGCTTTATTGTCTTTACCACCCAACTCATTTACCTCAAGGATAATGTCAATGATGATTAATCATGATCACCTACATCCAAATGTGTGTATATATATATATATGGATCTTTCCCCAACACATAATGCTTGCCAACTAGAGAGTTAATAGGTAGGAATAGGGATAAACATTATTGACTCATGCATAAAAGTAAGTACATGAAAGTAAAAGATATGCCCTTCGCAAAGGGAAGCAGAGGTTATCATGCGCTTTCTCTTTTTGGATGTGCAAACTCTTAGTGGAAAGGAACGTCACTTTATATTGTCCCTTACGATAGCAACTTTATTATGCAATCTGTCGCTTTTATTTCTTTGCCATCACAAGATCGTACAAAGTTTATTTTCCCTTACAATAAAGATTATACATATTTAAGTGGAATTTTTATTGCTTCATGCACCAATGACAACTTACTTGCATGATCTTATTCAATCCATAGGTAGGTATGGTGGACTCTCATGGAAAGAAACTGGGTTTAAGGGGTTAAGGACGCACAAGTAGTATCTGTACTTAGTGCAGAATTTTTTTGGCTAGGAAAAGATCTAAAGCAATCACGACGTTTTAAAGGATCCATGACAATATAACTTCTATGTGAATGTAAACAAACATGATCATTACGTTGTCTTCCATGTCCAACATCAACATTTGATCATTATATAATATTTGGTGGGGGCTCACAATCATAAAAGATGTCCAAGATAGTGTATTTGTATGTGAATCTCCTCTCCTCTATCATAATCTTGCATAGATTGTATCAATGACTAATGCTATGTTTGTTTATTCCCAACCACTTTTATATAACATACTTTTTCTATGTGAAGTCATTACTCCCCATGACATTGGCATATGATTTTTCTATTTCTTTTATTTCATTGCTATGATTGATGCATGAGAGTAAAGCAAGCAAACTCAAACTAATATTTATTATATAACTCTCACACTCGATTACAAGGATAGATAGATCTTAAAGCAAAAACTCTAAGAAAAGCAAATCTGAAATTTTATTTCTCTAAATCACAACATAACTAAGGATCAAACTAAGATAAATGATAATGGTAAAAGTGATGGTGATACGATACTGGTGCACCTCCCCAAGCTTGGAACAAGCTAAGGGTCGTGCCCATACCCATATAATCAAGTGTCCCTCTTGGGTGATGGTGGTGATGATGTGATCCTCATAGCGATGATGCCCCTTAGGATACGGATCTCATCATTGAGCTTATCAACCTCTCGCTTAAGGTCTAGATTCTCCTTACGGAGTTTGTTGGTGACGATCATTGCTCCCTCCATCAAAGGGTGTGTTTTGCTGTCTGAGGCAGCAGTGGTGTCTACCTACACACATTGATAATGGGTAATTCGAGTATTGGAAGATGTAACCTTGTTTGGCAAATTCGACTTTTTGAAATCCACATGCATATCTCTAGGTTGAGGTAGAGGTGCTTCTTCTTCACCATCACTTGAGGGCTCGATCCTCTTTAAGTCAGCCTCCACCTCTTCCTCCATTGACCACCCATAAGGATCCATATACCCATAGACTTGGGGATTGGTGATGAGATCTGAAACATAGCTCTCTCCCTCCGAATCTTGTGATGACATATTGCTTCTAAATCTGTCAAAAAACAGCCCGAAACAAGAACAGAGGAGAACTTGCAATGCGGTGGTCAAAACATACATGAGTATATATAATGATTTTTCCTAGGTCAGAATACGGGTCCAGGAAGAAAACGGAGTCCGGGAGGCACACGGGGGGCCTGCAAGCTATCAGGGCGCGCCTACGGGGGGCGCACCCTGTTGGCTTGTGGCTCCCTCATGGGTCCCCCTGACTCGTTCTTATTTTTGGATTTTTTTTTCTAAAATACCAAAACCAACAAAACATATTTTTGGGGGAATTTTTTGAATCGGGTTTACTTACCGTATCACATACCTACCCCTTTTCAACTTTCTGGAGTGTTTCGTAAGGTCTCTCTTATGTGTTCTTCCGGAGTCATAACTTGAATAATATTAGTTTCAACATTGACGGGCGTACCTGAGATATAGTGTTTAATTCTTTGCCCATTCACCACTCTTGGATTTTTGCCTTCGAAGTTGTTGATCTTGATAGCACCGAAGCGATAGACCTCCTCGACGACATAAGGACCTTCCCATTTGGAGAGAAGCTTACCTGGAAAAAATCTAAAACGAGAATTGTACAAAAGAACTAGGTCTCTACATTGAATTCCCGTTTTTGGATTCTCTTGTCATGCCATCTTTTAACTTTTTTTAAACAACTTGGCATTTTCGTAAGCTTGTGTCCTCCATTCATTTAATGATCTAATATCAAATAACCTCTTTTCACCGGCAAGTTTAAAATTATAGTTAAGTTCTTTAATTTCCCAATAAGCTTTATGTTCTAACTCAAGAGGTAAATGACATGCTTTTCCATAGACCGTTTTATATGGGGACATTCCCATAGGGTTTTTATAAGCAGTTCTATTAGCCCATAAAGCATCATCAAGTTTCTTAGACCAATTCTTTCTAGACCTATTAACAGTCTTTTGCAGGATCAATTTTATTTCTCAATTGCTCAACTCAACTTGACTGCGAGACTAAGGATGATAAGGTGATGAAATCATATGGTTAATATCGTATTTAGCTAGAAGTTTATGGAAAGCACCATGAATAAAATGTGAACCACCATCAGTCATTAAATATCTAGAGACTCCAAACCTCGGGAAAATAACATATTTAAGCATTTTAATAGAAGTGTTATGATCAGCACTACTAGTTGGAATAGCTTATATCCACCTAGTAACGTAATTGACAACAACTAGAATATGAGTATACCCATTAGAGGAAGGAAAATATCCTATATAATCAAAGCCACAAACATCAAATGGTTCAATAGCAAGTGAGTAATTCATAGGCATTTCCTGACGTCTACCAATGTTACCAATTCTTTGACATTCATCACAAGAAAGGACATACTTATGAGCATCTTTGAAAAGAGTGGGCAAATAGAAGCCAGATTGTAATACCATGTTTGCAGTTTGGTCACCAGCATGGTGCCCTCCGTAGGCCTCGGAATGTCACTTCCGTAGGATCTGTCCCTATTCATGCTCAGGTACACAATGTCTAATAACACCATCCACTCCTTCTTTATAAAGATGTGGGTCATCCCAAAAGTAATGTATTAAATCATTAAAGAACTTTTTCTTTTGTTGGTAGGTGAAACTAGGTGGTATATATTTAGCAACAATGTAATTAGCATAATCCGCATACGAAGGAGAATTATGGGAAGCAATTATAACAGCAAGATGCCCATCAGGAAAATTATCATCAATAGGCAGTGGGTCATCAAGAACATTTTCCATCCTAGACAAATTATCTGCTACGGGGTTTTCAGCTCCCTTCTAATCAACGATATGCAAGTCAAATTCTTAAAGTAAAAGCACCCACCTAATCAGTCTAGGCTTAACATCTTTCTTTTCCATAATGTATTTAATAGCAGCATGCTTAGTGTGAATAGTAACTTTGGAATCAACAATATAAGGTCTAAACTTATCACATGCAAAGATAGTTGCTAAAAATTCCTTCTCAGTAGTAGCATAGTTTCTTTGGGCATTGTCTAGAGTTTTACTAGAATAATGGATGACATTCAATTTCTTGTCAACTCTTTGTCCTAGAATAGCACTAACATCATAATCAGTGGCATCACACATAATTTCAAATGGTAAATTCCAATCAGGTGGTTAAACAATAGGTGCAAAAATCAAGGCTTTCTTAAGTATTACAAAGGCTCCTACACAATCATCATCAAAAACCAAAGGAATATATTTTTGAAGAAGATTAGTTAGTGGCCTAAAAATATTTGAGAAATCTTTAATAAAAAACGTATAAAAACCAGCATGACCAAGGAAACTTCTTATACCTTTAACATCTTTAGGACATGGCATTTTCTCTATTGCATCAACTTTAGCTTTGTCTACCTCTATGCCTCGTTCAGAGATTTTATGCCCAATTACTATACCTTCATTCACCATAAAGTGTCACTTCTCCCAATTCAAGACAAGATTAGTTTGTTCACATCTCTGCAAAACTCGATCGAGGTTGCTCAAGCAATCATCAAAATAAGTCTCGTAAACGGAAAAATCATCCATGAAAACCTCAACAATCTTTTCACAAAAATCAGAGAATATAACAGTCATACATCTTTGAAAGGTAGCAGTGCATTGCATAAACCAAAAGGCATACGTCTATAAACATACGTTCCAAAAGGGCAAGTGAAAGTAGTTTTCTCTTGATCTTCTTTTGACACGGGTATTTGAGAGAAACCAAAATATCCATCAAGAAAACAAAAATGTGTGTGCTAAGATAATCTTTCTAACATTTGATCAATAAAAGGCAAGGGGTAATAATATTTTCTAGTAGCTTTGTTTAATTTCCTGAAATCAATTACCATCCTATAACCAGTTACGATTCTTTGTGGGATAAGTTCATTTTTATCATTAGGAACAACAGTTATACCTCCTTTCTTAGGAACACAATGAACATGACTTACCCATCTACTATCAGCAATAGGATAAATTATACCTGCCTCCAGAAGCTTTAGTATTTCAGTTCTTACCACTTTCTTCATATTAGGATTTAAGCGGCGTTGATGATCAACGACAGGTTTAGCATCCGGTTCCATATTAATCTTGTGCTGACATAGAGTGGGGCTAATGCCCTTAAGATCATCAAGAGTATATCCAATAGCAACCATATGCTTCTTTAGAGTTTTAAGTAAATTCTTTTCTTCATGCTCTGAAAGGTTAGCACTAATGATAATAGGATATAACTTCTTTTCATCCAGATAAGCATACTCAAAGTATCAGGTAATGTCTTTAGCTCAAGCACGGGATCTCCCTTAGGTGGAGGAGGATCCCCTAAAATATCAACAGGCAAGTTATGTTTAGGAATAGGTGTTTGTCTAAGGAATATATCATCTATCTCCTTTCTTGCATTCATATGCATATCATTCTCATGGTCTAGCAAATATTGTTCTAATAGATCAGTAGGAGGCATGACAATAGAAGCAAGACCAATTATTTCATCCTTACTAGGTAATTCTTTTTCATATTGTTTTCTGTCGAACTTAGAGAAATTAAATTCATGAGATACATCACCAAATCTTACTTTGACTTTCTCAGTAACACAATTAATTTCAGCATTAACAGTATTCAAGAAAGGTCTACCAAATATAATGGGACAAAAGCTATCTTGTTTCGAACCAAGTACCAATAAATGAGTAGGTACTTAATTTTTCCACACAAGACTTCAACATCTCTAACAATCCCAAGTGGTGAAATAGTGTCTCTATTTGCAAGTTTAATGGTGACAAAAATATCTTCAATCTCACAGGATGCTATGTCATTCATAATTTCTTGATATAAAGTAAAATGTATAGCACAAACACTAGCACCCATGTCACACAAGCCATGGTAACAATGATCTCCAATTTTAACAGAAACAACAGGCATGCCAACAACTGGTTTATTTTTGTCTAACTCATCCTCAAGATTTCTAGCAGGTTTTGCAATTCTAGCAGCTTCATCACAGAAGTAAATAACCTGACCATCAATATTATCAACTAGGAGATCTTTAACCATAGCAATATTAGGCTCAACATTTATTTGTTCAGAGTGTTTGGGTGTTTGATACGTCTCCAACGTATCGATAATTTATGAAGTATTCATGCGATATTCACCTATGTTTACAATGATTTTATATGGTTTTGATGCACTTTACATGATTTATTTAGAACTAACCCGGACTGACGCTGTTTTCATCAGAATTACCGTTGTGTTGTTTTTGTGCAGAAAATGGAAGTTCTCGGAATCGCCCAAAACTTTTTTGTGATTTTTTCTGGAGGAAATAAGCAACATTGGAGAGAAGACCTGCCGGAGGGGGTGTGCCAGTGGGCCACCACGCAACAGGACGCCCCGCCCCCCTAGTGGCGCGGTGAGATATGTGGTGGGGCCACATGGCACCGTTTGGCGTGATTCCAACGCTGAAAAATCCCATAAATACCAGAAACCCCACAAATAAAGAGCGACTCCTCGTTCCGCCACACAACTCTCTATATCGACGAAAAACCAATCTGGAGGCGTTCGAATACCCTGTCGGAGAGGAGAAACCATCACCGGTGGCCATCTTCATCATCCCGACGGAGGCCATGACGAGGAGGGAGTAGTCCACCCTCGGGGCTGACGGTTTGTACCAGTAGCTATGTGTTCAATCTCTCTCTCTGTAGTGTTTGAATTTTCATATTTTACTGGAACGTGGAAAGTTTCTGAAATTTTTACACAGTGTTGTCATATAAATTACTTATCACGTCCTAAATGTTCATAATTTTTTTAGTTACATAAGTACACTGTTTTCATAAATTGCTACAGATTGTTCTGTTTGGACAGATTGTTGTCATAGTTTTGTTATCTGCTCATCCTATAGTTTCCATAGCCTATATTGGTAGATATAAATTGTGGAAATGATAGTATACAGTAGATAATGTTTGAAAATTATTATGAAACTTGTCTTGGCAGTACATGAAGTGTTGATTTATTCTTATGTGTACTAACCTATCCCACGAGTTCTTTTCGAGTTTTGTGTGGATGAAGTTTTTGAGAATAGGTGAAACCATGATATGAGAGGATTGAACGAGATACAAAAGCTCAAGCTCGGGGATGCCCAAGGCACCCCAAGTAAATATTTCAAGAAGTCTCAAGCATCTAAGCTTGGGGATGCTACGCATCCCACGTCTCTTGATCAACAATTATCGGTTAGCCTATGTTGAGCCTACATTTATATTTGTCCACATGATATGTGCTATTCTTTGAGTGCTATTTTTATTTTGTTTGATGTATAAATAAAATACTCAGATCTGAAAATATTTATTGAGAGAGAGAGCTCTCACATAGCTACTTGATTGTTTACCTATTCATTGATCTTCACTTATATCTTTTGAGAGTAGTTTGAGGTTTACTCATGTGCTTCACTTATATCCGGAGAGTAAATTGTGAATGAATTGAATATCATAAATATGAAATTATCAATGTGCTTTATGCTTAGTAGTAGCTTCACATCTGGTTTATAAAGTAAAATCTATTGAAGTTTGACAATCATCAAATTGGTCATACAAGTAATTCATGAATGATTAGTATAAGAAAGAAAACTTTCACATATAAATATATTATCTTGGACACCTTTTATGATTGTGAATACCCATCCATTATGTTCAACCTTGATCAAATAGTTGAAGTTGGACAAGGAAGACAAAGTAATGGTTATGTTTGGGTATATTTGCATAGAAGTTATATTGTTATGGATCCTCCAACATGTGGTGCTTGTTTAGAACCTTTTGCTAGCAAAAACTTCGTACTAAGTAGAGATACTACTTGTGCAGACAAATCCTTGAGCCAAGTTTCTTCCATGAGAGTCCACCATAGCGGCCTATATATGGTATTTCATTGCCATTCCAAGTAAATTTGCATGTGCCACCTCTAAACATTCAAATAAACATCCGTTTTGTGTGCTCGTACCGCTCATGGAGCGATGGGGCGGTCATTATCTTCCATGCTTAGCGAGTTATTCTCAAGATGAGTGTTTATTCACTTGTCATTGCACGAGAGAGACTGGTAAAAAGGATTCCTAGTCCTGCATAATACAAAAATAAATAAACAAAACTCCCCCTATAATGTTGATTGTTTGGAGGGCAACCGTGGATTCGGCCAGCCATGGAATGTGTTTGAATGGTGGAGGGGGAGTAAAAATTTAAATTCTATTTGGGAACCGCCAATAATGTGATTAGCATGGAAGATATTGAATACTCTGTTGTGACGTTGATAGGAAAGGCACACCACTCAAAATTACATATCCATCTCTGTTTTAAACAATGAGCTCTGGCACATATGCAAATCTCTGCTTCCCGCTGCGAAGGGACAATCTATTTACTTTCATGTTACTTACTTTCATGTTGAGTCAACTTCTTATTCCAACCTCAATCTATTAGTTGGCAAACACCATGTGGTGGGGAAAGACCCAAACATATATATCCACTCAAATATATTTGATCATGATTCATTATTGTTGACAATTATCTTTATGATAAGTGTGTTGGGAGGCGAAACATCAAGCTCCTATCTTTCTCTGTGTTCGATGGATGTTGTTTGTTCTAAAAATATGCCTTGAGTATTAGCAATCATAAAAGACTATATGATAATTGAGTATGTGGAGCTCTTACTTAGACTTGATGATGTATTGAAATTGTTTAGTGACCAAGAACATAGATTGTTAAGTTTCAATATAATGCATTGTTTGAACCATGACATCTGAATTGATTGCTACTCTATCATGATGATTTTTATGAGAAGAAGTTGCTGGTTATGATGCTAGAAAAGTGACTGAAGTTATCAATGATCAAAACTATTCACTAAGCTAGCATTCACACTTCATAAATTATTTCTTTTATCATTTACGTACTCGAGGACGAGCAGGAATTAAGCTTGGGGATGCTGATACGTCTCCAACGTATTGATGATTTAGGAAGTATTCATGCCATATTCACCTATGTTTACAATACTTTTATATGGTTTTGATGCACTTTATATGATTTATTTAGAACTAACCCGGACTGGCGCTGTTTTCAGCAGAATTACCGTGGTGTTGTTTTTGTGCAGAAAATGAAAGTTCTCGGAATCGCCCGAAATATTTTTGTGATTTTTTCTGGAGGAAATAAGCAACATTGGAGCGAAGACCTGCCGGAGGGGGTGTGACAGTGGGCCACCACGCAACAGGTCGCCCCCCTTAGTGGAGCGGTGAGATATGTGGTGGGGCCCACGTGGCTTCGTTTGGCGTGATTCCAACGCTGAAAAATCCCATAAATACCAGAAACCCCACAAATAAAGAGAGACTCCTCGTTCCGCCGCCACAACTCTCTATATCGACGAAAAACTAATTTGGAGGCGCTCCAGTACCCTGTCGGAGAGGAGAAACCATCACTGGTGGCCATCTTCATCATTCCGGCAGAGGCCATGACGAGGAGGGAGTAGTCCACCCTCGGGGCTGACGGTTTGTACCAGTAGCTATGTGTTCAATCTCTCTCTCTCTCCTGTTCTTGAGATGGCACGATCTTGATTAATCACGGGCTTTGTTAATATAGTCGGACCATATGATGTTATTCCCTTGCTACCTTGTTGTGATGAATTGAAACTTTACCTTTGAGATCTCGTTATGTTGGATTGAATATTATGGTTTGAGAACATTTGATGTACGTCTTGCGTGGGATACCCGTAGTGACATTGGGGTATTCTATTGATTCACTTGATATATGTTGAGGCATCAACTTGCGGATTCCGGTGACCTAGGGGATCTATGCATAGGGGTTGATTGCACGTTTTCATACCACGTTCTCCGATAGAAATCTTGGGGGGCTCCTTGAAGTTTTTTGTGTTGGATTGAATATGATAGATCTGAAATTGTTTGATGCATGTCGCATAATTTACCCACGGATACTTGAGGTGACATTGGAGTATCTAGGTGACATTAGGGTTGATTGATATGTATCACTGGTGTTATTCTAGTAGGAACTCTAGGGCTGTTTGTGACACTTATAGGAATAGCCCAATAGATTGATCGGAAAGAATAACTTTGAGGTGGTTCTACTACCTACACTAATTTCATATTATTGTTCTCCGCTAGATAGGAACTTTAGAGTGATTCTTTGTTGCATGTTGAGGGATGGTCATATGATTCAACTATGTTAGCATTGTTGGGAGATTGCACTAGCAAAAGTATGAACCCTAGGCCTTATTTCCAAGCATTTATACACCTGTTTTGCTCGTTGTTTTACACGTGCTACCTTGCTGTTTTTATATTTTCAGATTACAAAAACCTATATCTATCATCCATATTGCACTTGTATCACCATCTCTTCACCAAACTATTGCACCTATACAATTTGCCATTGTATTGGGTGTGTTGGGGATACAAGTTGTTAGTGCACATAGGTGAGCCTAGTTGTTTTAGGTTTTGTGCTTGACAAATTAAACACTAGTTTTATTCCGCACTTGTTCAAGCCTAAACTGTAATTATTTTAAAGCGCCTATTCACCCCTCCCCATCTAGGCGACATCCACGTCCTTTCAACAAGTAGAGATAATAATCAGCACATATAATAAATGTTTCCTTTCCAAATTCCACAAGAGCGCTACACTCCCTGACATCGACGCCAGAAAAGAGTCTGATGAACCACAAGTATAGGGGATCAATTGTATTCCTTTCGGTAAGCACGAGTGTCGAACCCAACGAGGAGCAGAAGGAATTGACAAGCGGTTTTCAGTAAGGTATTCTCTGCAAGTGTTGTAAGATAGTTTTAAT
The DNA here is from genome assembly GCA_039707655.1 of Elymus sibiricus. Taxonomy (NCBI): domain Eukaryota; kingdom Viridiplantae; phylum Streptophyta; class Magnoliopsida; order Poales; family Poaceae; genus Elymus; species Elymus sibiricus. The sequence goes on from CM077671.1 coordinate 361,106,115, forward strand.
AGATAGTGTGATAGTATAAAATTGGTAACCAGTAAGAAGTAACAAAAGTAGCAAGGTGCAGATAGTAGCCCAATCCTTAATATTGCAAAGGACGAGCCGGTAACACTTTTTTGTAGTGAGCAAAGCGTTATCAAGGAGCGAGACACATGAATATTCTCTAGTTACTTTCACCATAATTCATTGACTCATGTTCATATCTTCGATAAGTTGTCATGTGGGTGCACCGACGCTAAGATGTTGTTCGTACTTGAACAAAAAACCTACTTATGATTAACCTCTCCATGCAACATTCGCAAATACAAGAGAAGTATTAAAATAAAATGTAACAATAGCATTAGATATATGGATCCAAATTAGTCCCCTAGAACAATTCATAAATTGGGGTTTATGTTTCTGTCACTCCCGCAACACATCATCTACAAACTAAATCCACAATTCCTTCCCTAAGCCAAATATGATGAAGTGTCATGTAGTCGACGTTCACATGACACCACTAGAGAAAGTTCAACACAAAACACATCATCAAACCATTGAACCAAAACCAACTTCACATGATTAATTATAACAGGACTTCTCATATGTCCTCAAGAGCTAATAGAACTACTCACAAATCGCAACTGTGTTCATGATCGGAGTAGATAAATAAGTGATTAACAATCTGAACATATAATCTTCCACCAAGTAAACCAACTAGCATCAACTGCAAGATGTAATCAACACTACTAACAATCCACATGTACCAATATGAGGTTTGAAACAAAGATGGAATACAAGAGATGAACTAGGGTTTAGAGATGAGATGGTGGTGGTGAAGATTTTGATGGAGATGAGTCCTCCCACGATGAGAGGAGCGTTCGTGATAATGATGGCTTCAGTTTCCCCCTCTCAGAGGGAAGTTTCCCCGGCAGAATCGCTCAACCGGAGAGCAAAAATGCTCATGCCTAGGTTCCGCTATGAGATGGCGGGTGCAGGTTCGGAAAGTCTTCTCTTGATTTTTTGGGTAAAAGGCTTCATATAGGAGAAGATCATCGCTAGAAGGCCAACGTGGGGCCCACAAGCTTGGAGGGCGTCTCGTGAGCTTATGGTCCCACCGAGGCTCGTCTCCGGTACTTTTTCCTTCCAGTATCTTTTAATATGTTCCAAAACAAATATTCGTAATTTTTCAGGTCATTTGGAGCTCCGACGAATTGCTATATCTGGTGTAGCTATTTTTAGGCCAAATTTCTAGCTGCCGGTAATCTTTCTCCTTTGGTGAATCTTGCATTTTAAGATAGAAAATGCATTAGAATTGCATAAAGGTAATATGATTCCAAAACATAATAAATAACGGTAGAAAAACATGATGCAAAATGGACGAATCGTAATTTGTATTCCTCAGCTGCTAACCTTAACATAACACATTAGACTTTTGATGCATATTCATTTTCCACTAAATTCATGTTTTAGAATAAACTAAGATCACCTATGCTACAATTGTTTGCAGCCAGTTTGCCCTAACCATTGAAATAAAATGCAATAGCCGTGGCTTCATGTTTCCCCTTCCTTGGCTTTTGCTCGTCCTAAAACCACCCACCGCGCCCAACTCATCCCCATTAAATCAACTGTTGTTGTCACCAGTTGTCGGTTGTACAACCACACACACCTTGTTGCCCCTATGTGCTCTCTATGCCACCCCGACTTTCCCTCTAAACTCCGCCCCTGAACTTCGGCGCCGACGACCCCCGCACCCGCATCGTAAACTTGATGCCTCCATACAGCTCGCAGGGCTCCTCTGCGATTCGAGGTTTCACTCCTCTCTCTTGCAAAATCGACTAGCACACTTTGTTAATTAAGACCTTTTTACGATGAAGATATTATAATAGTCGTGTTACGGCAGTTCAGACTACAAACATGTATGTACAAAATTGTGAGCTACAAGCAAAAGATAGAATGAAAGAGACACTCATAGATGTAAGTACGAGGCGCATGAGCGGAGCCACAAGGATACACACCGATATTGATTTAGGTCAGAAAGCAAAAACTAGATAGACACAAAGTATAAATTAGAAAATTGGTAGGAAACATGTAAAACTTTGAGGCCTCCTTTGGAACACAAGAATTCCATAGACAGTACAAAGGAATTGAGATGTCATGTATCCTGAATTCGTACATGAACTAAAGCCACATGAAAACTGCAAAAATATCGTTTGGATGTCACGCTGGAAAAACGCAAGAATAGTAGAGACAGTGAGAAGAAAACATGAGGTGCATGAGGCCTCATGTTTCTTTTCCTTCAAAATTCATACTCCCTCCATTCCACAATGTAGTAGGTCCGTGCTTTTCAAGACTTAAATTTGATCATAAATTTAACAATTGTGGGCGACTGCATCGGGAGCAAAAATTATACCATTGAATACGTATTCAAAAGAAGTTTTCAATGTTATGAATTTTGCTCTCGCTGTAGTGGCCCACGTTGGTTAAATTTCTGGTCAAACTTAAATCTTACAAAACGCGGACGCACTACATTATGAAATGGAGGGAGTATGATATAGACCATTTCATAGAAATTTCAAAGAAATATAGAATAGCAATTCCTTTGTGCCGAACGGCAAAGAAAGAAAAAAATCTTATTAAATCATGTATCTTTTAAAATCCCTTGTTTTTCTTTGTTCCAAGCAGGGCCTAAACTTTGTACACCCATTTCGGATGGATAACTTAGCTCCGCCACTATGAGTTGGAGCTTGCGAGCAGTATGCTTGAAGGCATGTCATTCGAGTAGTTAACACATGAGTTTTCTTAAAAAAAATAAGTACTCCCTCCGTCTCGGTGTATAAGTCATCTTACGTTGTGCACTGCGACCAAGGTGAACGAGAAAACGAGAAAACTTAATATTTATTAGCTAATTGATACCACTGCATGCAATAAACTGACCAATGCATGCGGTGTTAGGTAGTCTCAAGTCATTAAATACATACACGCCTCACATTTTTTATTGGCTGGTTCCTTTATTCATGTTAAGAAACAAGAAACGAGGTGAGAATTAATGCACCGTCCTTAAAGGCTGGCCATAGTGGGGGTAACTTAGGTGGTATCATGCACTTGGAAGTAGCAAACATGCTGATGTGGCAGAGAATTAAAGAAGAGAGATGGTTATAGTAACATAGGTAGATACCGTATCATGTTAAATGCTATACTACTTTGTGTCATGCATGGCAATAAATATGATCATACATGATACTACTATATACTACTATCAGGGCCGGTCCTGAGGGGGGGCGAACGGGGCGGCCGCCCCGGGCCCCCAAAAGTCAGGGGGCCCCTTTCAGATGTGTGTACGTACGTACAGGTATATACTTCGAGCAAAAAAACATTGGAGCCGATCAGCGCCTCAGCAGCCCAGTTTCTCGCGTGAGAGATGATGGACCTGGCCCATGTTTCCACGTACAGGGAGAGAGGACGTGCCTAGGAAAGGAATCGCCACACCTAAAAAAAAAGGAAAGCAATCGCCACACCTAAAAAAAAAGGAAAGCAATCGCGTGAGAGATTTTGTCATAATATTATTAGATGAAGATCTTCTAATATCTTAATTAACTTTCTGCTAATTTTAAAAGCTAATTGTTCCTTTCAATTTCAGTATCATCATGTCTGGTTGGGATAGAAAGTACCTGTCTGGAAGTGATAAAAAAAGAAGGCGGTAGATGAGATGAAAGCATCAATGAGAGGATCCCTTCGTAAATATTATAAGAGCGGAACACTTCAAGAAATCCAACATATTAATGAGAGACCGAAAGAACATGAAGCTAGTGATAACTATATTAGTACCAACATGAACTCATGGAATCAGCTGAGAACTAGATTTTTGAGTTTGTCAAAGAAGCAGATTGTTATCCTAATATTTCTGTTGCATATCCGATTTTCTTTACTATGCATGTGACGGTGGCGTCAACTAAAAGAAGTTCTTCAAAGTTGAAGTCGTTAAAGAACTACTTGAGATCTACAATGTCACAAGAGAGGTTAGCGATTTTGCACCTTGAAATGTTAGGAGAATTTTTCTAAGGTAATATGTAATACACTATTGGATATGAACATTGATTTCGCATGCACTTATTTGTTTTCTTGATACAAATTATATCTACATATGATGATTATTAATTAGACTTTTACACTAAGGGTCCCGAAGGGCCCCAAATTGTAGTTTCGCCCCGGGCCCCTGAAATCTCAGGACCGGCCCTGACTACTATGCACTATGAAAGTAGTATCACACGCTAGTATCATACTAGTAGTTAACAAACGAATTCAAGCTCACCAACCAAAAAATCGCTTGCCTTCTATAAATTGAGCGAAATTCCTATAAACTTCATGAAGCAAAAAACCGTCCAGTTGGTCGATCCTTCCGTTGCGTGCATGCAGGCACGCGAGTTGATTGGGTCACGCCACGCTAGATCGAGACAGTTAATGCTCCGATATTCAAGGGAAGCTGTTAATTTTCAGAGTTAATTGAGGAGGCCAGCCATTGGAAGGCATGCTTTCTTTTGTTTATGAGAATAAATTGGATCCCGCGCTCCTCGGCTAGTGATCTGCCTCGCGCCAAACGGAATTAATTTACCTGTCCTTTTCCCCCTTCCAATGAGGTCGCTTCGGTTTCCGTGGTCTTTGCAATGGATACCTAATGAGTTGCATGCAATGATAACGTGTGCTATCAGCTGCTTCGACCTGGAGTGGTCGACACGCGGACGATCGCTACACAAGGGAACGAGATCCTCTGACTTAGCCCGATCTACTGCCGAGGGACGTAGTAGGTCCTGCACCGTCCGTTGGCGATCTGACGACTCGCTGAGGTGCGCTCTTTCCTTGTCTCCCGTTCGTGTCCACACGAACACAAGCGGCATGGACTACAGCCTGCGCTATCATTCTCGCCTGGAAATACGCGGCCCATGCGGCCCAGTCCGACGCAAGCGCAGCGAAAGCAGGCATTATGGCTTCCAAATCCTTGTATTGACATGCTCACAAGTTGTCAACTGCAGGTGCTATCTTCTTTAATTAACTACACCTGTTACATGCTTTTAAATTGACAATCTTATATCACAACAGTTCAATTCAGTGCATTTCTATCAGTTCTGTCTGTTCTTTTCTGCATAGGCACAAGTAGTTTACTGGAACAATTCTTCAGTCATGACTCATAACACACATTCAAATCTGACCAATTCATTCTGCAAATGTAGAAGTACAAAGTAGAACATTCATTCAAAATGCTGCTGTAGCTTCTCCTTTTTTACTCTGAACACATTCATACATCAAGACACAATGCAAGCAACAGAGCAGATGGCCCGCAGAAGCCTTTACGACATTGGCTTCGTGGCCTCGGCAGCTCGGCGGCGTCGACGGCACCGGCTCCGCAGCTCCACGACCTCGATGGCAAGGCTCCGACGCATCGCGATTTGGACGAGGCAGCTACTGGCTCCGCTGCCTCCACAGCTAGGCGGCCTCACACCTGGACGGAGCGGCGGCTGGCTCCGCCTCCTCCACGGCTAGGCGGCATCACACCTGGACATTTTTTCAGAAGCGAGACGAAAGCTCAGGCGGGCGATGAACCGATGGGTGACGTCCTGTTGGGCCGCATGGGCCGCTTGTGTTCGTGTGGACACGAACGGGGGAGACAAGGAAAGAGCGCACCTCACAGCGAGTCGTCGGATCGCCAACGGACGGTGCAGGACCTACTATGTCCCTCGGCAGTAGATCGGGCTAAGTCAGAGGATCTCGTTCCCTACACAAGTTGTTTCGGGTCGTGCTGAGACTTCGTCGGCTGATCAGCACCACAGATTTCGGGACGACCTGGAGTACTTACTACTAGTAGAGGTCAAAAAAAAAATCGTGCCAAACATCACTACATTTACTGATACGGTAAAGAAAAACTTGGAGAGCCCATGCCGCAGGAAAATCTGTTTCGCCGTATGTGCCGAAACAAGAAAAACAAAACCTGGCCTGGTAGATGGAGGGCAGAACAGGCGTCTCCCCTTGGGCGGCGGGGGGCAGCTGCTTAATTATGTGTCAGTTCCACGGATGACGATCCCTCCAGAGAGCACATGAGTCCAAGCAGGCCGCAGGGCGTGTCAGCACCAAATCCACCGTAAAAAGGATAAGAGATATCGATAGGCTCAGCTGACGGAGGGGATTTAGCTAGGGGTTGCCCGGATTCGGGACGTGCGCGCTGCGACCGAAGAAGACTGATTGACACAGAGAGACAAGTAGATCACGTACTCCTGGAGCCCTAGAGCAAGCAATGTGGCCTTGTAGGGGTAGACTTCGCGGCGTGCTCGCCGGCGGACCACTGCCGTATGATCGAAGCCGACGCCGAGTACTACTTGCCCCGGCATGGCCGGGCCGCCGCTGGGATCGTGCGCTCTTTGTCACACGGGACCGCGCATGGAGATCGATTGATCCACTGCCGGAGTAGGAGCGCAGTTTGTTTTCCTTGTCGCGAGGTTTATCCACAGAGCAGTACAGTACGTACAATGTGTGCACGCGAACAGCGACCGATCCCACCGGGCGCCCATGTTTTCTACTGTCCGGCACTTTTCACGCTTGTAGTACAAGAGCAGTACCGTACGCCGATCGGACGCTAGTTTCTCTTTGTGGAAAGCAGGAGGAGGCTAGCCCATACCTGCATGTAGGCGCATCGTCTGCAGTGCTTGCGACAGTACAACGCAAGAGAGGAAATCCTTTTTCCCGCTGTCCCTTCCACCAGTCAAGAAGAAGCCAAAAGAAACCGATCCACTTTTCGATCGGAAGATTTCGACGACTCTTTTCATGTTGCTCCGTGTTGTCTTCCTAGGAGATGTGGGGTCTGTCGCCTTGTGACCAGAAAAATGTCGCCCAAACTACGGTATTCGATTTTTTTTACTGGTACTGATTTTTACATGAACAAGAAGGTGAGGAGGGTACTGATTTTTACATGAACAAGAGGGTGAGGGAGAGTACGTACTACTGACTGTCATTTCCATTCTCGAAAAAAAAAAAACTGACTGTCATTTCTGAATCGCCATGCCATTCTCCCCTGGTCGATCTGTATTTACACAAATCTCTTGATTGGCCGCTGCCGGAGTAGATTTCTGTGGTTTACTGACCGTAATTCTTTTGAATTGTTGTACTAGCACCTAGCTTGCACGTACTCCTAGCTAAACATGACTATACACCACGCTGAGTGGTGCAGTCTACCCCTGGAGCGGCTGCTATCACATCACGCCCGTCGTCACTTCACCACTTAAGAGCGGGCATGCAATGCATGCAACACGGACAAAGAGAGCAAGCATGATTACATTCTACAGTAATCCGTCGCATCACAAGCCAAGACGAGACAAAAATGTACTGCCAGTATGGCCGTCTGCACGTCCTCAACATATACGTACACCTGCGAGTCCAAAATTAATTGACGAATGGGCCAAAACGACGGAACCGAACATGCCCCTGCATGGCAGAAGGCCGGCGTGCGTCCGACCACCAAGCCATGCCCATATTCCCCCTTCCCCCGTGCTCCTCGTACTCCTCCACACTGTGCAACACGGCATTTACTCCACCTCCAGCATGCAAAAAAGGGAAGGAGAGTTCGTGAGAGTTGAAGTGCTGCGGCTAGCACCTGCCTCCTGCATGCACGCTACGGCCGCGACCACACAGTGCCCGTAATTTTCCACGGTGCAATCGAGTACGGCGTCAGACGCCGGCAAGCCGGGCGCGCGGGCGGGGCTTCGCCGTTTCCCGACGCGTTCTCGTCTGGTCACTGTTCGTCTTGCCCGCGTGAGCGCATGTAGCGGTCGAAAGAACAGCAATGATCAGAGGAGTAGGTCACTTGCTCACCTGCGAGGGTGAGGCATGGAGCAGCCCAGGGTGACAGGTATGCACCATCACTTCGGAGCCACATCTCTCCCGGTTTCGATACACATCAATGGACGAACCTCGCACCCCCCAGCCAGCCGTGAAAAATGACAAAATTGGCCCTTTGGGCAAAGTTCAGCACAAAATGAACCAATTTTGAAAATATTTCACAAAATGGCCTTTCCTGCATGACGCCCGCACCCGGGGCGCCATGCTAAATTTCACAAGCGGGCTGCTCCTCTGTTTCCCTCCATAACCCTCTCATTTCACCCCCTTTCTCCACCCCGGCGCCCCACTCATGACCCTCCCCAATGGCAACAAAATATCTCTGATCGGAGCTCAAAATCGGTGATTTATCCTCCTCTTCAACCCCTAAAGGTATTCTTCCTCATTCCTCCTCTTTTTGTTGGTTGAAATCTCCGCATTGTGGCCATTTGCGGAAACCCTAGGTCATCCAAATTTGCAATTTTCATTGATGCATTTAGGTGTTTATGATTGTAGATGGCGAGGATCGTGAATGTGCATCATGTGGACTTTGTCTCCTTTGAGAAGGGAGCCCAGAGTATGGTGACCCGAAGAAGAACCCGGTAGTGATGGTGTTTCCCACAAGTCCTAGCCTTGAGGAGGTTGTGGTTGAGCTTCGAAGAAGGTTGAATTGGATGGAAGAAAGTGATGGAGTAGACTTAATCGGAAGGTATAATGTTGGGTATGGGCAACACATTCGTTGGAAGATAATGCCTCTTGACTCCGAGTTTCATTGGGAAGCATATAAGGAGAGTGTGTTGGCCTCACAAGATAAATCATTTGAGTTATTTGCCACAAAGGTTGTTCGTGCTCGGTTGCACATTGATTTGAATCGGTGTGCATCTTCATGTGATGTTAGAAGCCCGGTTCGAGATTCAACACATGTCAATCCGGATGTGCATGACACAACAATGAGCCAACCTCCAATGACCCAACCTTTGAGCCCCGTCGGGAATGACCAACTTGATAATGAAGACTTGCATATGGATGGTGATGAGTTTGAGGGTGATGAATCGGAGGCTTATCTTCATGACCATTATGTGGGCGATGTGGAGGCAAATTGCATGGAAGAGGACATGGACCATGACATTTGAAAGATCGTGGATGTCGCCTAGAGGAGGGGGGGGGGGGGTGAATAGGCGCATTAAAATAATTATGGTTTAGGCTTGAACAAATGCGGAATAAAACTAGCGTTTAATTTGTCAAGCACAAAACCTAAATCGACTAGGCTCACCTATGTGCACCAACAACTTATGCTAAGCAAGATAAACAACTAAGTGATAGCAAGATATATAACTAGAAACAATATGGCTATCACAAAGTAAAGTGCATAAGTAAAGGGCTCGGGTAAGAGATAACCGAGGCACGCGGAGACGACGATGTATCCCGAAGTTCACACCCTTGCGGATGCTAATCTCCGTTAGAGCGGTGTGGAGGCACAATGCTCCCCAACAATGCCACTAGGGCCACCGTATTCTCCTCACGCCCTCGCACAATGCAAGGTGCCGTGATTCCACTAAGGGACCCTTGAGGGCGGTCACCGAACCCGTACAAATGGCAACCCTTGAGGGCGGTCACCGAACCCGTACACTTTGGCAACCCTTGGGGGCGGTCATCGGTACCCGACAAATTGCTCGAGGCGATCTCCACAACCTAATTGGAGACCCCGACGCTTGCCCGGAGCTTTACACCACAATGATTGAGCTCCGAGGCACCACCAAGCCGTCTAGGGCGCCAAGGCACCCAAGAGGAACAAGCTCTAGGGTGCTCAAACACCCAAGAGTAATAAGCTTCTCAACTACTAACTTCCACGTATCACCGTGGAGAACTCAAACCGATGCAACTAATGCAATGGCAAGAACACACGAAGTGCTCAAGTCCCTCTCCCTCAAATCCCACCAAAGCAACAAAAGCTATGGAGGAAAGTGAGAGGAAGAACAAGGAGAACACCAAGAACTCCAAGATCTAGATCCACAAGGTTTCCCTCACATAGAGGAGAAAGTGATTGGTGGAAAGATGGATCTAGATCTCCTCTCCCTATTCCCTCAAGAAGGAGCAAGAATCATTGGAGGGATGGAGAGATAGCAAAGCTCTAGAAGGTCAACAATGGAGGAGAGAGAGCTGCAAGGGGATAAAAAGAACCGTTGGGGGCAAGGGGAAGAAGACCCCCTTTTAAAGGAGCCCCCAAATCCAACCGTTACCTGTCTCAGCCCGCACAGAGCGGTACTACCGCTCCGCAGAGCGGTACTACCGCTCGGGCGGTAGTAATTCAAAAAACAGCAGGCGAGAACACGGAACTGGAGCGGTAGTGCCACACTTAGCGGTACTACCGTTCCAACCAAGCGGTACTACCGCTAAAGCGAAAAGAGCAACAGAAGCTTGCACACTCTGCGAAAAAACAAGCGGTAGTGGAGGGCGGAAGTACCGCACCAAGCGGTACTACCGCCCCGCAGAGCGGTACTACCGCCCTGAGCGGTACAACCGCACTACTGCCGCACTACTACCGTTTAACAGAAAACGATACCAGAAGAAATACCCCCAAGCGGTACACGCTGCGGTAGACCACAGCGGTACTACTGCACAAGCGGTACTACCGCTGATCAGAGCGGTACTACCGCACAGAGAGCAACATAGAATATAATAAAACCTGAACTGCCACAACTTCTGCAAATGAGCTCCGAATTGAGCAAACTCAAGCTTGTTGGATAGATGACGACAAATACTATCCAACAGCGACTGGTTATAATAAGAAGTGGCAGGGGAGATATGCCTAACTTATAGAGATGAGAAACCTCTATGAATGAAGAACCGGCATAAACTCCAACATCGAAAACATCATAGAAGATGCATAGATGAACTCCGTTTTCGATGACCTCGAGCTTGTCATGAAGATGACCATAAGCTCAAAAACTCACAAAGAGAAACACCAAACACGAACCAAGAAAGATGATGCAAGGATGCAATGGTTTGAGCTCTCTACGAAGATACGATAAAGCTACTCACTTGAGAGCCCCCCTTGATAGTACGGCTATCGATCCTATTGTTGGGGAACGTTGCATGGGAAACAAAAATTTTCCTACGCACACGCAAGATCTATCCATGGTGATGAGCATCTACGAGAGGGAGAGTGAATCTACATACCCTTGTAGATCGCTAAGCGGAAGCGTTAATAAACGCGGTTGATGTAGTCGAACGTCTTCGCGATCCAAATCGCCGAGCGTCCCGCGATCCAATCACAATCCTTCCGATCTAGTGCCGAACGGACGGCACCTCCGCGTTCAACACACGTACGGCTTGATGACGCCTTCACCTCCTCGATCCAGCGAGCGATGGTGAAGTAGTGGTTGAGTTCCAGCAGCACGACGGCGTGGTGATGGTGGTGAGGAACAATCTCTGCAGGGCTTCGCCAAGCACTACGGAGATTATGACGGAGGAACTAGAGGGCTAGGGTTGCCGGCACACGGCTTGGGAAATCCTGATGCGTCCCGTGTGCTAGCCCTGCCCCTCTATTTATATGTTGAGCCTTGGGGTCTAAACTTGGAGTAAAAGCCTCCTCCGGGTCGGTTTTGCCCGCACAAGGTCGGTTTGGCCCGCAGGGAAAGAGTCCAACTCGGATCCCTGCCGAACCGTGCACAGCCGCGCACAAGCGGTAGTACCGCTTCACACAAGCGGTAGTACCGCTTGGGCGGTAGTACCGCTTCACACAAGCGGTAGTACCGCTCGGGCGGTAGTACCGCTTCACCAAGCGGTAGTACCGCTTACGCGGCAGCAAAACTACTTTTGCACTTTCCAATACCTTGTGGGCTTTATCCCTTTGGCTCATATAAAGTGTTGCTGCACCCGAACACTTCGGTAAACATCCGGAACCCCTTCCGGTGAACTTCGGAACTCTTCCGGAGATCAAAACACTATTATCACATATATCAATCTTTACCTCCGGACTATTCCGGAGATCCTCGTCATGTCCGGGATCTTATCCGGGACTCCGAACAACTTTCGGTCACCAACATAATAACTCAATTATACTAATCGTCATCAAACGTTAAGTGTGTAGACCCTGCGGGTTCGAGAACTATGTAGACATGACCGAGACACCTCTACGGCCAATAACCAATAGCGGGACCTGGATGCCCATATTGGCTCCTACATATTCTACGAAGATCTTTATCGGTCGAACCTCTATGTCAAGGATTCAGTTAATCCCGTATGCTGTTCCCTTTGTTCTTCGGTATGTTACTTGCCCGAGATTCGATCGTCGGTATCACTATACCTAGTTCAATCTCGTTACCGGCAAGTCTCTTTACTCGTTCCGTAATACAAGATCTCGTGGCTAACACTTTAGTCACATTGCTTGCAAGGCTCATTGTGATGTTGTATTACCGAGTGGGCCCTGAGATACCTCTCCGTCATACGGAGTAACAAATCCCAGTCTTGATCCATGCCAACCCAACAGACACCCTCGGAGATACCTGTAGAGCACCTTTATAGTCACCCAGTTACGTTGCGACGTTTGATACACACAAGGTATTCCTCCGGTGTTAGTGAGTTGCATGATCTCATGGTCAAAGGAACAGATACTTGACATGCAGAAAACAATAGCAATAAACTGACACGATCAAATGCTACGTTTACAGTTTGGGTCTTGTCCATCACATCATTCTCCTAATGATGTGATCCCGTTATCAAATGACATCTCATGTCAATGGCTAGGAAACCTTAACCATCTTTGATCAACGAGCTAGTCAACTAGAGGCTTACTAGGGACACAGTGTTGTCTATGTACCCACACATGTATTTGAGTTTCCAATCAATACAATTATAGCATGGATAATAAACGATTATCATTAACAAGGAAATATAATAATAACCAATTTATTATTGCCTCTAGGGCATATTTCCAACAGTCTCCCACTTGCACTAGAGTCAATAATCTAGTTCACATCACTATGTGATTTACATTGTAATGAATCGAACACCCATGCAGTTCTGGTGTTGTTCATGTTTAGCCCTTGGAAGAGGTTTAGTCATCGGATCTGCAACATTTAGATCCGTGTGTACTTTGCAAATATTTATGTCGTCCTCCTTGATGTAATCGCGGATGGAATTGAAACGTCGCTTTACCTTCGCCGCCTCCGAGGCAGCGATGTACTCCGCTTCGCATGTAGAATCAGCTACCACGCTTTGCTTGGAACTGCACCAGCTAACCGCACCCCCATTAAGAATAAATACGTATCCGGTTTGCGACTTAGAGTCATCCGGATCAGTGTCAAAGCTTGCATCGACGTAACCCTTTACGACGAGCTCTTGATCACCTCCATAAACGAGAAACATGTCCTTAGTCCTTTTCAGGTACTTCAGGATATTCTTGACCGCCGTCCAGTGTTCCATTCCTGGATCACCTTGAAACCTTCCGACCATACTTATGGCAAGGCTGACATCGGGTCTTGTGCACAGCATTGCATACATGATAGAGCCTATGGCTGAAGCATAGGGGATGACACTCATCTTTTCTCTATCTTCTGCAGTCACTGGGCATTGAGTCTTACTCAACTTCACACCTTGCAAAACAGGCAAGAACCCCTTCTTGGACTGATCCATTTTGAACTTCTTCAAAATCTTATCAAGGTATGTGCTTTGTGAAAGTCCTATTAAGCGTCTTGATCTATCTCTATAGATCTTGATGCCTAATATGAAAGCAGCTTCTCCTAGGTCCTTCATTGAAAAACTCTTGTTCAAATATTCCTTTACGCTTTCCAGCATTTCTATATTGTTTCCAATCAGCAATATGTCATCCACATATAATATTAGAAACGCTATAGAGCTCCCACTCACTTTCTTGTAAATACAAGCTTCTCCGTAAACTTGTATAAACTCGAACGCTTTGATCACCTCATCAAAACGAAGATTCCAACTCCGAGATGCTTGCACCAGTCCATAAATGGATCGCTGGAGTTTGCAAAATTTGTCAGCATTCTCTGGATCGACAAAACCTTCTGGTTGCATCATATACAACTCTTCCTTAAGGTAACCGTTAAGGAACGCTGTTTTGACATCCATCTGCCAAATTTCATAATCGAAAAAGGCAGCTATTGCTAACATGATTCTGACGGACTTAAGCATCGCTACGGGTGAGAAGGTCTCATCGTAGTCAACTCCTTGAACTTGTGAAAAACCCTTTGCCACAAGTCGAGCTTTATAGACGGTGACATTACCGTCCGCGTCCGTCTTCCTCTTAAAGATCCATTTGTTCTGAATGGCCTTACGCCCTTCAGGTAATACTTCCAAAGTCCATACTTTGTTTTCATACATGGATCCCATCTCGGATTTCATGGCCTCTAACCACTTCTCGGAATCCGGGCTCATCATCGCTTCTCCATAGCTCGTAGGTTCATCGTTGTCTAACAACATGACTTCTAAGACAGGGTTGCCGTACCACTCAGGAGCAGTACGCGTCCTTGTCGACCTACGAGGTTTGATAGCAACTTGATCCAAAGCTTCATGATCATCATCATTAACTTCCTCTTCAGCTAATGTAGGCTCCACAGAAACAACTTTCTGCGCTGCGCTACTCTCAGGTTGAAGTAAAGGTTCAACAACCTCATCAAGTTCTATCTTCCTCCCACTCAATTCTTTCGAGAGAAACTCTTTCTCAAGAAATGTTCCGTTTTTAGCGACAAACACTTTGCCTTCGGATCTGAGATAGAAGGTATACCCAACTGTCTCTTTTGGGTATCCTATGAAGACGCATTTCTCCGCTTTGGGTTCCAGCTTTTCAGGCTGAAGCTTTTTGACATAAGCATCACATCCCCAAACTTTAAGAAACGACAGCTTTGGCTTCTTGCCAAACCAAAGTTCATATGGCGTCGTCTCAACGGATTTCGATGGTGCCCTATTTAAAGTGAATGCAGCTGTCTCTAATGCATAACCCCAAAACGATAGTGGCAAATCGGCAAGAGACATCATAGATCGCACCATATCCAATAAGGTTCGATTACGACGTTCGGACACACCATTACGCTGTGGTGTTCCAGGCGGTGTCAATTGTGAAACAATTCCACACTGTCTTAAGTGACTGCCAAACTCATAACTCAGATATTCTCCCCCTCGATCAGATCGTAGGAATTTAATCTTCTTGTTACGATGATTCTCAACTTCACTCTGAAATTGTTTGAACTTTTCAAATGTTTCAGACTTGTGTTTCATTAAGTAAATATACCCATATCTACTTAAGTCATCAGTGAAGGTGAGAAAGTAACGATAACCACCGCGCGCCTCAATACTCATCGGACCGCACACATCAGTATGTATGATTTCCAATAAGTCACTTGCCCGTTCCATTGTTCCAGAGAACGGCGTTTTAGTCATCTTGCCCATGAGGCATGGCTCACATGTGTCAAGTGATTCAAAATCAAGTGACTCCAAAAGTCCATCAGCATGGAGCTTCTTCATGCGTTTTACGCCAATATGACCTAAACGGCAGTGCCACAAGAAAGTGGTATTATCATTATCAATTCTACATCTTTTGGCATCAATGTTATGAACATGTGTATCATTACTATCGAGATTCAATAAGAATAAACCCCTCACATCGGGTGCATGACCATAAAAGATATTACTCATATAAATAGAACAACCATTATTCTCTGATTTAAATGAGTAACCGTCTCGCAATAAACAAGATCCAGATATAATGTTCATGCTTAACGCAGGCACCAAATAACACTTATTTAGGTTCATCACTAATCCCGACGGTAATCGAAGAGCGAGCGTGCCGACGGCGATCACATCAACCTTGGAACCATTTCCCACGCGCATCGTCACTTCGTCTTTTGCCAGCCTCCGTCTATTCCGCAGTTCCTGTTTTGAGTTGCAAATATGAGCAACCGCACCGGTATCAAATACCCAGGCACTACAACGAGAGTTGGTAAGGTACACATCAATAACATGTATATCATATATACCTTGTTTGTTGTTGGCCGCCTTCTTGTCAGCCAAATACTTGGGGCAATTCCGCTTCCAGTGTCCAGTTCCCTTGCAATGAAAACACACAGTTTCTGGTTTGGGTCCAGCCTTGGGTTTCTTCACGAGAGGAGCAACTGCTTTGCCACTCTTCTTGGAGTTACCCTTCTTACCCTTGCCATTTTTCTTGAAACTAGTGGTTTTATTGACCATCAACACTTGATGCTCCTTCTGAATTTCAGACTCAGCGGCTTTCAGCATCGCAAACAGCTCGGCGACTGACTTGTTCATCCCGTGCATGTTATAGTTCAACACGAAGCTCTTGTAGCTAGGTGGCAATGATTGAAGAACTCTGTCAGTGATAGCCTCTGGCGGAAGGGGCATCCCTAACTCAGCCAGACGGGTGGAGTACCCAGACATTCTGAGCACGTGATCACTGATAGACCCGTTCTCCTCCATCTTGCAAGCATAGAACTTATCGGAGATCTCATATCTCTCGATCCGGGCATTCTTCTGAAAGATAAACTTCAACTCCTGGAACATCTCATATGCTCCATGACGTTCAAAACATCTTTGAAGTCCCGGTTCTAAGCCATACAACATTGCACATTGAACTATTGAGTAATCATCAGAACGAGCCTGCCAGGCGTTCACAACGTCTAGAGACTCAACTGGAGCGGGTGGATCACCAAGCGGTGCATCAAGGACATAAGCCTTCTGGGAAGCCGCAAGGATTATCCTTAGATTACGGGCCCAGTCCACAAAGTTACTTCCATCATCTTTCAACTTAGCTTTCTCTAGGAACGCATTAAAATTCAGGGGTGCTACTGCGCGAGCCATGATCTACAACATAAATATAGCAAAGACAACTTAGACTATTGTTCTTAGATAATGAGTTTAGTTAATCATATTACTTAAAAACTCCCACTCAAATTGACATCCCTCCGATCATTCGAGTGTAACATGATCCAAATCCACCAACTCAAGTCCGATCATCACGTGAGTTGAGGTGGTTTCAATGGTGAACATCTTCATGTTGATCATATCTACTATATGACTCATGTTCGACCTTTCGGTCTCTTGTGTTCCGAGGCCATGTCTGTACATGCTAGGCTCGTCAAGTTTAACCCGAGTGTTCCGCACGTGTAACATGGCTTACACCCGTTGTATGCGAACGTAGAGTCTATCACACCCGATCATCACGGCGTGTCTCGAAACGACGAACTTTCGCAACGGTGCACACTTTGGGAGAACACAATTTATCTTGAAATTTAAGTGAGGGATCACCTTATAATGCTACCGTCGTCCTAAGCAAAATAAGATGCATAAAAGGATTAACATCACATGCAAATCATAAGTGACATGATATGGCCATGAACTTGTGCTTTTGATCTCCATCTCCAAAGCACCGGCATGATCTCCATCGTCACCGGCATGACACCATGATCTCCATCATCTTGATCTCCATCAACGTGTCGCCATAAGGTTGTCGCGCCGACTGTTGCTTCCACGACTATTGCTAACGTTTAGCGATAAAGTAAAGCATTACATAGCGCTTAATGATTGACACGCAGGTCATACAATAATTAAAGACAACTCTATGGCTCCTGCCAGTTGCCGTACTCATCGACATGCAAGTCATGATATTCTATACAAAACATGATCATCTCATACATCACATATATCTCATCATGTAGTTGGCCATATCACATCACAACATACCCTGCAAAAACAAGTTAGACGTCCTCTAATTGTTGTTGCAAATTTTACGTGGCTGCTACGGGTTTGCAAGAACCGTTCTTACCTACGCAAAACCACAACGTGGTGTAGTGATTGCTTTTTGATCTTCTAAAAGAACCCTTTTCATTGAACCGATTCAACTAAAGTGAGAGAGACAGACACCTGCCAGTCACCTTTATGCAACAAGTGCACGCAGCGGTGAAACCAGTCTCGCGTAAGCGTACGCGTAATGTCGGTCCAGGCCGCTTCATCTCACAATACCGCGGAATCAAGCATCAACTAGTAACGGCAAGCAATATGTATACACCCACGCCCACAACTCGTTTGTGTTCTACTCGAGATCTCATCTACGCATAGACCTAGCTCAGATGCCACTGTTGGGGAACGTTGCATGGGAAACAAAAATTTTCCTACGCACACGCAAGATCTATCCATGGTGATGAGCATCTACGAGAGGGAGAGTGAATCTACATACCCTTGTAGATCGCTAAGCGGAAGCGTTAATAAACGCGGTTGATGTAGTCGAACGTCTTCGCGATCCAAATCGCCGAGCGTCCCGCGATCCAATCACAATCCTTCCGATCTAGTGCCGAACGGACGGCACCTCCGCGTTCAACACACGTACGGCTTGATGACGCCTTCACCTCCTCGATCCAGCGAGCGATGGTGAAGTAGTGGTTGAGTTCCAGCAGCACGACGGCGTGGTGATGGTGGTGAGGAACAATCTCTGCAGGGCTTCGCCAAGCACTACGGAGATTATGACGGAGGAACTAGAGGGCTAGGGTTGCCGGCACACGGCTTGGGAAATCCTGATGTGTCCCGTGTGCTAGCCCTGCCCCTCTATTTATATGTTGAGCCTTGGGGTCTAAACTTGGAGTAAAAGCCTCCTCCGGGTCGGTTTTGCCCGCACAAGGTCGGTTTGGCCCGCAGGGAAAGAGTCCAACTCGGATCCCTGCCGAACCGTGCACAGCCGCGCACAAGCGGTAGTACCGCTTCACACAAGCGGTAGTACCGCTTGGGCGGTAGTACCGCTTCACACAAGCGGTAGTACCGCTCGGGCGGTAGTACCGCTTCACCAAACGGTAGTACCGCTTACGCGGCAGCAAAACTACTTTTGCACTTTCCAATACCTTGTGGGCTTTATCCCTTTGGCTCATATAAAGTGTTGCTGCACCCGAACACTTCGGTAAACATCCGGAACCCCTTCCGGTGAACTTCGGAACTCTTCCGGAGATCAAAACACTATTATCACATATATCAATCTTTACCTCCGGACTATTCCGGAGATCCTCGTCATGTCCGGGATCTTATCCGGGACTCCGAACAACTTTCGGTCACCAACATAATAACTCAATTATACTAATCGTCATCAAACGTTAAGTGTGTAGACCCTGCGGGTTCGAGAACTATGTAGACATGACCGAGACACCTCTACGGCCAATAACCAATAGCGGGACCTGGATGCCCATATTGGCTCCTACATATTCTACGAAGATCTTTATCGGTCGAACCTCTATGTCAAGGATTCAGTTAATCCCGTATGCTGTTCCCTTTGTTCTTCGGTATGTTACTTGCCCGAGATTCGATCGTCGGTATCACTATACCTAGTTCAATCTCGTTACCGGCAAGTCTCTTTACTCGTTCCGTAATACAAGATCTCGTGGCTAACACTTTAGTCACATTGCTTGCAAGGCTCATTGTGATGTTGTATTACCGAGTGGGCCCTGAGATACCTCTCCGTCATACGGAGTAACAAATCCCAGTCTTGATCCATGCCAACCCAACAGACACCCTCGGAGATACCTGTAGAGCACCTTTATAGTCACCCAGTTACGTTGCGACGTTTGATACACACAAGGTATTCCTCCGGTGTTAGTGAGTTGCATGATCTCATGGTCAAAGGAACAGATACTTGACATGCAGAAAACAATAGCAATAAACTGACACGATCAAATGCTACGTTTACAGTTTGGGTCTTGTCCATCACATCATTCTCCTAATGATGTGATCCCGTTATCAAATGACATCTCATGTCAATGGCTAGGAAACCTTAACCATCTTTGATCAACGAGCTAGTCAACTAGAGGCTTACTAGGGACACAGTGTTGTCTATGTACCCACACATGTATTTGAGTTTCCAATCAATACAATTATAGCATGGATAATAAACGATTATCATTAACAAGGAAATATAATAATAACCAATTTATTATTGCCTCTAGGGCATATTTCCAACACCTATAACCCGGTCTCCCAACTACTATCATGAGACCGGTAAAATAGAAAACCTATCAAGGGCAAACCTTTGCCTTGCGCAAAGTCCACTTGAGCTAGATGATGACGATCTTGACCTCCTCAAGTTGGACCACCTTTCTTGATTGCGCCGGCTCGATGAAGACTAGTAGATTGCTCCCCCATACTCCACTATGGGTGAGCCACTCTTCGGCACATCTTCACAAGTCCATTGTCACCACAATGGACGGCAAGCTTCAAGCATGTGATCTCTTCGTGATGCTCCACTTGAACTTGCACACCGCAATCTTGATGACGATCACCACTTGATGTCATCCTCCATGGGTTGAATGAGATCTTCCTCTTGACGCAAGCCCATGGAAACATACCTAACCCCACATAGAACTCTCGCATAGAACATGGGTTAGTACACAAAGCGTAATGGACAATGCTTACCATACCGTGAGATCACTTGATCCCACTCGGTACATATTCTACGCTTTGTGTGTTGATCAACTTGAATCACTCTTCATATTTAGTCTTGATCAACCTTGAATATGACCAATCTTTGGATAAATCCTTGAATAGCACCTTGGTCAACACACATTCTTCTTCTAATAACCTTGAAACCAACAAATGGTCTTCAAGCAATGCCTATGGACAAACCCTTCAAATATAACTCAATGCAACCATTAGTCCATAGAGATTGTCATCAATTACCAAAACCAAACATGGGGGCAGCACATGTTCTTTCAACATTCCATACAATAGGTCCTATGCGGTGGACTCGGAGGACGAAGGCCCGGATGAAGAAATAGATGAGGATGGTTTGACGGCTAAAGAAGCCAATGCTTTCAAGAAGGTAATAGGCCGGGGTCACAATACATCATTGTTCCGTGATCTAAGCCTAGCCGATAAGGCGATTGTTGATGGTGGCACAAGTAAAATTCTTCCACCAAGGTTAACTTCAAAGCGAGATAAGAAGGCAAGAGTGTATGGTGTTAGTGAAGGAACGATCTTTGATAGCTTGGTAGAACTTCAAATATGGGTCAAGGACTATGCGGTTAAGTTTCATCGACCATTCTTTGTGGAGAAGTCAAACTCCAAATTGCATTATGTGGTCAAATGTCAGGAACACAAGAATCATTGCCCTTGGGTTTTCCGTGCAAGATGTGTCAAAGGCGGGCCGCAATGGAAGATTACAAGTTCTGTGTTTCACCACCGATGTAGTGGCAAGGATATTGATGATGCTGATGTAAAGGATGATCACCGCCAATTGACCTCCAAATTCATTGCATATCGATTTTCACAGTCCATAAAGATACTCCCGACATATCCCATTAGGGCGCTGATGGAGATGGTGAAGGATGTCTTTGGGTACACGGTGAAGTATGGGAAGGCATGGAAGGCCAAGCAAGCCGCCTTTGAGATTTTGTATGGTGGTTGGGAAGAATCATACAACCGCCTCGCGATGGTGTTGAAAGCGATGGCGGCAGAAAATCCGGGCATGTACTATGTGGTGGAGCCAGATGGTGTGAGAACAAGGATATACAATGGTGCAACCGTTCGAATATTTGGATGTGCATTCTGGACTTTTGACCCATGCATTAGGGCCTTCAAGCATTGTAGGCCGGTTATGTCCGTGGATGGCACATTTCTGACTGGCCAGTTCAAAGGCACATTGTTGATTGCTGTTGCTAATGATGGTGGTGATAAATTGGTTCCATTGGCCTTCGCTTTGGTGTCGGCGGAGAACAATGACAACTGGGAGTGGTTTCTTAATCTGGTGAGGACCAAGGTAATTGGACCTCAAAGAGAGGTTTGCATCATCTCGGACCGCCATTCAGGGATACTCAATGCAGTGAAGATTGACATTCTAGGACATCGTCGCGTGCATCATAGGTGGTGCATGAGGCATTTTGTGTCTAACTTTTATCGAGCATGTGGAGACAAAGAATTATCTGACCTTCTCCATGATTGTTGTCTCGCATTCACCATTGGACATTTCGAGAAATTGTGGGACATGGTGTATGCAAAAGCAAATAAAGGTGGCAAAGATTTCCTAAATAGGAACCTTGCCGATAAAGAAAAGTGGGCACGGGCTTTCGACAACGACGGAGTGAGGTACGGTGACATGACAAACAACATGGCTGAATGTTTCAACATGGTGCTAAAGGGTATCCGTGCATTGCCGGTGACAGCAATAGTAGAGTATACATTCCAGAAGTTGAATGCCTATTTTCAAAAGTATAGTGAGGAAACTGCCAAGTTGATGATTGGATGGAATACCAAGCAAGGAAGGCAGATTCACACAAAATCCAGTCCTTTGATAGCATAGAATTGATTTACCAAGTTGATGAGCATGGTGGAATGTCGCGTGACGGTGTGCCATATGGAGGTGGCTCGTTCAAGGTTTATCTTAACAGGGACGCGTGCTCATGCGAGAGGCCTACGTTGTATCATCTACCGTGCTCTCACTTGATGGCTGCATCCCGCACTAGAAATCTGAGTGTCAATATGACAAACAATGTAATATTGGAAGAGTATTCGATCGATGCAGTCAAAAATACATGGGCTGCAAGATTTCATCCCTATCTAGACCAATCTAAATGGCCAGAATATAACAGACCCCCACTATACCCCGATCCGAAAAATAAGGTAGTGACACGTGGAAGACGGAAGACAAAGCGTTTCTTGGGTGACATGGATGATTGGGGTGGTGGATTCCGTAAGGAATGAGGGAGCCAACATTTCGCGGAGCCTCGTGATATCAGCCGTTGCGGTGAATGTAACAACGAGGGGCACAATACTAGAGGTTGTAGCAAAAGAAAGAGATCAAAACGAGATGGTGATGGAGGTGATGGTGGTGTTGGTGGTGTTGGTCGCGGTGATGGTGGCGCCATGTAAGTAATCACAGCGCCCTACCCTAGGGCGCCATATATGGCGCCCAAATTTAAAACCCATGGCGCCCTGAACATCAGAGAAGAAGTTTTACCCTTCTTTGGCGCCCTGAACGTCAGCAAAGGACCATTGCGCCCTTCGTTGCCATAGTGCAAATACATGATTTTTGAACTGCCGACAAAACCTTCAACCTTGTCCCACTTATACGCCCATGTAGGCATCATGTCCGAGTCATTGTGATCATCCCATTCCTCATAACCAACACCCGCAGGCGTTGGCCGCCCAACTGGCAAGCGTTCCCAACTCCAAATCGACAAGAGAAGCATGGGACCACCGATATTGGCTTCCTTTGCCTTGGCAGTGTTCTTTGGATCCATGCCCCTACGGCAAGCCTCGTCCAACTACACACATACAGAAAATATGTCAATACAAACTAGATAAATTATCTACATTATGATGATACTATGCAAAACTAGTTACCTGCCGATACAAATAAGCTAGTGCCGCGGTACCCCAACTGAGTCCATGTTCCCACCCAGCAAACAACTTTAACCACATAAAGGAAGCGTTCACACCAGTGCCATCGGAGAAAAGAGTCCGGCTGACTACATACCACAAGTATGCCCTGCAATATTGTTGCACCACTTCCTCATCAGCATCATCCGGGCAGTTGCTAAAGTTCTCAGCAATCCAATGATAAGTTGCACCAGCGGACTTCCCTCGCACCCCCGGCTCCCTCCCGATGAGTTCCACCATAGTCTCACGCCATCCCTCAGAATCTGTGCTAAAACAAATAGGCTCTCCTTTGATTGGAAGTCCAGTGATCATTGTAACATCCTGCAAAGTCACCGTCATCTCTCCAGCAAAGAAGTGGAAAGTATGTGTCTCAGGACGCCATCGGTCAACGAGTGCCGTGATCGCACAGGGGTTCATCTTAGGCATCGAACGAGACACGAGTGAGATAAATGGGAGAAGCCCGGTCTTCCGGATATACTCCGTGTATCGCTCGTCATATTTCATCTTGTCATGAACCGCACCGTATCTCAAGTGAAGTTGATCAAAAACCCTTCTTTCATCTGCCATGAACCGTCCACGATGAAATAGATCGTACGATGGATGGATAAGAGAAGTCATCCTACAAAATTACAATGTATATCGTAAGCCTCATTGTCATTTGTAAATATCCGGAGTAGTGCAAAAAGAAAATACATACATGTGCAAATATCCATATCCATACAACAAATGGATACATACAAGTGCAAATATACATCTAAGACAAATCATCTATACAAGTGAACATGCATACACACATTTACAAACAACCTAATTCTTCCCTATGTCAAATGTACTACAAAGAGTCTAAAAAACCTATTATAAATACCAAATCCTAATCATACCATACAAATCCCTACCCATGCCTTTCTAAAACAAGTGCAAATATCAACAAATTTTGAAAAAAGAGATGAACTAGGGTTTCTACACATGGGGTTAATGCAAAAAAATCAACCAATAAAAATAGGAGAAAGTTGGGGGAATACCTTGAGGATGAAGAGGGGAACAAGATCCACTGTTTTTCCCCTTCGATCTGTTGAATGTAGCCACGAATCTGAAGGGGGGAAGAGAGGGGCGACGGGCTGGGCGAGAGGAAGAAGAACAGAGAACCCTCTGGCCAGCCAGCCTCTCTGTAACGATTCGGTCGGGCAGGCCGTTTTGTTCAGCGAAGGGGCATGGCGCCCTGGGCTGGGGCGTTATGCTGTTGAGCATGGCGCCCTGGCCTGGGGCGCCATGGGAGCATGCACTGCCAACGTAGCAAGTGGCCGCTGACCAGTATGGCGCCCTTGACCAAGGCGTTATACAATTTATCATGGCGCCCCGGGTGCGGGCGTCATGCAGGAAGGGCCATTTTGTGAAATATTTTCAAAATGGGTTCATTTTGTGCTGAACTTTGCCCAAAGGGCCAATTTTGTCATTTTTCACCAGCCAGCCACACCCACCAAGTTTTGTTTTTCAAACTTCCTCCCGGAGTGTATATTTGCTACTCCTACTCCAAAAGATTTTTAATTTTTTAAATACAATTTGAACCCATTGGAATTAGTCTAGAGTTAATTTAGTCCAAATGAATAACCCTCCAAAATTCATATGGATTACTTTGCTATGCGGAAATATGAGGGTCAACAAAATTAGAAGGGAGGACCTTATTTTGGGGGTTTTGTGCAAAAAGTTGCACACGGCAATGGTCAATCTGCAACCCGTGCAAATCAAAGTTGATGAGCCCAAATAGGATTGCGGGTGTACAAATATGTGTTTTCGTTGTATTAGGACTAATTTGGCACCCCATGAATAGTTTAGGACTTCTTTTAC
The DNA here is from genome assembly GCA_039707655.1 of Elymus sibiricus. NCBI lineage: Eukaryota > Viridiplantae > Streptophyta > Magnoliopsida > Poales > Poaceae > Elymus > Elymus sibiricus. The sequence continues at coordinate 361,131,180 of CM077671.1, forward strand.
ATTTTAGTCTAAGAGGTCAGACCACTTAGAACAGTTTCGTTTGAGGCCATGGAAATTATATGCCATCCATTCAATATCTATGCAAAAATTAATATATTTTTTATGATGTAATTAAACTACTTCCATTATTGATACATGTTTTTTTTACTAATGTTTGGTTTCAAATGTCATGACAATTTATTCTTGTGTTTCTTGAATTATGCGAATCAAATACGCTTTGAGGCCATGAAATGTTGCACTCTAGCTATTAGCACAAAGAACAAAATGTATAATTGAGAAAACAATACTCTTTAGTTGTGCCTTAGATCATCTACAACCGGACGCCTCAAACGACCTCTCATACGCCCGCGGACGCGTCCGGTCAATGACCGGACAGGAAAGAGGAGGGAAAAAGTGACCCAACCGGACCCCTCATTTCATCTCTATACGTTCGGGCTGTCTGCGAACCCTCATATACATCTCAAATATAGGGAGGATATGCGGACTCGCGAACGCGCCCAGACGCGCCCGGTCAATCCGCCACGTAGGACGCGACCCCACCCCGGACCACCTTTTCTTTTCTTTATTCATTCTTTTCTTTCTCTCTCTTTATCTCCACCAAGCACGTGCAAGTGGCCGGACATAGGAGGAAGAAAATGAGGAGCGTGGTTGCGCGGACGGACAAATAGGGGAAACGCCTGGTCAATGAACGGGTGTGTTCGGAGGCGTTTATGAGGGGTCATATTTGCTAAGTCCGGCTGTAGATGCTCTTAGGTTCATTAGGACAAATCTTTAGCTGACTACTAGTATTATGGTATGCATGTGACCTTTAAGATACTTCATACAATCATAACTACCACAAATAACTGCGACGACGAGTTCAACAAAGGGGAACAAGGCTACAGAGATGACGAGTTCAGCGGAGGGGCACTAGAGCATGACGACGACGATGACAAGTTCGCCGAAGGAGGCCGAGGCCGTGTTGACGATGGCGGTTAGATTTGGTTTACTTCCCTCCAAATTAGGTGCACTCGGTTGAGCAGAGTTCGTGGTGGAGCGAAAGGACGGACATGTCCATTTCCAATTTAAGCGTTCTCACCATCCAAACATGAGAATGGTATTGATGGTTCCCTAGACATCCAAACACTAGAATTTGATTTGAAGCTCAATATCAAATATACTGGATATGGATGATTGGCATTGGAGCCAAAGCAATGCTATGCCCCTGAATATCTACATCCAAATGGAGCATTACTAAGTGTACTTCTTTTATATCTTATATCTTATCTTATATATTTACTAATTGGATCCACCATACGAGGCTTCACGTTAATCCTAGAAGATACATAATTTTTACCGTGGGATGAATTCATGATCTGTTTGTAGCCCATTAGATGAAGTTGCAGATCCGTGGTAAGTTGAAAAAATAAAATGAAACATCAGATTCGGTCCGCCGGCCCAACAACGAGAGTCTTGAGTGTGGTAACTCTCCTATGTATTATATATAAATATAGATCACGTAAGTAAAAGGGTCATCTCTCTCTATGAAAAAAGTAGGGCCACATTTTCACCCACGTTCCATTAAAAAAGGAGTCTTCAAGCTATGAAAAAAGAGGGTCATCCTCACACACGTTTTCAATAATCACGTGCCTTCTCCCTTTTGGAAAAAGGGAAACTAGGTACGTACAAACATATGCCTTCTCCTCACGCGAGCACACACCCTTATCTACAACTATACAAAAACCACCTGCATTTGCACATTAACAAAGAAAAGAATACAAAAATAATCCAGAAGCCCCACGTTAAAAAGAAGGCCCATGTCCAACAACAAAAATTGTGCCTGATTGAAAAAGAATTATCAATCTCCATGCACAAAAAGAAGAACAATTTAAAATAAAACAAATCATACATACATGCATAAATATCTCCCTAATGGCTCCTACATATCATCATTACCAAGTTTATTAATTTAATATGAAATCGTCTGATTGTAACAAAAAAAAGAAAATATGCATAAATTGCCAAGCGTTAACAAAATTATACGAACTTAAACCCGCCAGGAAATATTATTGAACGAATAACACTGTTCTTTTTTGTGGGGTTTCTAACATCATTTTTTGCGTGCTAAGGGTTGGAAAATTTCAAATAGGGGAGTAAACCAAATCCGTTAACTTTCAATTTTTTAGAGGCAATTTTTTTAAGTATTACTAGCAAAAGGGCCCGTGCGTTGCAACGGGAGGCCTTCACACTACCTCGGTTTCTCCTAGCACCGCCTTGCCCTTTTGTGTCGAGACACGCCTCACAAAAATACCCTCACTGGAGCTCTTATGTCGCCTTCCTGCGCTCGCCATCGTCTGTCCTTGGTGTCTCTCGTCTTCAGCCACAGTCATGTGTGCTCCAGTGTGGACACATAGAATTGATGATTTTGAATTATATTCTCTCTGTCCAAAATATAAGGTGCATCGGTTTCCATTCAAATAAAACGTATGTATGGTTGACCACGATGCTTGATAATTCATCGTAAGCCTCTCTTCGTGTTTTCATGATGTGTTTGTTTATTCCCGAAGCCACTTGTGATATTCCAAGTAACTTGCAACAAATATAAATTGTTGGGAATCGGTATGGAATATAAGGTGGGACTATTCTTATTTGTATACTGCTAAAGTGTCCTCCCTCTGATTCCAAGAATTTCCAAAAGATAGCTCGATCACGGCCCATGAGAGAAGGATGGTGCAAAGCGACGGTCGAGGCCAAGCGTGCTACCTATGAAGTGGAGGCTAGCGTGAAGAGTATATCGAGCATGTGTATATTGTTAGTAAATTGTTCAGGCTGGCCAAAAATTCATCATAGATTCCGAGAGGAGTAGTTGTATATAAGGCTTCAGCCATTTGGAAAAATAAAGACAAGCGTTTCTTTCGACTGATCTAGAACTTTATAAAGAGCAATGTGAATTTATTTATTTGGCGCTGCACTATTTCTAGAGTTGAATCTCCATTTGATTTTCAGAAGAGGACATCAATTCAGCTTTTGAACTACTGTAGTTGAAAAGCTGCGTATATGCTTGGCCCTAAGCTACTTCTTCAACAATCATAACTCATGTTATTCAAAAGAATACTATACTGATTGTAAAATATTCCTTTTCGGCAAAATCTTATGGAGTGGGGACTTAGTATTTAAATATGATGTTTGTATTTTCTTTCCTTAAAAAATCATGTGAAGTAGGAATTACCGAACATCGAGGAGGCGAATCATCTGAACCAGTAGCAATGATTCCACCCATCTCCTAGGCTTAATCCTTCTTAACCGAAAAAATGTTTTGTCAAGTTAGAACGGCGCACATGGTCTGACAAATGGAAAAACCTATCAGTAATATGTAACAATCAGATCAAGATGCATACAACAAAAAGATACAAAGAGAGGAGGGAGCATACCTGAATTCCTTACTGCCAGTGCCCCATTGCAGTCGTTCGTCGCCAGCATGGTCTGACCAAAAAAGGGACCACACTTTACCTGAATCTCTTGCTCCCAATGCCTCATTATCAATGCCCCATTGAGTCGTTTGCCGCCAGCAAACTCGTCATGGTCTTACCTAAACCTCAGGCGTTGACAACGCCTAGACAGAGAGGGGATCTGGAGAATTTTATCCGGGGTGGGACAGTCCGTGTATTCCCCGACGAGGGCGCCGTCTGATGGCGGCGACATGAAGCGGTTGCTTTAGAGCGTGACTCCGCACCGTGTGGGCGTCGCTACCGTAGGCGTCACAGATCGGCGCACACAAGTGAAAACTGACGAACGTATTGACGTCAGGGCGTTGCTGCGGACCTGCGAATGATGCACGACGTTGGGGACCGAGTGTTGCGAGCACGACGGAGGTCAGCCAGACGGGAGAGGTTGGCGGAGGAAGACCAACATGAATGACATGGGCGAGCGGAGCAGCCGGCGGTGCGCTATCAGGGTGCGGGGAGGGATCGAGGACGGCTCCCGCGAAGAAGCGGCTGGAGGCGGCGAGCACAGCGGCGAGGTTCGTCCGGTGCGAGCCCTGTGATTTTTATTTATTTTTGAGTAAAGTGCGAGCTTGTGATGCATTTGGTCAAAGAGACGTGGGTTGGCTTCGTGGTTTAGTTGGGCTTGGCTCTTGCGCGACTGCGCGGAGGGGCGTGTTGGCCCAGAACCGGCACCGAGTACTTTCCGGCGACTGCGACGACCGACGACGAAGACGAACCCGCTGGTTGAACTCGACGAAGTGCTTTTACGCCGAGGTGCACCACAATACAAAGCTGGCCTCTTGCTAATCGATCCACTCGCGATCGATCTACGCGAAGCTGCCGCAACCAACACCAAGATACACGCACACGTACACGGCGTCTAGCCGGCCGGAAACAGATGCACGTACGTGAGACTTGTTGATTGCTACAGGGGCATATCGCTCCTGGCTCCTTGTATTACTTTTTCGGTCTGGTTTACAACGGAGGCTTACACGGCTATAAATAATAGCTAGGAGATTCGTAGGCTAAACCTAGTCGGGATCAAACTCTAGTACTACTCGGTCATTGTACATGGAATTTGTCACGGACGCGTGTTTAGCTCTAACAGAGCGGACGATGGAAGAAGTGAAACACCGGGTCACCCGAAAAGAAAGAGAAAGGACAAAAAATAATACCACCTCGCGTACCGTGAGAAAAAAAGATAAAATCACCCGGCTATATATAAGGTATAGATGAGATATTCTAATGTTGGATAGATACATTCTCAATTACCATGCTCAAAAATGACTCCACATCCAAATTCACACGCAAACAAAAATCATGTACCCATCCACTTGAATAAGAAAAAAGGAACATAAAAATATGGAAACCTCGAGCCTCACGTTAAAAAAGCATATTTATGATCAAAAAAGAAATTTGAATCACACATACAAAAATGTCTCTGCACAAATATCACCGCCACGAAGGTCATTAATTCAATATGTGAAAGGACAAGTAAAAAATGCATAAAATATCATGCATTAAAAAGTCATATATTCATATTAAACTTTTAATAAATATCAGTTGAACTGATATAATTGATTTTGTTCTAGGGGTTGGCAATGCAGATTGTCATTTCTTCAAATAGGTATATTTCAAAACCAAGTCTATTAAATTTCACATTTATAAGGTTTTTTGCTCAAGTGTCCAGAGACACTCTACCGCATAATTGGATGATATTCAAACACATTCTAAATTAAGTATAGCACTTTATAAAAAAAGTTGAGGCGGGAGCACATCCCAATGCATTAAGAAGAACCCAAAATTATTTAAACAATAAGAGAAGCATTACTATTGTGGCATATATGTATAACCCAACGGCGACATAGAAACATAATCTTAGATAATCGAATCCATCACTAAGTGGAACACAGATCAGTCACTTTAACTATCTTTAGAAAACACTCAGTACCTTTTCTAATAATGTTTTATGTAATTGTGCCCATGCGGCTTATACCTCTCATTGCAAATATTGTTGAGCACTTTGTGTGTGTAGTGTATCTTCCTCGGATTTTTTACTGAGATGTGATATACACTACAATGTGGATCAAAATTAGATGTGTAATTGTGTAAGTCATGAAGATGTGGACCTTTCCATATGAAGCAAATAAATACAGGATTTCCCCAATGCATAGTGGGTAGCATAAAAAACATACAGGATTTCTCCAATGCATAATGGGTAGCATAAAAAACACAGAGTCGTATCTTCGGACTAAGATAGGAAAATTTTCATTCAAACCAACAATATTAGTTTGCCAATTATTTTTTTGGGGGAAAAACGGATGCACTTAGCATTTTTTTTCAGTTGTATGATATTGGAAATTTAACCTACTCCATTTTACATGTTAATAGAACTTTGTTAATAATTATATATCCCTAAAATAACTAGGCCGTACAGGCGCACGGGCTGATGACTAGTGGATGTAAATTAGCATGCCTCTTTTTAGAATAATTAGCATGGCATTTGCTGCCTACTTAGTGGTCTATTTTCCCAACCATAATATGCTTCAGACTTGACAATTTCTGGGTACCATGTCACACACATTTATACATAGTGCAAAACACCATCATATTTATACTAGTACTCAGACAGCTGACACACTCTACTGATACAAACTTCAAATTTAAACCTCGAGGACACATGCATATCTTGAACAAGGAGATACGCGAGCAAATTATAAAGGAAATTCCTAAACCAAGCCTCTGATTAGTCGTCTATCTCCCGTTCTATCTATCCATGGCATAGCATAGCGTGGATAGAAAGCAAGATAGAGCGGACCATGGCGGCCAGTGCACGGAACGGCTTGCCCAGCGCCTCAGCAGCGGGCTGAACGGACCACTGCGAGGCCGATCACGCGCTCCGCCGTCGGCCTGCGGTCGCTCCGCGGCGGCCCGAAGCGCACCGGCAGGAACTCCTCGTTCCCGTTGCCGCAGGGGAACTTGGAGCCGGAGAAGTGCTTCGCCAACGCATTCGCTCCCTGCGAGCCACGCCCTTGATTAGCACGCGTGGCCGTTCATAGTTCATATGGCGCCGGTGCCGGAGACCATGGTGGCCATATATGTATGGAGCTGCGGGCGTGCGTGCGTACCTGGATGCTTGCGTGCACGACCTCGCACACTTTCTTGGAGCCCGTCGGCGCCCATGAGTGGCCGTGGAGGAACGCGTGCAGCCGACGCGCCGCCGTGGCCGTCGTCATGTTGACGAAGGCATAGCCCTTGTTGTACTTTGTTCTGTGCAACAAGCGAGCCGAGGTCACCTTGGATCACACAAAACAAAAGCCATGGACGACACACACTAGTACGATGGGGGAAACATCAGGAAGCCGTACCGGAAGTCGATTGGTACGTAGAGAAAATCGTACTCCGACTTGACGGCCTTGCCGCGGCCGCCAACGCACCGCCGGAGCTTCTCGTTCTCCTCGGCGCAGTGCTGGTCCAGGATCGCCATGATCCTCCGCTTCCTGCGAGCGAGAGAAAAAAGACTCAGCTTTTATGTATCCGATTGAAAAAAGGAAGGAGACATAGTAGGAGTACTTACGAGAAGCCGTTTGGGATGTTGCAGATCATCAGGGATGTCTTGGCGCTGCTTGGGTCAAAGGGAGGCTTACTGCCCATAGTCCGCGGCGCCACCGTCGGCTTGGGCGTCCGCGGCGAGACGGACAGACTCCTGCTGGGTGAGAGAACGGAGCGAGGGGAGGGCGGCGGAGGTGGCACCACCCATGGCAAGGGCGGGACGGCCACCCCGCACGGCAGCGGCAGCGAGGGCGGCGGGCGCAGGCACTGCGGCGGTAGGGGAAAGCCAACCGGCTGTAGGGGGGCCGGAGGTGGAGGGCAGAGCTTAGCGGGGGTGGAGAATACGGGGACGAATGGAGGAGCCGCGGGGTTCAGGCGCCGAGTCGAGGAGGCAGCCATGGAAGCGGTGAAGATTGGGAAGAAGGAAGACGGGAAGGGAAGAAGCATCTGTGTTGTGTACACGGAGCCGTGGGTTTATAAAGCAGGAGTGAGAAGAGGAGGGGAGCTCTGTCTGTGTCTTCCTCGCAACAACGGTGGCTCGGCAGCCTCCCTCGCTTGGCCACTCTCGCTCACTCCCCTTCCTCAGCTATTTTTAATTGGTAGTACTCCTAGTACATATGTATAGGTTGCACCATTGTAGCACTAGCTGGTAGCTAGTGCATGCACTGCATTACGCTTGATGGCGTTTGTCCAAGATACTTGTCATAGTGCATGCACTGCATTACGCGCTGGAGGTGCTTGTTCAAGCTCGGTCATCTCACTGCTGTGGCCACAGCATAGCTTCCCACGCTACTTCTGCCATAGTGCAATGATTACGAATCTTCGCAGAAGATTTTGGCTTGGATCGACCGTGCTCTCCGCAACGTGCGAGTAGTTCCCTAGCGAGCAACCTAACCTAAAAGCTGAAGTGAAAGTCGCATAATGACCAAACAAATTGCGAAAAATAAAAGAGATTTTTACTGCTATTAGTAGTAGACTAGTGATACCATACGGGTGGTTAATTTGTTCCCTTTTAACTAAGGGCCTTGCCTTCTAGGAGTACAAGTAGTAGTATTTGCTTACTGAGCTGCATGCATGCATGCATGGCTAATGATAACCTGTGGCATCAGCTTCGACCTCGGCTGGCTTGATTGATCGACGCACCATGTGTCACCATCTTTCTATTGGCATAGCCTATATGGGTACGTGTGCATCCGCTCAGCAGCGATCAATTGCTTCGAGTGGAAGTATATTTACCTGTGGCGTAGACGCAGATTCCATCCACTGATCTGTACTGCACCATTGTCTGATGGCACTGTTCTAGTATTACTCGTACGTGACATGAAGTAGAGGACAAAACATTTAATGGCACGACAAAAGATCAAAGTTTAATGGCATGAAGCAGTAGAAGTATTAAAGTATTTGCTAAAAGTTGACCGGAAGGGCATGCTGAGAACGAGCGTACGTTAAGACCAAACCTGCTTCGCCAAATGAGCCCAAGCAAGCAAGAAGAACCTGGGCTGGCTTGTTCGTCGCTGGAGGGAGGGCAGAACGGGTGTTTTCTCTTCGGCGGCGGGGGGCACATTAAATTTATGTGTCACTTTCATGCATGATTACGCCAGGGCACAAGAGTCAAAGCTGGAAGCAGGGGCCGCAGGATCAGATCACCGCGAGAGGATAAAAGATCTTGCAGTATCGATAGGGTAGAGCTAGAGCTGACACATACAGTAGAGTATGCGCAGGAGGTTGCCCAAATTAGGGACATCTGCAGAGGATATCTCAGAAGAAAGGAAAAGAAGCCAATGCACTGCGCGGTGCACGTTTTCAAGATATACCGCACTAGTCTTGCAAGTTTCGTAACGCATGTTCAAGAGATAAATGCTTCTTAGCGTAGAGCAGGAAACCGCAGAGTGCGAGCGTCTCACACCTGTTGGAAACTCATACTATTTGTAGCTCCTCCGTTGCATTAGCGGTGCGACTGCGAGGCACAAGTTTGGCGTCGATCGTTCCAACTCGGCGCGCTGCGTGCGTGCGTCTCGTCGAAGCTCGACCGATCGACCATGAAGCTGCACCTACGTGCTCCACGGTGGTATACCTGCCAACATGCTGTCGCCGTGGAGAAAAGCAAAGCTCAGTCGCGGCGCCCACGCCCGTGGGCCACCGAAGGATCGAAGGCGACAGCGGGTACATCCCCGGGCCCGGCCGCGCGGCCGTCGCCGCCGTGCGCTCGCGACATGGAGCCACGCAAGAAGATCGATCCGTGTCTCCGCTGCCGTTGACAGGTGCTTTTCGCACTTGTCTCGAGCTTTTTCCGCATAGGAGTACCATTGTATGTACGATTGCGACAATGTCAAAACACATCGTGGGTCGTGGCAAGCAGAGGAAGCTCCTAGTAGCCCATAGCTGCATGTATACTAGGCGCATCGTGTGCAGTGCTTGGGAGAGAACAGCGAAAGGGCGGGGGAGACTTGTATAGGATCTAGCTTTAGGTGAGATCAATGAGATCAATCATTTTGAAGACTCAAAACATGTTCAAAAAATTTGAAAATATTTGTAGAGACACATCCATGTATGATGTACAGACACAAAAAGTTTCAGCTCCTAATTCGAAATACACCTAGAGAACTAAAAAAGACAAAATCGGATGTGAATAGTGTCAAATACTATTCACCTCAAGCTGACACTATTCATAGTCGAATTTATCTTTTTTGAATCTCTTACTGTGGACCAAGTTTGAAGCTGAAATTTTTTAGAGTTGTAAACTTTCCTTGCAGGTATGTTGTAAAAAAAATTCAGAATTTTTTGAATTGTCTAAATATGAAATTTTGGTGTTGATCCTACGATCTCACCTAAAGGTCAGATCACTACAACAAGAACTCCCCTTTACCAACACATGGCTAGCAACGATATGATAACAAGTGTTGTTTGTTCAACCTCCCACTTCCCCCAATTATAGCAAACCCCCTCGTTCCCTGAGAAAAAAATATAGCCTCACCGTGCCCACCACCCTCGCCCTCGTCCAAATATCACGCAGCCCATGTAAAAAAGTAAATAAATCACGCAGCCAAACATATCTGTGCGCCATCTCCCTCTCCCCTGATCGCTCTCTCTTAACCACGATGCAGCCGTAGCCACCTCACCGGCTAGATCTAGTGCTCCCCCACAACCATCGCTCATAGGTCCGGATCCCCCTCGGTCCTCTCCTCCGATCTTCCACTGCGGCGAAGTTCTCCACGCCCAGGGCCGGCCCTGAGGGAGGGGGGGGGGGGGCAGCCACCCCGGGCCCCTGAGTAGGAAGTTCTCCACGCGCGCGGCCAGGTTGACGGCGCCCCGTCTGCGTCATCTAATTGTGATTTATTTTGGCTGCTGGATGCAATTAGTGGAGGAAGGTAATGCGATTTTCCAGATTCCATCAACCATCCCTCCTCTTCACCGTGAATCCCCTCTTTTTGTAATCTGGCTAGATCGTTCATTCATGAAGTTAATCCTGGTACATATCTCTTTCTCACACTTTGATTTCTTGCATTGATCGGGATTGAAAAAAAGAAACTCAGATTTCTGGTCATGACTCGTAAGAAGCAGCAAAAGTTTGCAATTTCTAATTTTCTACTCATCAAGGTACCTTTGTTGTCATGCCTTTGTTAGATTTTTTTAATTAGCAGCGTTCTTAATTTCTTGTACTATCATATATCTGTGTGCTAATTAGCAAGATTGCTATTAATTTGGAAAAAAATTATTAGAAAGTATTCATCCGACAATGAGAGAAAAAAAATGCATATTAGTTGATTGAGTCCTGGAAAGGAATACTGACATTTTCTTATAACACATACAAGTACAGAAGTACTTCTACAGCTTAGGAATTCCAAGGAATTAGGTTAAGTTACTGTGAAGAACAACCTAGTGAAAGATTATAAGATGATAAAAATTTGAGTAGGCATCGAAGTGTTACAAATTCACCTAAAAAAAGTATATGTGTCGATTGACAAGAGCGACCAACTTTGACTGTGAATGTTCATGACACTGATTTCTTTGAATTGTTGATGAGATGGCAAGACACCGTAAATTATAGTGTACTGAGCAAAAAAAATTGGCAATTGAAATAGTAAAAATTGTGCATATGTTTATGACTATTTAGGGCCCCGTTGTGTTGTCTTGCCCCGGGCACCCGAAATCTCAGGGCCGGTCCTGTCCACGCCCCTGCATGCGCCCTGCAGCAACTCTAGTCACCACAGGACACCGGAGTGGCTCCCTCACCTCTGGTTTGTATTCCCACTACGTCGCGCTGCTGCTGGCTCAGGCATCATGGTGCTGCTGCACGTCGGCTGTGTTGACGGTTAATCTGTACTACAGGTTGGATCTGAAACAGAATGCCTTATAGTCCCGTAATGCATAATACAACCCAAAGGTTTGATTTTAGCCGCTGAGGCTTTTTCCCCTTTTGTTTTCAAGCTAAAACATCTCTGTTCTGGAGGATCTGGAGGAGCTCGAGGCTGCATCGACATTGGCTTCGGAATGAAATTTCCGAGCTCTGCAAACCACTTCCACGTTGGAGTTGTACTTGCAGTAATCCTGATTTCCCTTGCAATTTTTGTGCCTCTGAGATGTCAGCTAACCGTTTGTCGGTCTCTAAATACTTGCAGTAATCATGATTTTGGTATGAACTATCCTACACGTGAGGTTTCAAACTGTTCACAATATATGCACAAATAGATCGATAATTCAATAAGATTGTGTAAAAACCTTTAGCTTGCCTTGGCTTATTGTGTAAGGATTCACTTGCTTTAATTGTGTACAGCTTCATTGGCAGATGGATATGTACAACTTACTACAGCACTGGAGAAAGTGGAGCAGCCCATTCGCTTCCTTGATACACCCTCCCCTTGTTCAGAAGGCCACTAACATGTCAGTTTCCTTATCGGAGAATTCTTATTTAGTCGACATCCTTAATTTTTACACTAACTGGTCCAGCGAGTCCATGTTAGAAGTGTGCCATCATATGTCTGTGCAAACAGGCTTTCTGCAATTGCTACCGAAACGGAGCAACTGAAAAATGTATACAGTGTTAACTTTTGTCCAGTCCCATACTTTGTACATTCATATAGGTATTGATGACCAGTTACTCAATGACAGGACAAATGGTACATGATTAGCGAGCTGAGTGGTGACAAGGATATATGATTTGCCATATTTGCGGCAGCAAGGCTCATGAGTAGTGTTCTTATAACTTGGTAAGTACTGACAAAAATTGTTCAACCATTATTGGTTCCCAGAAGCACAGCAGTGGTGCGGCGACTCCTATCTGCACAAGGGTGCCATGACTACTGCAAGATGTACAGAAGCGGCATGGCTGCTCTACAGTGATGGTTCGTAGTGCAGCACCGTCAGTTAGTCATCTGCCTCATCCCGTACAATCCAGTACCATAGTTCAGTCACCTAGGCTGATTTGTCCGTTCATATTTCTAATGCCACATTGATGAATCTATGATTAATGGTTGGCATTTATTGTGTTTTTTGCGTCTCTCCATGGATTTTGTGTTTCTCGTATGTCTATTGATTTATACATCTTGATAGGAACTTAGCCATATTCCTACTGTACAATGCAAGATGCAGCAACTAGAAGCTATACGTATATTACTAGGTGTAGTTGCAGCTATTCATGTTGTACTATTATAGTTGTTGAGTCAAGTAGGAGACGTTAGATGCATGTACATGTACGAAACTAACTACACAGTATTCAAGTTTGCAGCAATTGTTTCGTTCAAAAAACTAATCACTATGGAAAAAGTAGCTTCCAGTTCTGACAGTAATCTTTTACTTGAAATACTAAACCATCTTGCCTGACAAAATTTATCTATTAATTAAATATATTGGCAACACCAAAGTGCTTCAGTTTCTCATTATTTTAGATTATCTTAAGAGAGTATATTTATAGAACTATTTGGTCTAAAGACCTTTCTATGAGTAATGATGTTATGATGAATTCTCCATTCAAACCATGGTATTGGCTTATGGAGATCACAGTTTGTCTATGGAGAAACTTTAATGTCAGTATACGTACATTTGAAATATTGGTGTGTTTTTCTAAATTACCAATACATATGTTGTATCTTCAGGTAACAGAAACTGGATTGTTCCAGGCAGTGACAACGTTACATGATGACTCTGATGTCAAAGGACAACACAAGGTTCAGGTTTGCCGCTTGTGTTTTGCTACATTTGAGTGTAGTTTGTGTTCGTGTAATTTAAATTTATGGCTTTGAAATCACAGCTTGTGAATCCTAGCACCACCATTGGTTCCATGTCAATATTCTTGGCACTAAAACCTACAAGATCGCTAGTGCCAAGTTGGAATTTCTATGAGGTAATTTGTAATTGTAGTTCTATCACCAGTACAAAGGGAAATTGGGCTATTAATTGAATCCGGAATATTATTTCTTATCTACCATAGACCTATCTTTTTTCCGTCCTAATTTGTATGTAAGAACATTTTTCTTGCATGTGGAAAATTCTCATACTATGATGAAACTTAATTATGGATTGAGGTGAGTTAGTTTAGTAAGCTATCATCTATTTTCAGCTAGAGGTGTGATACTTTCCAAATCTAACTAGTCTCGGTTTTGTGTTGGAATATATCACACCATATTCACTCATGCTATTGTCGACCAGTCACATAAGTTTATTCGATATCAATTAGTTATGTGTTTTAGTGCTTATATAGTAACTGAAATATGTGCTGCAATATGAAATGATGTCTAATTGTCAGTGCAGGTTCTATGTTATCCAACAATCTGTGCTTTACAAACTAATGAAATTGTAGTTTTTCTTCCTTAGAGATGTACATGTAGTGCGAGCTGATGCTACATTAGCAAAATCTGACCAGTTCATACGACCACTAAAAAAGCTCAAAATTATTGGAGATGTATTTGGATTAATTATCGAACAACTTTCAAATTTTGATGGTTGCTCTTCCACATTTTCCTCTATTAATCTTTCTTTCTACCATAAGTTACTGATCTCATTTCTTTATTTTTGTAGATTCCTAAGATATGTTGACGATGCATGGCCCAGATGTTGATTGGAAGGTCGAGGATGGCATTGCTGCTGGATAGTCTTATGTTATGTTTTAGGATTTGATTTCTAATGTCAATGTTTCAGTCATTGTTTTAGAATAGTTGATACGTTGATTGAAACATGCAGAATTAGGCTAATATTAGTTATATTATCACAACTTGTAATCTTTGGATCATGTTCTTTGTAATGCAACAGAGCAAATATAATATATGAGACCTTTCTCTTTATTAGATTGTGCCTCCTATCTACTATCAGCATTGATCTTATCATTCTGGATGGAATTATATAAAATACATGTTATGTCCATTTGAATATCCTTTCGTGCAGGGTTCCTAGCAACGCATATGAAGTGTTGTTAAGCTCTAACTCGATACGTTGCTACATTGCAACGCTTCATCACATTGTTTACCAACGCATGTGTATGTGTTGTTGTAGACCTTTCCAACGCCACCAACGGCAACGCATATTAATCCGTTGGTGTAGACCTTAGCAACGGTTATATGGACATACACCAACGCATCGATGCGTTGTTGTAGGGGGGTTCTTGTTGTAGTGGATCATGTACAAGTCTCCCCCGCGAAAGGGTCTCCCTTTCCTTGTCTTTTGCACCGTTCGATCTCCATGGACGGAACCAAAAAGAAACCGACCGACCTAGCTAGCAGCAGCTTGTTGCCTGGAAGATTACAGCCACTACCCTTTTTGTTGAGTCTTGTTGCTATTGTTGGAGACGTTGTGAGTTGTGTGATAAAATGTTATCCCAAATGTTTAGATGTATATTTTGCATGTGTATCTTTTTTACAACAACCCCTCCCCTTCCTTGTATCATTGAGGACGTGGTTACCCCACCGCCGTTCACGATGGTGACGATGCCTACATGGTGTGGACCAAGATTATCGGCCTCTTCACCGACAACAAGCTTCAACGGACCGTCTTCTTGCAGCAGAAGTTCTTTGGTTGTCACCAGAACGACTCCCCCATTGACGCCTACTACATGCGCCTCAAGATTGTCTCCGATGAGCTCAACGACGTCGGCTTCAAGGTTGGCGACGAGCTCCTCCTCTCCACCCTCACGGCCGGCCTCAACGAGGATCTTGGTAATGCCGCCTCCAACCTCACCCTCATGGCTAACATTACTTATGAGCGGGCGGTGGCCTATCTCCGTCTCGAGGAATGACGCCTGAAGAACCTTCGCTCCCACGCCGTCCACACCGCTCTCGTTGTCGGCCACTCGCGCGGCGCCCCTGCATCGACCCTCGGCGCCTGCCGGTGGCTACGACGCCCATTCCCGCCACGTCCGCTGGTGCCTCCCGCACCCGCTGACGCGTACGGCGCGACCTACCCGCTGTGCCCCGCGGCGCCCCTGGCGGCCCCTCCTCCCCAACAGCAACAGTCGCCGGTCGATCGCCGCATCACCGGCGTGGCCGTGGTGGCGGGCAGCAGCGCAACCCCGTCGCCAACAACGTCGGGTCTCAGCCGCGCGCCGGCCACCAGTACCCGTCGCCACCCTGGAGAGCTGGACACAACCCGTGGATAGTGGTTGTCCATGCCTACTCCATGCCGATTCCGCGCGTCCCCGCCCTAGCCTGCTCGGGCCGCGCCCTTCGATGCACCAAATCCTCTTTGCGGCTCCCCAACCGGCCATGGTGCTCCTCCGGCACCCACCTACCCGGTGCCTCCTCCCGGCTACGGCCCGTACGCCGGCTATCCCGCCCAGCAGCTTGCCCCGGGTCAGTATGACCTGGCTCTCCTAGCCGGCATCCAGTACACTCCCCCGCCTAGCTCCTACGTTGGTGGCGGGGACTGGTTCATGGACAATGGAGCATCATCTCACATGGCTGCTTATCCGGGTAACCTCTCCTCCACCTATCCTGTCTCCACCTCCTCTCGTACCATCGTCGGCTATGGTGTCGGCCTCCCTATCAGTCATGTCGGTTCTGTTAACTTTCCCTCTACCTCTAGGCCACTGTCTCTTAATAATGTTCTTGTGTCTCCTTAGCTTATTCAAAATTTAGTCCGTGTTCGTAAACTTTCTCGTGATAATTTAGTTACTGTGGAATTTGACGAAGTTGGTTTTCTGTTAAGGATGCCCGCACCCGGATGGTCCTTCACCGATGCGACAGTCCCGACGATATGCACCCCGTCCAGTCTCCATCATCATCCTGCACTGGACCTCTCGCACTTTTCGCCGGTGTCGACCTTTGACACGCCAGGCTCGGTCATCCTAGCTCCACCGCACTTCATCAAATAATGAATGATTTTTCTTTTTCATGTAATAAAACGGATGCTCACTCTTGTCAAGCATGTCGTCTAGGCAAACATGTCAGACTACCTTTTAATTCTTCGTCCACAGTTGCATCGTTCCCTTTTGAGTTGATTCATAGTGATGTTTGGACCTCTCCCGTTCCTAGTAACACTAGCTTTCTATACTATCTCGTTATCTTGAATGACTTTTCTCATTTTGTGTGGACTTTTCCGTTATGTAAGAGATACGATGTTCCCGCCACCCTCATTGATTTTTACTCTTATGTCTCCACACAATTTGGTCGCCCCGTCCATGCTCTACAAACCCACAATGGGAAGGAATTTGACAACATCACTATTCGCACTCTTCTCTCCGCCCAAGGCACTATTTTTTCGTCTCACTTGTCCTTACACTTCGCAACATAATGGCAGGGCCGAGCGCATTCTTCGCACTCTTAACGACTGTGTTCGCACCCTTCTTTTCCATGCCTACGCTTTTGGCCCGATGCCCTCGCCACCGCCACTCTCCTCATTAACCTTCGCCCTTGTCGTACCCAATGGAGCTATGCTCCTCACTATCTTCTCTTCGGTTCTCCTCCATCTTACGACGGTCTTAGGATTTTCGGTTGTCTTTGTTACCCTAGCATTGCTGCCACCACCCCTCATAAACTTGCCCCTCGATCCCTTCCTTGTGTCTTCCTCGGTTACCCTGCTAACACTAAGGGCTATCGCTGCTATGACCCGGTCTCTCACCGCGTCATCACCTCCCGGAATGTTTACTTCGACGAGCAGTGTTTTCCTTTCCAAAGGGAATAGGTGGTGGCTCCCTCGCCGGCGGCTGGTCCTCTCTTGACTGGCCCTTTTTGCCGTGGTATTGTAGCCGGGGCTGGTGCGCCCCCGGTTCCCACGACCTCGGTCCCGACGACGCCGGCCCCGCCGGCCTCTGAGCTGGACTCACCGACTAGCTCCCCGGGCCCGTCACCCTCCGGAGAGGCCGCTGCCCGCATGCAGCCGCCCGGTCTCGTCACTCCGGCCCGCATGTGTGTCTGTCGGCCGAGTCTCCGGTACTCCGTGGATGAGTACGCCTGTGCGGTTTCTACTGCACCGCCATCGCCACTTCCGACTTCGGCTCGTGCGGCCCTTCGCGGTCCTCTATGGTTCGCCGCCATGCAGGAGGAGTTTGATGCCCTACGGCACAATCATACTTGGCAGCTTGTCCCACGTCCCCGCAACGCCGACATCATCACCGGAAGTGGGTCTTCAAGCACAAGCTTCGTCCTAATGGTACTAGTTCGTCTCCAACGTATCTATAATTTTTGATTGTTCCATGCTGATATATTATCATTCTAAGATACTTTTTGGGTCATTATTTACCAATTTATAATATTTTTTAGCACTAACCTATTGACCCAGTGCCCAGTGCGAGTTGATGTTTTCTGCGTGTTTTTGCCGTTGCAGGTTTACTGTACCAAACGAAGTCCAATTGCCACGAAACTTTTTGACAATTTTTTCTGGACTATATGAAGACCTAGAAGCTTCAGAAGGAAGCCGGGAGGCGCACGAGGGCCCCACCACACATCAGGGCGCGCCCTGGGGGGCGGCGCGCCCTGATATGTGGTGGCCCCCTCGGGCACCTCCCTACGTCCCTCTTCGGCCTATAAATTCTCTAATATTCTGAAAACCCTGGAGGCAGTCCCGAAATCCTTTTTCTGCCGCCACAAGTCTCTGTTCCGTCGCGAGGCCATCTAGAGCTCCGTTCCGGCTGTTGGAGATATGCCCTAGAGGCAATCATGTATGATGATATTTCCTATGTGTTTATGAATAAAGATATTCCTTGGACATTATCAATGATGTGTATTAACAAGTACGTGACTTGTTTGTGAGACTATGCATTGTATCATGACTGTCCTAAATGGTCCGTAGTCGAAAGGGCTGTGTGGACGCGCAGCCAGTTAGACTAGCATATGACACGGTGGATGGTCTGGTCTCCACTGACCATGTAGCATTGGATGCTAGCCGGATAATATGGACTCAGAAAGATCTGGTCGGATTTGCCATAGTCGGATCCGAGTTGAGATAAGGTCTGAGTTGGACATACCCAACTACGAGACGCAACGATATGTCATATGTGAGTCTCTAGTACAACGTACGTTCTATGTCCTAAGACCTGAGCTGGCACATGTACTCGGGATGGTGATAGACCTGCTTTGGGCTGACCAAACACTACTCCATAACTGGGTAGTTATAAAGGTAGGTTTTAGGCTTGTCCAGACCCATGCTGCGAGACATGGTCGAGCAAGATGGGATTTGCCCCTCCGATTAGGAGAGATATACTCTGGGCCCCTCGTGTGATCCGACCAAGATAAGCATGGCCATGCGACAAGGATTATGAGATAATCTGATTTGTGATCGGCATCACTGGAACGAGAAAGAGGTCGGGCAAACACAAGGATGAAAGACTCGCCTTGAGCCCGACAACATATATCGTGTGGCAAAGGGAACAGAAGTGTGAAGTACAGGTTCGCCTAACCAGCTTCATCGGACACTTGGAGTCGGCACGCTTTGCTAGAGGCCGCTACCAATTGGTCGAGCCGGATGTGATCTGACTCGCGACCAAGTGAACGAGAACCTAAGGGGTCGCGGCTTAAGGGAAGGAACACGTGGGCTTCGGCGCCGTCATTAGGTTATGCATGTGTTGCAAGTAGCCACCTACACTCGCCGCCGATCTGTGTGATCGGACCTAGCAGTCCGCCGCACGGTGTTCCTCCTGCACGCGCGGATACCATTAGAGGCGGTGCACTTGCGCCGCTCCGGCAAACCTGTGCGTGGGATCCGGTGACCGGATGTTCGAGGGAGATCGGACCGGCTGTTCGAGGGAGACCGGACGAGGAGCAGACGGACCACGCGAACGCGCTGCCCCAACTCTACTTCTGCTGCACGACACCGCGCGTCTAGTGGTAATGATCTGTGATCCATCTCTGTAGCATGTTCTTGGATGTTCTGTGCGTAGGAAATTTTATTTTGCATGCGATGCACCTACGGTAGAACCCAACACCGGCACCCTGCCGGAGGGGGATCAATCACGGAGGGCCTCTTCATCAACCTTGCTGCCCTCATGATGATGTGTGAGTAGTTCACCTCAAACCTACGGGTCGATGGCAATCTCTCTCTCATATGATCTTCAATACAATGGTCATCGCATCTTCACTTTGATCTATCCGATGTAATCCTATTGTGCGGTGTGTTTGTTGGGATTTGATGAATTGTGGGTTTATGTTCAGATTATTCATGAAAAGTATTTGAGATGCCTCTTAATTATATTATCTCTTAAGTGCATGATCATTATAGCTTCGTAATGCTCTTCGATCTATTGATGTGTGATACGTCTCCAACGTATCGATAATTTATGAAGTATTCATGCCATATTGATCTATGTTTACAATACTTTTATATGATTTTGATGCACTTTATATGATTTATTTAGAACTAATCCGGACTGACGCTATTTTCAGCAGAATTACCGTGGTGTTGTTTTTGTGCAGAAAACGAAAGTTCTCGGAATCGCCCGAAACTTTTTGACGATTTTTTTGGAACAAAAGAGGCACTAGACGCTTCGTGGGAGGGCCAGAAGATCCACGAGGTGGGCACAACCCACCAGGGCGCGCAAGCACCCCCCGGCGTGCCCTGGTGTGTCGTGCCCACCTCGTGGCCCATCTTGGCGTGAATCCGACGCTCAAAAATCCTATAAATATAAAAACCATCAGAAATAACCCTAGACTCTCCGCTCCGCCACCGCAACTCTCTGTATCGACGAAAAACCAATCTGGAGACGTTCCAGTACCCTGCCGGAGAGGGCAATCCATCTCCGGTGGCCATCTTCATCATCCCGGCGGAGGCCATGATGAGGAGGGAGTTGTCCACCCTCGGGTTTGAGAGTATGTACCAATAGCTATGTGTTCAATCTCTCTCTCTCTCTCGTGTTCTTGAGATGTCACGATCTTGATGTATCACGGGCTTTGTTAATATAGTCGGATCATATGATGTTTCCCTTGCTATCTTGTTGTGATGAATTGAATCTTTCCCTTTGAGATCTCGTTATGTTGGATTGAATATTGGATTTGAGAACACTTGATATATGTCTTGCATGCGGATACCCGTAGTGACAATGGGGTATTCTATTGATCCACTTGATATATGTTTTGGTACTCAACTTGCGGATTCCTGAGGTGACATTGGGGTAATCTATGCATAGGGGTTGATACACGTTCTTGTCATACTTTCTCCTGTAGAAATCTCGGGGCACTCTTTGAGGTTCTTTGTGTTGGATTGAGTATTATGAATCTGAAATTGTTTGATGCGTATTGTATAATTAACTCATGGATACTTGTGGTGACATTGGAGTATCTAGGTGACATTAGAGTTGGTTGATGCGTATCATATGGTGTTATTCTAGTACGAACTCTTAGATAGATCGAACGGAAAGGATAACTTGATGTTATCTTAGTACGAACTCTTGAATAGATCGATCGGAAAGAATAACTTTAAGGTGGTTTCGTACCCTACAAACAATTTCTTCTTATGTTCTCCGCTAGATAAGAACTTTGGAGTAATTCTTCATTGCACGTTGAGGGATGGTTATGTGATCCAATTATATTAGCATTGTTGAGAGATTGCACTAGCGAAAGTACGGACCCTAGGCCTTGTTTTCAAGCATTGCAATACCATTTGTGCTCACTTTTGTTACTTGATACCTGGCTGTTTTTATATTTTCAGATTACAAAAACCTTTATCTACCATCCATATTGCACTTGTATCACCATCTCTTCGCCGAACTAGTCCACCTATACAATTTGCCATTGTATTGGGTGTGTTGGGGACACAAGAGACTTTTTATTATTTGATTGCAGGGTTGTTTGAGAGAGACCATCTTCATCCTACACCTCCCACGGATTGATAAACCTTAGGTCATCCACTTAAGGGAAAATTGCTACTGTCCTACAAAACTCTACACTTGGAGGCCCAACAAAGTCTACAAGAATAAAGTTGCGTAGTAGACATCAAGCTCTTTTCTGGCGCCGTTGTCGGGGAGGTGAGTACTTGAAGGTATATCTTTAGATCTTGCAATTAAATCTTTTACTTTCTTATTTTTCACTAGTTTGGTTTTATAAAAGAAAACTACAAAAAAAATGGAGTTTAGGTTGCATCATTTGTTTCGTCTTTATAATGTCTTTCGTGAAAATAAGGATTCAAAAAATTGTGCTCAATTGGTAGAGGAAGAAACTATGAAAATACTTAATGAGAATTCCTTGAATGATGAGCATGATTGCAATGTTGTTAGTATGAATTCTATGAATATCCAAAATACTAATGATGATTGCACTAGTCATGATAAAAATGTTTCTTATAAGCATGTCAATTTTTGTGGAGTGGATAAAGTTTGTGAAGACGTGCCTTATAGGGATGATAGATTTTGTAAGAAGCATAAACATGATAGAACCAATTTTTTGCTCAAAGTGATAGATGAATTTGCTACAAAATTATGTTCTCTTTGTCCTATTACTTGTGAACTTTGCAATAAAGTTGGTCATCTTAATTTCCAATGCAAACTTTTTCATGATCAAATCATGGCCAAATATTGTAATGACTTGATCACCCTTGAACTTTATAATGAGCCTTCTCTATTTTTGGGGAGTGAAGAATTGACACATAAAAATAGTTGGTTTGAAGTATTAATTCTCACGGACGACATTGAAACTAATATAAAAATATCTATATGTTTTGCACGGTAAATTGCAATGAGAATGCTTATATTGCCAACTATAGAAAGATGGGAAAACTAATAGAATATAGAAGGAATACTAATGAAAGGGTAAAGATTTCCACTTTCCCTCCTATTGTCTCTCATGATGAAATAGGTGACGAGGAGGAGCTCCCTATTCAACCAATCTCATCAATAAGAAGCTCGAAGAAATTAATTAAACCCACACATGATGTGGTGAAGAAGAAGAAAAGAAGAAAGAGTAGAGATAAAAAGGTATCTCTCCCAAATGATGTTGCTCCTATTATTGTTGTGCCTCACGAGGATGAATCAAAAATAATTATGGAAGATGATACACTTGATGATGATTTTGTTATGCCTATTGCTTGTTGTGATGACTATGATTGGGAAGAAAATGATACTTCTTATAATCTTGAAAATCTTTTTGGTACCAACTTGGTAATTTATGATGATAATAATTGTTATACTATTGGTGCTATTCATACTATTAATGATGAGAGTGATTATGCTTATGATATGCCAAGCCACAACCTTGGGGATGCTATGTTTGATGAGAATGACATGTTTGAGAATTTATTTGCTGCAATTAATGTTTGTCCCAAGCTTGGGGATGCTATGCTTGATGAAGATGATCTTTTTAGTTCCCCTACTTTGAATGATCAAATTTGTTATGATGATTGCATGCCTCCTATTTATGATGATTGTGATATTTATGAAAGTGGGTTTGGAAGAGTGTCAACTTTAGATAATTATTATCGCACTATTTTGGAGGGTGTTGAATTCTATTATAATGATAAAAGTGGATTTGAAGAGGTCATGACTTTATTTAGTAACGATTCCACTATTTTGGAAGAGGTTTCACTTGACTATGATGAGAACAAAGTTGATACTTATGATGATTATTGTGATGATACTTATGTTATAAAAAGTAGTGATAATTATTGTCATAATTTTGAATATCCCTTTACTGAACATTACTCTTTTAATGTGGAAACAATTTATAGTATTCGAGTTTCATTTGATGCTCCCACTATTATGAATGAGAAGAAATTTGCTTATGAGGAGAGTAATGAAAATTCTATGCTTGTGCATCATGAAAAGAATGATTTATGTGATAGTTATATTGTGAAATTCCTTCATGATGCTACTGAAAATTATTATGAGGGAGGAACATATGCTTGTAGGAATTGCAATAATATCAAGTTTCCTCTCTATGTGTTCAAAGTTTTGAAGTTATGCTTGTTTTGCCTTCCTATGCTAGTTGATTCTTGCTCCCATAAATTGTTTGCTCACAAAATCCCTATGCATAGGAAGTGGGTTAGACTTAAATGTGCTTGTCATGATATTGATGATGCTCTTTTGCATGTTTCAATTATTATTCCTATGTGAGCATCATTGAAATCATCATGCCTAGCTAAAAGGCTTTAAAGAAAAGCGCTTGTTGGGAGACAACCCAACACTTTTACTTTCTGTTTTTGAGTGTTCACATGATTAAGCTACTGTAGTAATCATGTTTTGTGTCTTTTATTTCAACTAGAAAAGTGGCCCGCTCGATGCGCGGGCTAGAACTTTATAAAGCTTAATAATGAGAACATATTATTTGATTTGCATAAAGAAATATTGGGAACAAATATGATCGTATTTACAAAGATAACACTTTTAAGAATATAGTTCTTTTTTTGGTATCTTTAGTTGATGCAAATGTCATAAAATGTAGTGCTATGAACTTCTCCACTAAAAGCATTCTGTCACAAAGCAATGGGCAAACGATTATTTAGGAGAGTCGACAAACTTCAAAGTCTTTTACCACCTTATATTATCTGGCATTCTCTTACTTACCAAATCATCATCTTACTTCTGTGGGCATAATCTTTACATGATGCTTCATCTCTAAATGTTGGTAAATCTACGATGATGATATGTATACTATATCCATGTGGAAAGCCAAATACCATAAACTGTTGAATAATATATTTACTTTTATATTGTACGTAAAGGACTATGCACAAAAAATAGTTGTCTTCTTTACATATAGATTGGTTGTACTTTGGCTAATTGCGTTGTTTGTAAAGAGAAGAGAGTTTCCTTAGGAAACATTTCTGTAGCTAAAATATACATTTTTCTATGTACCTTTTCCTTATATTGATATTGAGTCATCCTCCAAGAATTGTTCTACATTTAATTAATTAATATAAGAGCCTAATTTTACCAGAACACCATTCTCTCACACTATCATTAAGTAGTATGAAAACAGAACAAAAGTTCCTTAGATAGTACTACAATAATCCTCAATGTCACAGAAGGTTCTTTCACTAAGAAATATCTAAAAGAGTAAAAAAATTCCTTTTTACAGTACTACAATAATTATGCATATCAATTAAGTTGTTCCCGTAAATTTGATCAGCAATTTTCGGAATACAAAACTTACTTTAAGTTAAAAACATGATAAATCCCTAACCATGAATCCACAAGACAAATAGCTTTTTATGCTCGAACTAGATTATTTCAAAAGGATTATAGCATATGAAAATAAATCCATTTAGCATGTTCCATATCCGGTGGAATCTTTCGACCCCCTAATTATTCAAACTAACAACCATTCAAGTCCTTAAAGATACTCTAGATAGTTGTATATACGACCATCGTAGATTGGTATGAGATGAACGTTTTCCAAATTTTTGCAAATAGTAACTCATAGATGCAAAGAATATTTTTGTAAATTCCATCATTTGATTTAAAAAATAACATGCTTAACCTTTTAGATGAGACAACTCTAACTATTGAAATCGAAGCAGGAATGTTGTACATCGATTTACTCATGCATGGTTAGTAAATCATTCAGTGCAGTTTTGATTTTGCATTTGGCACATCAGCTTTGATGATCCTAAACGACTTGGAAGCATTATTAACAATTTGCTTTCAAGAGCTTAATAGGCATACAAAAATGCGAACAAAAAGGAACATACAAATGTTTTTGTTTTCCATGCATGCCGTCATCTTCTAGCCTCATTGACTTCTTTTTTCCCTATTCCTACCACCCATTCGATGTCAATGAGCACCTCCTTTGTGGATATGTGTTTTTTGGAACAAAGATGCTTGTACAACATGTTTTAAAAATGCACCCTCTAGTGATGAGAAACATACAACACGATCAAACTAAAAATCATTTTCTTCACATGAACTATATCTTAAATTGGATGGGCTTGCTCCTGTCGAAATGCATCTCTATTCCCCGCCCCTCTCTAACTTACTAATGTAGACTCTAAGTGAAATCTCTATGGCATGCAAGAAAACATGATCATGGGAAAAAGGCTACTACTATAATGAATCGGTAGTACAAATTAATTGAATGAAAGCTCCAAAAATAAATGACTTAAGTAAACACATTCATGTTACTACTGAAAGTTTGAGGGACGGATTTTGAGAAGGGCACTCGTGTGAGCATAGCATTCCCTTCATTTGATCCACTCAAGTCTCTATTGTAACCTTCTAAAAATTCAAGAGAAGACTATCTAAAAATCTTAGAAAAATAAAGGAAAATTGGAATAGTTAAAACTAACAAATGCAACTTTGGAAAAGCCATAAAAGCACCATCGAACGATTCAGAATGAATGGCCAATAGCTATAATTTGTCGGGTAAAAGTAAATACATAAGTTTGATTTATTTTGTAAGAAACATGATCATACCAAACAAAGTGTATCTTGCAATGACGTTAAGTAGACATTAAAAATAAAAGGAAACATAAGGTTAAATTAAGAGAAATTCGGGAAAATCTAGAATAATTAACTCGGTACTGCATTTAAATTTGATACCATGATACATGTCCCCTAATACACTGGAAAGAAATACTCCCTCCGTTCCAGAATATAAGGTGTATTGTTTCCCGTGCAAGTCAACCATTTGAATGTTTGACCAAGATTATAGAATAAACTAATGACATCTGCAATACCAAATAAATAAAATATGAAACTATTTTTCATGATGGATCAAATGGTATAAATTTTGTATTGTGGATATTGATATATTTTTCTAAAAACTCGGTCAAACATGGCCTCATTTGACTTTTGAAAAAACAAATACACCTTATATAAAGAAATGGAGGGAGTATATCTGTATATGGTGGTTTATATCAAGCACTATATTGAGTAGATCAGAAGATTTATCTTGGCATAACTCAAATATGTTGGAACCACTACAAAATCTAGGGTATGTCCCACCACAATTGAAGTTAAATACTCTAGATACCAAAATATTAAAGGAGCTTCTATGGTGAGTATATGCAACATTCTATCTATCTGTTTCATATGAAAATATATATTCCAATTCGCAAGTATCTATAGTTTGCTAGAATGAATAGCCATTAGTAGAAGAATTATCATGAGAAGTAATGTTTCTAATATTGTTTGTCTAAAGAAAGTAACTCTGCAAGTGTCTCCTCTGATTTCGGCAAATAAACAAAGATAATATTAGAATTTAAGATTACCAAGAAACATGCATCATAGTCAACAAACAGAGAACTCAGTCGCTAACTAATCCTAACTAATCAATGTTGGAATAATGTTGCCACATAGATTAGCTCATGTAACCCAAGTAAAAGAATATGAGACCTATAAAAATAGAACAAAGACTTGGATGCCAATGTCAATACAGCTACGATCTTTCCAAACCACCAAACCCATGAGAGAAGTTATAATGTGAACTCCATATGATGCTGAAACACATAGATGTGAAAGTCTAATTCCGGTATGAGAAGCTAAACCTGAAATGGAAAACTTAGTTCAACAATGACTATAACCATCAAATATTGAATCACTATTATAATAATTAGAGCTGTAGGGATGCACTTCTTAGTCAATGAGATGGATGGGTAACCTCCTTAAGAAACAAAATTGATATGTTAACTGAAAAAATGAGGACGAACTTTGCATCGAACACACTAAGCAATATCGTCTAAGAAATTGAGGGGTTTCCGTTAGGTGGATGGAGTATGAGGGTGATTCTGTGGAAGTGCTCACTGAGAAAACCCTGAAGCTCAGTTCTCCATCACGTTGCTGCTTGATTCTCTGTCAAATTGGCTGATCCATGTCTTGCCTCGCTATCGTGTCTATCATCTTGTTGTACCATCGGTTGTCCCTTCCACATGTAGTCCAATGTATTGGGCCTCCATGAGTATCTTGCAGAATGCACCGATCAGGCAGAGTGTGCTCGGTGGCTTTGATTTTGTACGCTAGCATGTGAACCTGTTGCCACGGATAAACACACACCTACCAAACCTCAAAGGTAATGGCACAATGTTACTTATGATGGTCGTGTTTAATTGCATCCCTAAAAATGTGCAAATTCAGCACAACGATGTGAGTATGTGAAACATTATAGTGAATACTGCAATTGGCAATTTTGCATATTATAAAATCAATGAAGAGTAAGATTATAGCAGAAGTAGTCATGGATTAACATTTAAATAAATTATTTGGTCTTAAATGTTTGCTCAAGTAGATTGAGCACACAACAAACAGTATCTGTTTACAGAAATAAGGGCTTAGGTAGGTGTGCTGCAACACACAGAATAAGTGCTTGTTTATATAACCATTTCTCTATTTTCATAGCCGTCGGCGCAACGGCCGCAGTTTTCACAACATGAACACTGTAATGGTGGAAAGATTGGATGATTATTAGGTTTTGAATCTGATTGTGTAGGAACCATTCTTACCTGCGATCTTTGTTGGGACTGCCCTACGTGCGTAGTACTTCTAGAGACGACCAAGCAGGCTGGCTTATTGCTCCGTGATGCAATCCTGCACAAAGCAAACTCAATCTATGGAGATTGATTAGCAATACATGTACGTACATAACAGTTAGCAGCCTAGCTCGTACACATCGCCGAGAAAGGGTTTCCCCCGCTTTGTATTACAAAGCAACCAACCACCCGATACATCCAAGATTCCACTGCTGGGGCAGACAGCACAAGTAAGCCCAAAAGAAATGAAAGAGAAATTAAAAGAAAAGAATGACAACAGAGTCGGCTCGACGAAAACGTTGATGATCCCGAACCGCTGCGCCCCCCAGAGATATCCACCATGCTCCTAGCACTTCGGACCACCGCACAACAAGCAACACCTTCAGGAAGGAATGCGACGATGACGACGCTGCTGCCCGGATTGATCCTAGGGTTTCCCCCGTACGCGGAGGGGCGTGGATGAGTGGGATACCCGACGCCCTTCAGGAAGGAACGACGGCGCCCACAGGCGTCGCCGCGTCGGTGCTAGCCACGCCGGCAAGGATTTCTCCTGTCCGCCACACACCCCCACCCCGACCGATCCGTCGCGCTCCACCAAACTTGCCGCCCACCAACACGCGCCACCACGATCAAGGAGACACCACCGCCGTCTCACCATGGAGATCGAAGCGGGACCGACGGGCCCGTGAGGGATCAGCCGGGAACGAGGAGCGGCAGAGTCAGCAGCCACACGGGAGGGGACCACCTCCACCGCCCTCGGCGGTCACCGACCGGACGCAGCAAGGGGGGCACACCAGGCATGTAGGCCTGGCCGAGCCCTTAATGGCTCGTGAAGCTCCCATTGCCGCGCTGTAGTGGGCGCGCCGCCGTCTCCGCAACCCCTTGCACGAGCCATACCTCCGTCCGCCGAAGTCGTTGCAGGCAGAGACAAGCCAAGCCCGCCCTAACCCAGATGGGGCCCCAAAGGGCCCAGATCTGGGCCGGGAGGGCGCCGCCGCCAACCGCCGCGCCAACCCACAGCCAAGTGGCCGCGCCACCGCCTCCTCACCATCCGGAGCTGCGTCGCCCGAGGCAGCGCCGCCGCCGGAACCGCCGCTGCCCGAGGAGCACCGCCGCGCGCCCGCGACGGGAGGTCCATCTGCAGCCGCTGGGAATCCGAAGCCCGACCCCAGCAGCTGCCCTTGCTGCCCGCAGCCCGCGCCGCCTGGATCCAGATCCGGCCGCCGGCCGACGGCGAACCGCGCCAGGCGCGCCCCTCCATGGAAGCCGCCGCGCCACCAGAGAAGCTCTCGCCGGCGGCACCCGGAGCGCCCGGATCTGCGCCGTCGAGCCCCGCCATAGCCCGACGCATCCGGCGGCCAGCCGTCCCGCACCGGCCGGGGGGTCCACGGGGATGGGAAAGAACCACCCCGCCGCCGCCCATGCCGGCCGGGATTCGCCCGACGGCGACTCGGGGCGGCGGCGAGGGAGGGGGAGGCCGGAGGGGGGGGGGGGTTGGGGCCGGCGTCTAGGGTTCCTCCCCGTCGCCTCGCGAGGGCGACGCGGGAGGACGAGGGGGGGGGGGGGGGGGACTTACGGTCTCATTATACAAAAATCAATTAATTAGATGAGTTTTCACGCAATCTAGCCCAACATGTTGACGTCCGTCATCTTCGACTTGTAGCAATTAATTAGATGAACGGGGAAGAAGGATGAAGAAAGAGGCCAAAACACCAGCGGGGAAGATAGTGCCCTAAACAACAGCGACAATTATGGAGGAGATTTGCTGGCCTTCCTATATCGTCAGCAGACTTGAGGAGCTGTTGACATCAACAAAGTAATGGTGGCGGGAGCAATTTGAAGGTTTGCATCTAGGGCAAGGCAGATGTCTATCTCTATTTTTTTAGATGAAGGTAGATGTAAATAAAACGTATATGTAATTATGAGTGTAAAGCCTCTAATTGATGAGAATAAAACGCTTCCCGTCTTCCCCTAAAAACGTTTCAGTGCTATTATAATTCTAAAGGCATTGGTGTGTAATTTTCTCACTTATATACCATATCTAATGGCCATAGATTTTTGGTGTACTAACTAACGGTCAGATGTTTCTAATTATTATGGTAATTTCTAGTATAATTTTTTTCTGGTTAGTCCGTAAATTACACGGCAAACAGCAATCTTTAGCACGGACGAAGCTACAAGGCAGCCTGATCGATCCTATAGCAATTTTTAGATGTCAACGACCCTATAGGTTTTTTTTATTAAGGAATAGCAAAAATGCCCGTGCGTTGCAACGGGAGACAATAACTTCCTTAGCATAGACTAAAATGCAATTAATTAATTAATTTATGATCCAAATCAGTTATTCTAAACATGAAAAAGAATTGGATTTTCAACCATACTGTCTTTACGAAACAATTATTGAATGTATACAATTCTGTTTGCGGCTTTCCTAGTTCCGCAAGGAAAGGTGTTGAAGGAGTAGTGGAGGAGTAATGTCAACTGTCCTTGTTCGGTTCATGCTGACCGTGACAGAGCTTTGGAGACCGGATTAACTTGAGGCTCACTAATCTAAACTCCTACTGATCAGGATAACAAAGTGGCACAAAATTGTACATAGGAGCGACATTTCAATGACCGTGTCGAGGTGATTATAGAATTTGCAACATCTAGTTCACGTCCGTAGATGGCATGGACCGAGATACATAGTTTTATGATTGTTTGCTTACGTATTAATTCTGCACTATGGCTTTAGTATATTGACCACCAAATATACAATAGTTTAGAATCTCTCCTAGAATGGCAAATGACAGTAGGAAAATTTGAAAATTTTCCTAAGAACATCAAGTCATGTTCGAAATTTAATCTGCCAAACTAAAATACTATATAATGAATCTAACAACTTAAAATCAAATAATAGTCTGGGTCCTTCCTTAAGAATAAGACAGGTAGATGCTTGAAATCATCATTTCTTTGCTATACTAGTAAATGGGTACGTGCAATGCACGTTGATATTAGGTAATATATTAATTACACGTAAATATTAGGTAGAATATTATTTGCGTATTAATTATGTGATTAGCATTGGCATTAATATTTGGTATGATATTGACTGCACACTAAACGTGTTGAGCGCTCACCATTGGAGCAGCCTGAGTCGTTGGATTGACCTGATTTGACGGCCGGGATTTGTTGGATCAGCCCCTTTGGGTCTTTTTATATTGGTATAGATATAGATATAGATATAGATATAGATATAGATAAACACACACAACAACTACATATATGGTGTGCCCGTCCCTCTCGCGTCGCCCCCTAGCGGGTGACATGGAAGGCGCCAACCCTAGCCTCCAGCATCCCGACTCCTCCCGTCCATCGCCTCCGTTGCTGTCGTGGGTCGGCGCCAGGCAAAGCCCGTGGGCACGACGGTTAGGTTAAAAACAGTCATCTCCCAACAGATTTAAAAAAAAAAAAAACTCAAGCATAAGAATAAAAAAAACATAGCAAATTCAAAATGCTGAAACATAATTTCTTCAGGTAATGGAAGTACCACACCCTGACAAGTTCTATCTTCTTGGGTATGAGAAGCGCATGAAGCAGGCAAACCAGCATGCAATGTATCTGACACGTTTTAATTTCTTGGGTAAACAGCGCATGCACAATGAGAACCAACGTTCTCCTCCTCCTTAATGCATGTCTTTGTGTAATGGCCCATCACATCTACTTAAATTATGCACGGTGCATGCATGCATGCATGTCTCCCTTTAATAGCCCATCATGTCCTCCTTAGATTTGCTTCCTTATTTCTCTCACGTCCGTTTGGAATCCTCTATGTGAGTCGAGCCTCTCTTTCCTTCCTTAGCCTTTCTTTCCTTTCCTTCCCGAGACAGCTTCTTAACAACCAGGAAACTCAAAAAATATATAAATTGGATGGATTGATTGTATGAGGGCGATGTGGGACTAATTAAAAGTGAATTGACCTTGACTTTCATAGATCACATGACTTAGCTCAGTTGGTCATTACATTATGTGCTGAGAAGGAGGTTCCGAGTTCAACTCTGCGTACCAGAACTTTTTTTTAGTCTCGGCCTGCTTTGTTAGGAGGATGGGTGGGCTGATTTGTTGGCCAACAGCCGCAGCACACCAAAAAGGTACGGGTAGTGGCCCCCAAATTAGTACCACCTCGCGTATATGTATTTTGAATATGTAATTACCTAAGCGGGACGAAATAAAAAATATCACCTTGCTTTATTAGTAGCTATATATATAGATGAGCAGCCTGAGATCGATCCTATAGCATTTTTAGATCTCAACGACCCTATAGGTTTTTTTATTAGGGAATGATCGATCCTACAACTGGTGGCTCGATCCTATACCATTTTTTTTTGACTCGGTCCTATATATACCTGGTGATTCATCATGTACGTTTTTTTAGATGCCTTTGTAAAGATGGATCTATCCTATGGCTGGTGGATTACGTATGCGTAGAATTTTAATGGTAATAATAAACCTTTTTGAGATGGTAACAATAAACCTAAAAGAGATGAAACGTTTTTTATAATGGCATGAGTGGGTTATTTCCTCCAACTTTGAAGTTGCGACGCGCACGTACAAGACTAAGTAGCAGGACTCGTGCACACACCAACTTGGAATATGACCTAGTAGGACTCGCGCACACACCAACCGCTCGCGCCGCCTCCAAGGGGGCGACTCAGGCGCCCTAGCCGCCGCCGCCCTCGACTTCCCTCCTCCCCTGCTTCCCCGCCGCCGCTGGAGGAGGCCGGCGAGCGAAGCTCGCCCGGCGGACGGCGGACGGCGGGCCTTCCTCCCTTCTTCACGAGGGGATCCTCTGGCTGAGATGCGACGGCGCCCCTGGGCGTATGGCATGGAGGCGGAGTTGGCACGCTCGGGCGGCGGCCCGATGGGATCCCGGCGGCGCTGCGGGGGCTGGCGGCGGCGGATCTGGGGTTCCCCACCCCAGATCGGTTCTCCTTCGGGTGGTCGGGCTCGGGCGCTGTCCGGCGGCCCTAAGCGGTGGTGGGCGCGCGCGTTGACTGTCCTCCTTCACCGATGTAATTGGGGGCAGCAGGAGGCGTTGGCGTGCTGCTGGATCTGAACAAGGTGGTGGCGCCATCCCCTTCGTCAGGGATGACGGCCAGGTGGTGGGTCCTTGTGGCGTCGCCGGTGGCGGCGGATCTTGGGATCCCGCTCCCGGGCCGTCGCAGGATGTGGTGGCCCGTGCAGGAGAGATGGGTTCTTCGAACAGATCTGGGTGAAAGCTTGCTTTCGGCTACTGCCAATGCCGGAGATGGCGGCGCTGTCTACGTCGTTCCCTTCCTGAAGGCATCGCCGAGGAGAAGTTCAAGGCCACTCTCTGCTACCTCCGGGGGAAACCCTAGATCAGTAGATCGGATGACGGCGACGCTCTGGTGTCGTTTCCCCCTTGGGGGCATCATTCATGGAGGTACACACGGGCTCGAGGGACCATTGGTCGGCATCTACGGTGGAGCGGCATTCCCTGTGACACATCGACGTCGTGGAGTCTCGGCGGCGAGGCGCAGCAAAGTCTCGGCGACGGATGCGTGATGATGAGCGCGCGTAGGGAGGAGGCACTGTCTGGCGCCGTGGGGGCGTCGACAGCAGGCCTTGCAAGGTCGACGCGTCAGTAACTGTTCTGAAGATGGATTGATGGAAGGCGGCGGCGACGACCTATGAGGGTGCGTCGGACCGGTTTGTGCCCCTGACCCGGTATGTGGCTCGGTCGGGGCCTCCGGCTTTAGATGTTAGGCTAGGTGAGAGGTCTGGGTATGTGGCTCACACTTTCTGCACCCCTTCATCATTGGATAGGAGTAGCAACAGATGTTGCCAAGAGGGCGGCTTCAGACATATTGATGTATTGCTTTGTAAGATCTTTGTGAATAATTAATAAAGTGGCTGCATGCATCTTCCAGATGCAGAGGCCGGGGGTCATCCTCCTTTTCGAAAATAAAAAAATAAAAAAAATTCCTCCAACTTTGATGACAAAGAGATATTAAAAAATCTAATGGTTGTTATTTTAGAGTGTTTTAAACTAATGGCCGGATGTCTCTGATTATTACGGGATTTTCTAGCATAATTATCTTTTTTCTGATTATCCCATCAATTAATTTTTATATATAATAGATAAAGTGCCAAGTAAAGCCTTTGGGATGACTCACAAGATGAGTAGAATTGATGCTGAACCAAAACAGAAACTTTTGACTCCAATACAGGAATTTTAATTATTTAATGGAGCGTGATAATGATCTGAAATTTTTACACAGTCTTGATATACAAATTATTCAGGTTTTCCTAATTTTTCAGAATTTTTAGAGACACAAAAGTATGGTTACACTACAGATCTTCGCAGACTGTTCTGTTTTTGACAGATTCTGTTTTGCATGCATAGTTTGCTTGTTTTAGTGTTTCCATAGCTTATATTTAGTGGTATAAATTATGGGAATGGTAGAATACAGTAGGTATCATTTGGGAACAATTATGAATCTTGTCTTGACAGTGCCTAAGTGAATGATCTATCTTTATTATACTAACCCATCTCACGAAGTTTCGTTAAGTTTTGTGTGATTGAAGTTTTCAAGTTTTGGGTGAGACACCGATATGAGGAGAATAAGGAGTGACAAGAACCTAAGCTTGGGGATGCCCAAGGCAACCCCAAGGTAATATCCAAGGAATACTCAAGCGCCTAAGCTTGGGGATGCCCCGGAAGGCATCCCCTCTTTCGTCTTCAACATTATCGGTATATCTTACTTAGAACTATATTTTTATTTGTCACATAATATGTGCTTTACTTGGATCGTCATTATATTTTGTTATTTTCTGTTAGGTGTTATTTATAATGTTTTTTTTCAATAAAAGTTCCAAGAATTGCCTTAGGATGCTTGCATTGCATGTTTGATGTGTGTTGTGTAAAAACAGAAACTTTTGCTGTACTGTTTGAATTTTCATATTTTACTGGAACGTGGAAAGTTTCTGAAATTTTTACACAGTATTTTCATATAAATTATTTAGCCTGTACTAAATTGTCATAATTGTTTGAGTTACAGAAGTAAACTGTTTTCATAAATTGCTACAGACTGTTCTGTTTGGACAGATTGCTGTCATAGTTTTGTTATCTACTTATCCTATGGTTTCCATAGCCTATATTGGTAGATATAAATTGTGGAAATGATAGTAAACTGTAGATTATGTTTGAAAATTATTGTGCAACTTGTCTTGGAAGTACATGAAGAGTTGATTTATTATTATGTGCACTAACCTATCTCACGAGTTCTTTTCAAGTTTTGTGTGGATGAAGTTTTTGAGAATAGGTGAAACCGGGATATGAGAAGATTGAACGAGATACAAAAGCTCAAGCTTGGGGATGCCCAAGGAAACCCAAGTAAATATTTCAAGAAGTCTCAAGCATCTAAGCTTGGGGATGCTACGCATCCCACCTCTCTTCATCAACAATTATCGGTTAGCCTATGTTGAGCCTAAATTTTTATTTGTCCACATGATATGTGTTATTCTTGGAGTGCTATTTTTATTTAGATTGCTGTTTGAATAAAATACTCAGATCTGAAAATCTTTATTGAGAGAGAGTCCTCACATAGCTACTTAATTGTTTGACTACTCATTGATCTTCACTTATATCTTTTGAGAGTAGTTTGATGTTTACTCTTGTGCTTCACTTATATCCTAAGAGTAAATTGTGAATGAACGAAATATCATAAATCTGAAATTATCAATGTGCTATATTCTTAGTAGCAAGTTAATATTTGGTTTAGAAAGTAAAATCTATTGAAGTTTAACAATCACAATATTGGTCATACAAGTAATTCGTGAATGATTAGTACAAGGAAGAGAACTTTCACATACAAACATATTATCTTGGACATCTTCTATGATTGTGATTACCCATTAATTATTTTCAAACTTGAGCAAATTAGTTGAAGTTGGACAAGGAAGACAACGTAATGAGTTATGGTTGTGTATATTTGCATAGAAGTTATATTGTTGTGGATCCTCCAACATGTGGTGCTTGTTTAGAACCTTTTGCTAGCCAACACTTCGTACTAAGTAGAGATACTACTTGTGCATCCAAATCCTTGAGCCAAGTTTCTTCCATAAGAGTCCACCATACCTACCTATATATGGTATTTCACTTCTATTCCAAGTAAATTTGCATGTGCCACCTCTAAAATTTCAAATGAACACCTGTTTTGTGTGCCTGGACCGCTCATGGAGCGGCAGGGAGCGGTCAGTATCTTCCATGTTAAGCGGGTTATTCTCATGATGAGTGTTTATTCACTCGTCCTTGCACGAGAGGGCGGTAATAGGGATTCCCAGTCCCGAAATAAAAAAATGCAAATAATTAAACAAAACTCCCCCAGGAATGTTATTGGTATGGACGGTACCCGTGGATTCGGC
Organism: Elymus sibiricus; assembly: GCA_039707655.1. NCBI lineage: Eukaryota > Viridiplantae > Streptophyta > Magnoliopsida > Poales > Poaceae > Elymus > Elymus sibiricus. The sequence continues at coordinate 361,167,431 of CM077671.1, forward strand.
TAGCCGTGGAGTGTGTTTGTTGGTGGAGGGGGAGTAAACCTTTACTTTTACCGCTTGGGAACCGCCGCAAATGTGTTTAACATGGAAGATATTGATAACTATTGGTCGTAACGTTGACAGGAAGGGTGCACCCCCCAAAATTATATTTATCTCTGATTTAAGCTTTGAGCTCTGGCACCTTTGCAAATCCCTGCTTCCCTCTGCGAAGGGACAATCTATTTACTTTCATGTTATTTACTTTTCATGTTGAGTCAACTGCTTATTCCAACCTACATCTATTAGTTGGCAAGCATCATGTGGTGGGGAAAGATCCAAACATATATATCCAGTCAAATATATTTGATCATGATTTATTATTGTTGGCAATTATCTCCATGATAAATGAGTTGGGAGGCGAAACATTAAGCCCCTATCTTTCTCTATGTTCGATGGATGCCATTTGTTCTAAAAATATGCTTTGAGTACTAGCAGTCATAGAAGACCATATGATGATTGAGTATGTGGAGCTCTTACATAGATTTTGTTGAGAATAAGTTGAATTGCAATTGTTTGGTGACTAAGAACATAGGTTGTTAAGTTTCAAGAGAATTCATTGTTTGAACCATATCATGTGAATTGGTTGCTACTCTATCATGATGATTTGTATGAGAAAAAGTTGCTGTTATGATGCTAGGAAAAGTGGTTGAAATTATCATTGATCAAACTTATATATTATGCTAGCATTCACACTTCATAAATTAGTTCTTTGATCATTTACCTACTCGAGGACGAGTAGGAATTAAGCTTGGGGATGCTGATACCTCTCCAACGTATCGATAATTTATGAAGTATTCATGCCATATAGATCTATGTTTACAATACTTTTATATGGTTTTGATGCACTTTATATGATTTATTTAGAACTAACCCGGACTGACGCTGTTTTCAGCAGAATTACTGTGGTGTTGTTTTTGTGCAGAAAATGAAAGTTCTCAGAATCGCCCGAAACTTTTTGACGATTTTTTTTGGAACAAAAGAGGCACTAGACACTTCGTGGAAGGGCCAGAAGAGCCACGAGGTGGGCACAACCCACCAGGGCGCGCCAGACCCCCCCCCCCGACGCACCCTGGTGTATCGTGCCCACCTCGTGGCCCATCTTGGGGTGAAACCGACGCTCAAAAATCCTATAAATATAGAAACCATCAGAAATAACCCTAGACTCTCCGCTCCGCCGCCGCAACTCTCTGCATCGATGAAAAATCAATCTGGAGACGTTCCAGTACCCTGTCGGAGAGGGGATTCCATCTCCGGTGGCCATCTTCATCATACCGACAGAGGCCATGATGAGGAGGGAGTAGTACACCCTCGGGGCTGAGGGTATGTACCAGTAGCTATGTGTTCAATCTCTCTCTCTCGTGTTCTTGAGATGTCACGATCTTGATGTATCACGGGCTTTGTTAATATAGTCGGATCATATGATGTTTCCCTTGCTATCTTGTTGTGATGAATTGAATCTTTCCCTTTGAGATCTCGTTATGTTGGATTCAATATTGGATTTGAAAACACTTGATATATGTCTTGCATGCGGATACCCGTAGTGACAATGGGGTATTCTATTGATCCACTTGATATATGTTTTGGTACTCAACTTGCGGATTCCCGAGGTGACATTGGGGTAATCTATGCATAGGGGTTGATACACGTTCTTGTCCTACTTTCTTCGGTAGAAATCTAGGGGCACTCTTTGAGGTTCTTTGTGTTGGATTGAGTATTATGAATCTGAAATTGTTTGATGCGTATCGTATAATTAACTCATGGATACTTGTGGTGACATTGGAGTATCTAGGTGACATTAGAGTCGGTTGATGCGTATCATATGGTATTATTCTAGTACGAACACTTAGATAGATCGAACGGAAAGGATAACTTGATGTTATCTTAGTACGAACTCTTGAATAGATCGATCGGAAATAATAACTTTAAGGTGGTTTCGTACCCTACAAACAATTTCTCCTTATGTTATTCGCTAGATAAGAACTTTGGAGTGATTCTTCGTTGCACGTCGAGGGATGGTTATGTGATCCAATTATATTAGTATTGTTGAGAGATTGGACTAGCAAAAGTACGGACCCTAGGCCTTGTTTTCATGCATTGCAATACCGTTTGTGCTCACTTTTGTTACTTGCTACCTTGCTGTTTTTATATTTTCAGATTACAAAAACCTTTATCTACCATCCATATTGCACTTGTATCACCATCTCTTCGCCGAACTAGTGCACCTATACAATTTGCCATTGTATTGGGTGTGTTGGGGACACAAGAGACTTTTTATTATTTGATTGCAGGGTTGTTTGAGAGAGACCATCTTCATCCTACACCTCCCACGGATTGATAAACCTTAGGTCATCCACTTGAGGGAAAATTGCTACTGTCCTACAAAACTCTGCGCTTGGAGGCCCAACAAAGTCTACAAGAATAAAGTTGCGTAGTACACATCAATGTGCTTTGGCCAAGTAGATTGATATTTCATCGGTGGGAGTGGTGCGTTGTGGTAGGTTCAACCTGGCAAATTTCTATATCCCAGTGACAAAGTAGGGGACAACATGCGTCTTTGTGTTGTTGCTACTAAGGATAAAACGATGGGGTTCATTCATATAGTTTGAGTTTACTTTGTCTATATCATGTCATCGTTCTCCAAGCATTACTCTGTTTTACTTAATACTCTAGATGCATGCTGGATAGCGGTCGATGAGTGGAGTAATAGTAATAGGTGCAGGCAGGAGTCGGCCTATTTGCTTATGGACGTGATGCCTATATATACATGATCATTGTCGTGAACATCGCATAACTATCCGCTTTTCTATCAATTGCCCAACAGTAATTTGTTTACCCACCGTATGATGCCTACACGAGAGATGTCGTTAGGGAACACTATGCCCCCGGGTCTATTCACTTATATATTCGCAAACGCTATATTTACCTCACTGCCTTTATTTACTTTTTATTTATTTTGCAATTTATATTTATCAACAATTATCTACACAACTCATTTGCTTGCAAATAACGAGATCAAGGGGATTGACAACCCTCTTGCCCGCGTTGGATGCAAGTCGTTTGTTCATTTGTGTGCAGCCGCTGAAGATGGTTGAGGATTGATATCCTATTGCTTTGATAAACCTTGGTTTCATAACTGGGGGAAATACTTATCCGCTTTGTGCTGCAATTACCTGTTCCTCTTCACGGAAAACCCAACGCAGATCACAAGTATCAGGAAGGATTTCTAGTGCCGTTGCCGGGGAATATCATCATCAACTACCAAGTAACTTCACAAAAAATTTCATTCACCTGTTCTTCTTTTTATTTGTTTTTATATTTAGCTTGGCTCATAAAAATCAAAATACAAAAATATTTAGCTTTGATTGTTACTAGTTTACTCTTTTGCTTGCTTGAAGTAGCTATCATGTCTGATTTTAAGATTAGTGGTGTTTCCGTCGCTAGTGCGGAAGCCCTTGAGCACCCAACTTCACCTTGCGCTAATAATGCTAAACGAAACTTTGATGAAGTTGCTACGGAAAAACTTGATAATCTTGCGGATGATGATCCTTCTAAAAGTGAACCCACTATGCAAACAAAGAAACTCCGTATAGGTAGTGGGAATATTATTGGCAAGAGTGTGATTCAAGATTTTTTCACTTGTGCGGGCTCATTACCTAGAACTATAAGTTATGCGGATGCCATATCTATGATTATTGCACAATTGGAAAGGCAATTTGTCCATGTGCATCCCTTCATACAGTGGCTGTTTTTAGAGTTCTTTAATATTCAGGAAGCTCCTACTAAGCGTCTAGCTACTATATTTCTTGTTCAAGAATTTGGTAACATCATACAAGAGGCTAGAGATATATTTGCTTATTATAGGCTTAATTGTGAATGCCCACCAATAGAAGGAATTCTCTATGAAATGGAAGGTGTGAGAAAACTAAGATCAACGGACTATGTTGCTTATGATGAAAACCTTAGAAAGAAGGTTCCACCTAATGTCCTAGTTGATAAAATCTCTGAACATAATGATCAATTTGCTATACCAAAACTTGGAATGCGTTATGAGCTTGACAGAGAATTAAGAAAATATCTTCATCGCAATCTATACAATGAGGAAATAGTTATCACCTATGAGAAACCAAAAGAAGAGCCTCCTATTCCTCCTGAAATAGATCTCTCGGATCCTTGTGTTGTCAAGTTTAGTCCCTTCAATTATTTTTGCTTACCCATTAGAAAGCTTGCTGCTGAGAGAAGGGAATATGATTATGGTTTGACGGATCGTATCCGTGGATATGACAATACTTGAAACTATGCATTATGCCTAGCTAGGGGCATAAAACAATAATGCTTGTTGGGAGGCAACCCCATAGTTATCTTTAAATTTTCGCTTAGAACTTTCTGTTTATTTTTAATAACATGATTATTGCCTGTGTAATTGTTGGAAATATGCCCTAGAAGCAATAATAATTTAGTTATTATCATATTTCCTTGGTCATGATAATCGTTTATTATCCATGCTATAATTGTATTGATTGGAAACTCAAATACATGTGTGGGTACATAGACAACACTGTGTCCCTAGTATGCCTCTAATAGACTAGCTCGTTGATCAAAGATGGTCAAGGTTTCCTAGCCATAGACATGAGATGTCATTTGATAACGGGATCACATCATTAGGAGAATGATGTGATGGACAAGACCCAAATTATAAACGTAGCATATGATCGTGTCAGTTTATTGCTATTGTTTTCTGCATGTCAAGTGTCTATTCCTATGACCATGAGATCATGCAACTCACTGACACCGGAGGAGTACCTTGTGTGTATCAAACGTCGCAACGTAACTGGGTGACTATAAAGGTGCTCTACAGGTATCTCCGAGGGTGTCTGTTGAGTTGGCATGGGTCAAGACTGGGATTCGTTACTCCGTGTGACGGAGAGGTATCTCAGGGCCCACTCGGTAATACAACATCACAATGAGCCTTGCAAGAAAAGTGACTAAAGTGTTAGTCACGGGATCTTGTATTACGGAACGAGTAAAGAGACTTGCCGATAACGAGATTGAACTAGGTATAGAGATACCGGCGATCGAATCTCGGGCAAGTAACATACCGATAAACAAAGGGAACATCGTACGGGATTAACTGAATCCTTAGCATAGAGGTTCAACCGATAAAGATCTTCGTAGAATATGTAGGAACCAATATGGGCATCCAGGTCCCGCTATTGGTTATTGACCGTAGAGGTGTCTCGGTCATGTCTCCATAGTTCTCGAACCCGCAGGGTCTGCACACTTAACGTTCGGTGACGTTTCGGTATTATTGAGTTATGTATGTTGGTGACCGAAGGTTGTTCGGAGTCTTGGATGAGATACCAGACGTCACGAGGAGTTCCGGAATGGTCCGGAGGTAAAGATTTATATATGGGAAGTCATATTTTGGTGACCGGAAAAGTTTTCGGTTTTTCCGGTATTGTACCGGGAAGCTTCTAGAAGGTTCCGGAAACTTCCGAAGGAGTCCGGAAGTCCACCAAGGGTTCCACCACGTCCCAAGGGTTTGCATGGGCTGAGGGGAGGCGACCTGGCCTTATTGGGCCAGGCGCACAAGTCCCTCAAGGCCCATGTGGCTTGGGAGAGGTGGAAAGTCCACCTGTTTATGGAAAGGGAGGGAATTGGACTAGGAGTCCAACTCCTCCCCCTTGGCTGCGCCCTAGGGCTTGGAGGGGCTGATATCCACGCCCCTCCACCTATATATAGAGGGAGGGGGCGCCCCAAGAGCACACACGAAGCCCTTGGCGCCCCTCTCTCTCCCTAGATCGTTTTCTCCTCCGTTCGCGGTTTCGATAGCGCTAGGCGTAGCCCTGCCGGGATAGCACCACCACCACCGCCACCAGGCCGTCGTGTTTCCGGAGAACTCATCTACCTCTCTGCCCCCTCTTGCTGGATCAAGAAGGCGGAGATCGTCATCGAGCTGTAGGTGTGCTAAACGCGGAGGTGTCGTCCGTTCGGCGCTAGATTGGGACGGATCGCGGCACGGCTGCGATTTGGATCGCGAAGACGTTCGACTACACCAACCGCGTTTCTTAACGCTTACCGCTTAGCGATCTACAAGGGTATGTAGATCCACTCTCCCTCTCGTAGATGCTCATCACCATGGATAGATCTTGCGTGTGCGTAGGAATTTTTTTGTTTCCCATGCAACGTTCCCCAACAGTGGCATCATGAGCCAGGTCTATGTGTAGATGAGATCATGAGTAGAACACAAAGGAGTTTGTGGGCATTGATATTCAGATTGCTTCCTCCCTTGGTCTTTTCTTGATTCGGCGGTATTGTGGGATGAAGCGGCCCGGACCAACCTTACTCGTACGCTTACGAGAGACCGGTTCCATCAACTGACATGTAACTTCGTTGCATAAAGATGGCTGGCGGGTGTCTGTTTCTCCTACTTTAGTTGGATCGGATTCGACAAAGGCAGTCCTTGAGAAGGTTGAATAGCAATTTGTGTATCACCGTTGTGGTTTTGCGTAGGTCAGAATCGTTCTTGCTAGATACCCGTAGCAGCCACGTAAAACATGCAACAACAATTAGAGGGCGTCTAACTTGTTTTTGCAGGGTATGTTGTGATGTGATATGGCCAATTACATGATGAGATGTATGTGATGTATGAGATGATCATGTTTTGTATAGAATATCACGACTTGCATGTCGATGAGTACGGCAACCGGCAGGAGCCATAGGGTTGTCTTTAATTCATTTTTGTCGTTTTTGCTTTAGTTTATCGCTATGAGTTAGCAATAGTTGTAGAAGCAATAGTTGGCGCGACAACCTCATGGCGACACGTTGATGGAGATCAAGATGATGGAGATCATGGTGTCATGCTGGTGACGATGGAGATCATGCCATTACCTTGGAGATGGAGATCAAAAGCACAAGTTCATGGCCATATCATGTCACTTATGATTTGCATGTGATGTTAATCCTTTTATGCACCTTGTTTTGCTTAGGACGACGGTAGCATTATAAGGTGATCCCTCACTAAAATTTCAAGATAAAATTGTGTTCTCCCCGAGTGTGCACCGTTGCGAAAGTTCGTCGTTTCGAGACACCACGTGATGATCGGGTGTGATAGACTCTACGTTCGCATACAACGGGTGCAAGCCAGTGTTGCACATGCGGAACACTCGGGTTAAACTTGACGAGCCTAGCATGTACAGACATGGCCTCGGAACACAAGAGACCGAAAGGTCGAACATGAGTCATATAGTAGATATGATCAACATGGAGATGTTCACCATTGAAACCACCTCATCTCACGTGATGATCGGACTTGGGCTGGTGGATTTGCATCATGTCACACTTAGACAACCTGAGGGATGTTGATTTGAGTGGGAGTTCTTAAGTAATATGATTAATTGAACTCATTATCATGAACATAGTCAAAATGTCTTTGCAAATTATGTTGTAGATCACTAGCTCGCGCTGTAGCTCCCCTGTTTTTATACATTCCTAGAGAAAATAGAACTGAAAGATGATGGTAGCAATAATGCGGACTGGGTCCGTGATCTGAGGATTGTCCTCATTGCTGCACAGAAGGCTTATGTCCTTAATGCACCGCTCGGTGCGCCACCACCCTCAAGCGTCGTCTGTAGATGTTGTGAACATCTAACAGGCACATTCTGATGACTACTTTATAGTTCAGTGTGTCATGCATTGCGGCTTAGAATTGAGGCTCCAAAATGTTTTGAACGTCACGGAACATATGAGATGTTCTAAGAGCTGAAATTGGGATCTCAGGCTCGTGCCCATGTTGAGAGGTATGAGACCTCCAACAAGATTCTTTGCCTGCAAGATGAAGGAGAATAGCTCAATCAGTGAGCATGTGCTTAGATTGTCTGGGTGCTACAATCGCTTGAATCGAGTGGGAGTTGATCTTCCAGATAAGATAGTGGTTGATATAGTTCTCCAAATCACTGCCACAAAGCTACTAGAGCTTCGTGATGAACTATGAAATGCCGGGGATGGAAATAATAATCCCTGAGCTATTCGCGATGTTTGACACCGCGAAGGTAGAAATCAAGAAGGAGCATCAAGTGTTGATGGTTAGTAAAACCACTAGTTTCGAGAAGGACAAGGGCAAGGAGGGAAACTTCATGGATGGCAAGCCAGTTGTTGCTCCAGTGAAGAAACCCAAGGTTGAACCCAAACCCGAGACTAAGTGCTTCTATTATGAGGAGAGCGGTCGCTGAAGCGGAACAACCCTAGATACTTGGTAGATAAGAAGGCTGGCGACGTCAACAGAAGTATATTTGATATACGTTTTATTCATGTGTATTAGATATCGGTTCAGTTGCTAAATGTTGGTAACTCAAAATAAAAGCTACGGAATAAACGGAGACTAGCTAAGGGTGAGGTGACGATGTGTGTTGGAAGTGTTTCCAAGGTTGATGTGATCACCATCGCACGCTCTCTCTACCTTCGGGATGAGTGATGAACCTAAATAAATGTTATTTGGTGTTTGTGTTGAGCATGAACGTGATTAGATCATGTTTATTGCAATATGGTTATTCATTGAAGTCAGAGAATAATGGTTATTCTGTTTACATGAATAATACCTTCAATGGTCATGCACCCAATGTGAATGGTTCATTGAAACTCGATCGTAGTAATACACATGTTCATTTGATGTCAAAAGATGCAAAGTTAATAATGATAGTACCACATACTTGTGGCACTGCCGCCAAGGTCATATTGGTGTAAAGCGCATGAAGAAGCTCCATGCTGATGGATCTTTTGACTCACTCGATTTCGAATCGGTTGAGACATGCGGACCATGCCTCATGGGCAAGATGACTAAAACCTCGTTTTCCGGCTTGATGGAGCGGGCAAGTGACTTATTGGAAATGATACATGTTGATGTAGCGATCCAATGAGTGTTGAAGCGTGCGGTGGATATCGCTATTTTCTTACCTTCACTGATGATTTGAGTGGATATGGGGATATTTACTTAATGAAACACAAGTCTGAAATGTTTGAAAAGTTCAAACAAATTCAGAGTGAAGTTTGAGATCATCGTGACAAGAAGATAAAATGTCTACGATATGATCGTGGAGGTAAATATCTGAGTTACGAGTTTGGTATAACAACTCAAGACAATGTGGAAGTTGTTTCACAACTCACGCCACCAGGAACACCATAGTGTGATGGTGTGTCCGAACGTCGTAGTCGTGCTCTATTGGATATGGTGTGTACTATGATGTCTCTTATCGATTTGCCACTATCGTTTTGGGGTTATGCATTAGAGACAACTACATTCACTTTAATAGGGCACCATCTAAATCCGTTGAGATGACACTGTATGAATTATGGTTTGGCAGAAACCTAAGCTGTCATTTCTTAATGTTTGGGGCTGCGACGCTTATGTGAAAAAGGTTTCAACCTGATGAGCTCGAACCCAAAGCGGACAAATGCATCTTCATAGAATACCCTAAGGTAACAGTTGGGTATACCTTCTATCTCAGATCCAAGCGCAAAGTGTTTGTTGCTAAAACGGGTCCTTTCTCGAGAAAGAGTTTCTCTCGAAAGAATTGAGTGGGAGGAAAGTAGAACTTGATGAGGTTGTTGAACCGTCACTTCAGTTGGATAGTAGCACGACGCAGAAAGATGTTTTTGCGACGCCTACACCAAGTGAAGAGGAAGCAATTGATGATGATCATGAAGCTTCGGATCAAGTTACTACCGAACCTCGTAGGACGACAAGGAATCGTACCGCCCCTGAGTGGTACAGCAATCCTGTCTTGGAGGTCATGTTGTTAGACAACAGTGAACCACGAGCTATGAAGAAGCGATGGTGGGCCCGGATTCCAACAAATGGCTAGGAGCCATGAAATCCGAGATAGGATCCATGTATGAAAACCAAGTATGGACTTGGGTAGACTTGCCCGTTGAACGGCAGGCCGTAGAGTACAAATGGACCTTTAAAAGGAAGACAAACGCTGATGGTAAATGTCACCATTTATAAAGCTCGACTTGTCGCAAAGAAGTTTCCGACAAGTTCAAGAAGTTGACTACGATGAGACTTTCTCACCCGTAGCGATGCTAAAGTCTGTTGGAATTATGTTAGCAGTTGCTGCATTTTTCAATTATGAAATCTGGCAGATGGATGTCAAAACATCGTTTCCTTAAACGGTTTCTTTGAGGGAAGGTTGTATGTGATACAACCAGAAGGTTTTGTCAGTCCTAAGGATGCTAAAATGTATGCAAGCTTCAGCAATCGTTTTATGGACTGGAGCAAGCATCTCGGAGTTGGAATATATGCTTTGATGAGGTGATCAAAGTTTTTTTTGGTCTATACAAAGTTTATGAGAAACTTGTATTTACAATAAAGTGAGTGGGAGCACTATAGAATTTCTGATAAGTATATGTGGATGACATATTGATGATCGGAAATAATGTAGAATTTCTGTAAAGCATAAAAGGGTTGTCTGAAAGGAGTTTTTCAAAGGAAAACCTAGATAAAGCTACTTAAATATTGGGCATCAGGATCTATAGAGATAGATCAAGACGTCTGATAAGACTTTCAATGAGTACATACCTTGACAAGATTTTAAAAGAGTTCAAAATGGATCAGTCAAAGAAAGAGTTCTTGCCTGATTTGTAAGGTGTGGAGTTGAGTGAGACTCAAAGCTCGACCACGGCAAAAGAAAGAGAAAGGACGAAGGTCGTCCCCTATGCCTTAGCCATAGGCTCTATATAATATGCCATGCTGTGTACCGCACCTGTGTGTGCCTTGCCATGAGTTTGTCAAGGGGTACAAGAGTGATCCAGGAGTGGATCACTGGACAACGGTCAAAATTATCCTTAGTAACTAGAGGACTAAGGAAATATTTCTCGATTATGGAGGTGATGAAGAGTTCGTCATAAAGGGTTACGTCGATGCAAGCTTTAACAGCAATCCGGATATGTATAGTGGAGCAACCATATGGAATAGCTCCAAGTGGAGCGTGGTAGCAATATCTACAATATGACATAAAGATTTGCAAAGAACACACGGATCTGAATGTTGCAGACCGTTGACTAGAACCTCTCTCACATGCAAAACATGATCGAACCCCAGAACTCATTGGGTGTTAGATTCATTACAATGTTAATCACATGGTGATGTGAGCTAGATTATCGACTCTAGTGCAAGTGGGAGACTGTTGGAAATATGCCCTAAAAGCAATAATAATTTAGTTATTATCATATTTCCTTGGTCATGATAATCGTTTATTATCCATGCTATAATTGTATTGATTGGAAACTCAAATACATGTGTGGGTACATAGACAACACTGTGTCCCTAGTATGCCTCTAATAGACTAGCTCGTTGATCAAAGATGGTCAAGGTTTCCTAGCCATAGACATGAGATGTCATTTGATAACGGGATCACATCATTAGGAGAATGATGTGATGGACAAGACCCAAATTATAAATGTAGCATATGATCGTGTCAGTTTATTGCTATTGTTTTCTGCATGTCAAGTATCTATTCCTATGACCATGAGATCATGCAACTCACTGACACCGGAGGAGTACCTTGTGTGTATCAAACGTCGCAACATAACTGGGTGACTATAAAGGTGCTCTACAGGTATCTCCGAGGGTGTCTGTTGAGTTGGCATGGATCAAGACTGGGATTTGTTACTCTGTGTGACGGAGAGGTATCTCAGGGCCCACTCGGTAATATAACATCACAATGAGCCTTGCAAGCAAAGTGACTAAAGTGTTAGTCACGGGATCTTGTATTATGGAACGAGTAAAGAGACTTGCCGGTAACGAGATTGAACTAGGTATAGAGATACCGATGATCGAATCTCGGGCAAGTAACATACCGATAAACAAAGGGAACATCGTACGGGATTAACTGAATCCTTGACATAGAGGTTCAACCGATAAAGATCTTCGTAGAATATGTAGGAACCAATATGGGCATCCAGGTCCCGCTATTGGTTATTGACCGTAGAGGTGTCTCGGTCATGTCTACATAGTTCTCGAACCCGCAAGGTCTGCACACTTAACGTTCGGTGACGTTTCGATATTATTGAGTTATGTATGTTGGTGACTGAAGGTTGTTCGGAGTCCCGGATGAGATCCCGGACGTCACGAGGAGTTCCGGAATGGTCCGGAGGTAAAGATTTATATATGGGAAGTCATATTTTGGCGACCGGAAAAGTTTCGTGTTTTTCCGGTATTGTACCGGGAAGTTTCTAGAAGGTTCCGGAAACTTCCGGAGGAGTCTGGAAGTCCACCAAGGGTTCCACCACGTCCCAAGGGTTTGCATGGGCTGAGAGGAGGCGCCCTGGCCTTATTGGGCCAGGCGCACAAGTCCCTCAAGGCCCATGTGGCTTGGGAGAGGTGGAAAGTCCACCTGTTTATGGAAAGGGAGGGAATTGGACTAGGAGTCCAACTCCTCCCCCTTGGCTGCGCCCTAGGGCTTGGAGGGGCTGATCTCCACGCCCCTCCACCTATATATAGAGGGGAGGGGGCGCCCCAAGAGCACACACGAAGCCCTTGGCGCCCCTCTCTCTCCCTAGATCGTTTTCTCCTCCATTCGCGGTTTCGGTAGCGCTAGGCGTAGCCCTGCCAGGATAGCACCACCACCACCACCACCACGCCGTCGTGTTGCCGGAGAACTCATCTATCTCGCCGCCCCCTCTTGCTGGATCAAGAAGGCGGAGATCGTCATCGAGCTGTACATGTGCTGAACGCGGAGGTGCCGTCCGTTCGGCGCTAGATCGGGACGGATCGCGGCACGGCTGCGATTTGGATTGCGAAGACGTTCGACTACACCAACTGCGTTTCTTAATGCTTCCCGCTTAGCGATCTACAAGGGTATGTAGATCCACTCTCCCTCTCGTAGATGCTCATCACCATGGATAGATCTTGCATGTGCGTAGGAAATTTTTTGTTTCCCATGCAACGTTCCCCAACAGTAATGATTATGTTTTTGTGTTTAAATTAGTGTTTGTGCCAAGTAAAGCCTTTGGGATGACTCACAAGATGAGTAGAATTGATGCTGAAACAAAACAGAAACTTTTGACTCCAGTACAGGAATTTTCATTTTTTTTGGAGCTTGATAATGATCTGAAATTTTTACACAGTGTTGCTATACAAGTTTTTGAGGTTGTCCTAATTTTTCAGAATTTTAGAGTTACATAAGTATAGGTTCTTTACAGATTGCTACTGACTGTTTGTTTTAGACATATTCTGTTTTAGACAGATTCTGTTTCTGCTTGCATAGTTGCTTATTTTGATTAAACTGGATTGTATCGGGGGGGGGGGGGTATAAGCCATGGAGAAGTTAGAATACAGTACCTATTATGCATTTATGAAATTTGAATCAATTTACAACAGTACTTAAAGTGTGCAATGTGGTTCTTATACTAATGGACCTCACGAGATTTTGTTGAGTTTTGTGTGATTGAAGTTTTCAAGTTTTAGGTGTTATCTTGATGGACAAAGGAACAAGGAGTAGCAAGAGCCTAAGCTTGGGGATGACCAAGGCACCCCAAGATAATATTTTAAAGGAGACTCAAGCGTCTAAGCTTGGGGATGCCCCGGTAGGCATCCCCTCTTTCGTCTCAAATCCATCGATATGTCACTGGAGGCTATATTTTTATTCGTCACATGATATGAGTTTTGCTTGGAGCGTCATGTGCTTTTGTTTGCTTTTACTTTCAGTTTGCCACAATCATTGTTTGCTGGACACACCTATTTAAGAGAGACACACTTTCATCATAATTTGTTAGAATACTCTATGTGCTTCACTTATATCTTTTGAGCTTAGCAGTTGCTCTAGTACTTCACTTATATCTTTTTGAGCACAGTGGCGTGTAGATTTTATAGAAATGATTTCACTCTCGTTCTTCACTTATATTTGTTTGAGAGTTAATAAATAGTGACGGTAATTTGCATGGGTCATACAGACTAGTCCAAAAATATTAGGTATTCAAAGAGTGATAATCAAAACCATCATGTAGCACATATAAAGAAATTGTGGGTTAATGATATTGATGTAGTGATATGAAGTAGGTGTGAGTTCACAATTGTTAAACTGTAGAAGTGTCGATATTAAGAGGGGTTGACCTTTTTGTTTATCTAAAAATTAAAGAGGCATGGTGATGATGTGTGAGCATTTCTATTCCTCGTTGAAATCCTAGTGTTGTTTCGGGTCGGAAGCGCTCGATGGTTAACTCCTACTAGCCTCTTCCCTCGGGGCATGCAATTAGTACTTTGATCTATGATAAACTAATAAAACTTTGCAATAAGTATATGAGTTCTTTATGACTAATGTGAAACCATGGACATACGCAATCTCACCTTTTCATAATTTGCTAGCCTCTTCGGTGCCGTGCATAGCCCGTTCTCACCTCGAGGATCGATGCAACTTTCGCCGGTGCATCCAAACCCCGTGACATGATACGCTCTGTTGCACATATGCCTTATTATATCTTCCTCAAAACAGCCACCATACCTACCTATCATGGCATTTCCATAGCCATTCCGAGATATATTGCCATGCAAATTTCATCGTCACTTCACATGACTAGTTCGTTCATCATCATATTGCTTTGCATGATCATATAGAGACGATATAGTATTTTTGGCAAAGCCACCTTCATAATGTTTTTGATACATGTCATGCTAGATCATTGCACGTCCTGGTACACTACCAGAGGCATTCATACAGAGTCATATCTTCATATCAGTTCTCCATGTTGAGTTGTAAGTAAATAAAAGTGTTATGATCATCATTATTAGAGCATTGTCCCAGTGAGGAAAGAATGATCGAGATGATGATTCTCCCATAAGTCGAGATGAGACTCCGTACGAAAATAAAGATGGGGGAGGCCAAATGAGCCCACCATCTATTCAAAAAAAATGATGAGAGAAAACGAGAGAAGGGACTTTGCTACTATCCTTTACCACACTTGTGCCTCAAAGTGGCACCATGTTCTTCATGTAGAGAGTCTCATGATATATCACTTTCATATGCTAGTGGGAATTACCTATTCATTATTTCAAACTTGGCTTGTATATTCCTATGACGGGCTTCCTCAAATGCCCGAGGTCTTCATGAGCAAGCAAGTTGGATGCACACCCCACTTAGCTTCATTTGAGCTTTCATACACTTATAGCTCTAGTGCATCATTTGCATGGCAATCCCTACTCCTTGCATTGACATCTATCGATGGGCATCTCCATAGCCCGTTGGTACGCCTAGTTGATGTGACTATCTTCTCCACTTCCTACTCCTTTGATATCTACGACCATACTCTATTCCACCTAAATGCTATGTCCAATGGCTCACGCTCGTGTATTGCGTGAAGAATAAAAAGTTGATGCATATTGAAAAAGTACGAACCAATTGCCTGACTTGGACACCGTGGTGCTTAACATTTGTATTAATGTGGTGAAGATGGAGCCATGCCTTGCTAATACAATAAGATGAATGTGGTGGGGGGGGGTAAACATTTCTTAAGAATCGTATACTTTTAGGAATTAACAATTCTGTTTCTTACACTTTGCATATTGCTATGTTAATATTTGTTGATTCATCTTTTCTCAATGAGCATACCTGAATAAGATTACATAGTGGATAGCATGTCACATCAAAAATTCCGTTTTTATCATTTACCTACTCGAGGACGAGCAGGAATTAAGCTTGGGGATGCTTGATACGTCTCCAACGTATCTATAATTTTTGATTGTTCCATGCTGATATATTATCATTCTAGGATACTTTTTGGGTCATTATTTACCAATTTATAATATTTTTTAGCACTAACTTATTGACCCACTGCCCAGTGCCAGTTGCTGTTTTATGCGTGTTTTTGCGTTTGCAGGTTTACTGTACCAAACGAAGTCCAATTGCCACGAAACTTTTTGTCCATTTTTTCTGGACCATATGAAGACCTAGAAGGTTCGGAAGGAAGCCGGGAGGCGCACGAGGGCCCCACCACACATCGGGGCGTGCCCTGGGGGGCGCCCTGATATGTGGTGGCCCCCTCGGGCACCTCCCGACGTCCCTCTTCGGCCTATAAATTCTCTAATATTGTGAAAACCCTGGAGGCGGTCCCAAAACCCTTTTTCCACCACCGCAAGTCTCTGTTCCGTCGCGAGGCCATGTGGAGCTCCGTTTCGGCACCCTGCCGGAGGGGGGATCTATCACGGAGGGCCTCTTCATCAACCTTGCCGCCCTCATGATTATGTGTGAGTAGTTCACCTCAGACCTACGGGTCCATAGCTAGTACCTAGATGGAAATCTCTCTCTCATATGATCTTCAATACAATGGTCATCGCATCTTCGCTTTGATCTATCCGATGTAATCCTATTGTGCGGTGTGTTTGTTGGGATCCGATGAATTGTGGGTTTATGTTCAGATTATTCATGAAAAGTATTTGAGATGCCTCTGGATTATATTATCCAAAGTTGTCAGAATCGAGATTCTGAATCGGATCGGAGCTCCGTTGGTAGGATCGTGAATCGTAGAATCATAACTACTAGGATTGTAGAAACTTACATTCTATGAGAAAAATCGTAGAATCGGAGGGGTTAGTTTTGATCGTAAGGTCGTAAGATTCTAAGACTTGAGTCGTGATTCTGACAACTTTGATATTATCTCTTAAGTGCATGATCATTATAGCTTCGTAATGCTCTCCGATCTATTGATGTGCTTTGGCCAAGTAGATTGATATTTCATCGGTGGGAGTGGTGCATTGTGGTGGGTTCAACATGGCGAATTTCTATATCCCAGTGACAAAGTAGGGGACAAGATGCGTCTTTGTGTTGTTGCTACTAAGGATAAAACGATGGGATTCATTCATATTGTTTGAGTTTACTTTGTCTACATCATGTCATCGTTCTCCAAGCATTATTTTGTTTTACTTAATACTCTAGATGCATGCTGGATAGCGGTCGATGAGTGGAGTAATAGTAATAGGTGCAGGCAGGAGTCGGCCTATTTGCTTATGGATGTGATGCCTATATATATACATGATCATTGCCGTGAACATCGCATAACTATCATCCTTTGTATCAATTGCCCAACAGTAATTTGTTTACCCACCGTATGCTGCCTACGTGAGAGATGTCGCTAGGGAACACTATGGCCCCCGGGTCTATTCACTTATATATTCGCAAATGCTATATTTACCTTGCTGCCTTTATTTACTTTTTATTTATTTTGTAATTTTTATTTATCAACAATTATCTACACAACTCATTTGCTTGCAAATAACGAGATCAAGGGGATTGACAACCCTCTTGCCCGCGTTGGGTGCAAGTCGTTTGTTCATTTGTGTGCAGCCGCTGAAGACGGTTGAGGATTGATATTCCTATTGGTTCGATAAACCTTGGTTTCATAACTGAGGGAAATACTTATCCGTTTTGTGATGCAATTACCCGTTCCTCTTCACAGAAAACCCAATGCAGATCACAAGTATTAGGTACCCTCGATTACTACAAAGCGCGTTGGGTGGTTCATGTTTTCTGTCAGCGCGCTGACATCAACTTCACCGATACTTTTGCCCTGGTTGTCAAACCCGGGACAATTCGCACCATTCTTCAGCTCGCGGTGTCCCATGCCTGGCCGGTGCACCAGATGGACGTCTCCAACGCCTTCCTTCATGGTCATCTCGAGGAGCAGGTGTATTGCCAGCAGCACATGGGGTTCGTCGATGACACTTACCCCGAGCATGTTTGCCTGCTTTCTCGCTCGTTATACGGGCTCAAGTAGGCTCCCCTCACCTGGTACCAGCGCATCGCAACATTCCGATGCTTCAATGTTTGTCTACCGCCAGGGCGATGCGATTGCCTACCTGCTGCTCTATGTCGATGACATCATCCTGACAGCGTACTCTACTGCTCTTCTTCGACAACTCACTGATCGTCTTCTTGCTGAGTTCGCCATTAAGGACTTGGGTCCTCTGCACTGATTCCTCAAGATCGAGGTTGTTCGTCGTGCAGATCGCTTCTTTCTTCATCAGCGGAAGTACGCTCACAAGCTCCTTGACCGTGTTGGGATGCTTAACAGTAAACCCGCGGCCACGCCTGTCAATACGAAGGCCAAGCTCTCTGCCATTGATGATTATCCGGATACAGATGCTCCGTTCTACCAGTCTATTGCTGGTGCTCTTCAGTACCTCACTCTTACATGACCGGAGCTTCATTATGTCGTTTAACAGGTGTGTCTCCACATGCATGCTCCTCGTGATGCTCACCGGACTTCGGTGAAGTGCATACTTTGTTACATCCGTGACACTATGGATCTTGGGCTGTCACTTCAGGCTTCGGCTGTTCTGGACATTATGGCTTACTCTGATGCTGACTAGGCCGGCTGCCCTGACACACGACGTTCCACTTCGGGATACTGTGTTTATCTTGGCCCGTCGCTTATCTCCTGATCGTCCAAGCGACAACCCACCGTCCCGCGCTCCAGTGCCGAGGCCGAGTATCGCGCGGTGGCTAACGTGGTTGCTGAGTGCTCGTGGCTTTGCCAGCTTCTGCACGAGCTTTCGTCACCGGTTGAAAAGGCCACCATTTTTTATTATGACAACGTCTCCGCCGTCTACCTCTCCGCTAATCCGGCTCATCATCGACGCACCAAACACATTGAGCTTGATATCCATTTTGTTCGGGAACAAGTGGCTCTTGGTCGTATACGTGTTCTACACGTTCCCACCTCCCAACAATTTGATGACATCATGACCAAGGAGTTGCCTACTGGGTCCTTCGAGGAGTTTCGGTCCAGCCTTTGCGTCGGCTCTGGCGACGCTTCGACTGCGCGCCTGGGGATGGGGTTGAGATGTATATTATGCATGTGTATTTCTTGTACAACAAGCCCTCCTCTTTCCTTGTATAGTTGAGGATGTGGCTATCTTTTGTACTTATATATACATGCATATGCACCCGATCAATATATCGTGAGTTGCACCAAACTTATTCTCTACACCAACACCAATACTACATTACTTGATTTAAACAACACTAGCTTTTGCATGAAGAAGCGGGTGAGCAGGGCACGAATTTTACACCAATACCTGATTTTTTCTAGGCAAGTTTTTATATGTACAACATTTTTTTTGCAGGTATTTTTATACGAACAACTAGGTGAGGAGATTCTCACAAATAAAAAGTAGTGACGACATTCTGAAAAAATGTGGGTGAGGAAGGCATGATTTTTTTATTAAACCAGTTTTTACATGAAGAAGGTGTGAATTTGAAGGGGCCAAAAAGATAGTGATGACCTAACCACACAAGCGATAAAAGTTTGACTAAGGCAAGAGGGTGGCAATGCGGGCCCATGATTTTTTTTCACGCTGCTTTACTCCTTCGCAAGTGTGAATACACGAAAATGATAAACAAATGCACTATCCGGAGCAAGTCAAACCACAATGTGCAAATTTTTATGGAGATTAAAGCATCACAAATGATAAGTTTTTGCAGCACATTGTATGAAAGCATTGAAATGTATGGTTTGCAAAAAATAAATCTTAATTTCAGTTATTTAAATTTAGGTCCATGTCGACAAAGCTCATTGAACATAATCTAATTGGAAGCGGCCTTTAAAAAAACACTTCTGTTTTGATACAACCCCCTAAACACATTGACAGAGGAGATCTACCCATACCCATTAAACCCATTAAGCGTCGGGAGAAGGGTGGCCAACCAGCTATGCCACGCGGCGTAAGCTAGTGGCCGCGGTGAGAAAGCTTTTGGAATATATTGTTTAGATGGAGGTGAGGATTTTTCTTGAAATATTTGTTTTTCCATTTTAGATGGAGGTGTGGACCTCCTGTATTGATGGAGGGCTATGCAAAGTGGCGCTCGCCTGTAAGCCGCGGTGGTATTTTCTTTCTTTTTTACTTCTTATTTAGATGGAGGTGAGGATTTCGTTTCTGAGCTGTTTTTTTTAGATGGAGGTGAAGATTTTTCCTGAAATATTTGTTTTTCCATTTTAGATGGAGGTGAGGACTCCATGTATTTTTTAAATGGAGGGCTATGCAAAGTGGCGTTCGCTGGTAGGCTGTGATGGTTTTTTTTTTCTTTTTACTTCTTTTATAGATGGAGGTGAGAATTTTGTTTCTGAGATGTTTTTTTAGATGGAGGCGAGGACCCATTTATTTTTTTATAAATGGAAACGTGCGCACGACTTCTTCTCAAGCGGCGCCCCAACTACTTGTTGATAATAAAGGGTAGCATGATTTTTTTAAAACTTGTACATACAACCCGGGCCGGCCCATTGCGCAGAGCCTATTTGGTGCCAAGTAAAACGCCGCATAAAAGGTGTGTCCGGGAACTAAACCCAAGATCTCACGCATGTTAAATGGAGTTCAAAGCGAGAAGAGACAGCGATGCCAAGTAACTAATTAGCGAGTCCAAACAAAATTTCAAAACATCGTTTTTTTAATTTGAAACTCTGAACTTTAATGATTTTTCTAATATTTTATGCAAAGAAATAGACAATTTTGGAAAGTCTGTTTTGTTCGAATATTGCTTGAAAAGGAATCAAAAACTTCTCTAAATTTTAATTTTTGAAGGAATTTCTAAGCGAAATTTTGAAAGAGGAACATTTATGTTTTTTGCAAAATTGAAAAAAATGCAATATTTTTCAAAAACCTGTCAACAATTGTTGAAAATTAAGATAAATTTGAAAAGATAAAAAATAGAAATAAAGTCAAAAAAAATAAATAACTAAAAAGAAATTAAAAAAAGAAACAGGAAAAAAGGAAAACAAAGAAAAGAACAGAAAAGAATGCAAGGCCCAGCCCAACAGGCGCCTGACTCGATCGATGTCGTCATCTAGTTGGGCCAAGGCCGAACCGTTTTTTCTTTTGTTTTCTTACGTTTTTTTCGAAATATAATTCATTTTTCTCTTTTTGAACAGTATTGTCCTTTTTAAAACCTGTTCAAAAAAATTAAATATTGTTTGAATAACTTTTTTTCAAACATTTTCTATAATTTTGAAAAAGGTTTTGGAATTTCAAAAAAATGGTTCCAAATTCGAATTTTTTGTTTAAAATTTGATGTAATGCTTGTGTTTTGAAAAAATGATAAAATTAAAAATAATACTTGGTTTTCCAATTTATTTTAATTTTTTATCAATTGTTTTAATTTATTAATATTTATTTAAAAATGGTCAAGTATGTAAAATTTTCATACACAATTTAAAATTTAAAAATTGTTAATTTTTTGAAGAAATGGTTAGGACATAAGAATTGGTTCATGTTGATTGTATGACAGAAATTGCAAACAAGAGAACAATTCAAATTAGAAAACACTATGTGCTCACAGATGCATCCGTCTGACCTAGTCTCGCACACTCCTCAGAACTAGTGATTTTTTTGGACTATCAATAAATGACCCAACTTCTTGCAACAACCTCACACGGACATATGAGGCATCCATGCCAGGTTTGAACGACTTGTGACACCATTTGTAAGTTACGACACTCCCGACTATTTATCGGTCTTTTTTGACCGAGAAAACTCCACAAGATGCAAAATGCATGGACTACCAAAAAAACTTGGCATGGTGTCTTTAATTGGTCATAAAAGCCATGCCAATAAATTGGGGGCCATTTCAAGGATGTACAGAAACAACATACTCTCACACAAAGGCTACTAGTATACCCGAACACTCTTCATTGAACATGATCTATCTTTGGATATCCTTCAAATGACTCCAACTTTTGCAAACAGGTGGCATGCCGATGGTAGGCATCCAGGTCAGGTTTGAACGATATGCGACACCGTATGCAAGTTGAGACACGTCCAACCTTTTATGAGCCTTCTCCTACCGAGAAAACTCCAGAAAATGCAAAATTTATCGAAAATAAAAATAACTTGGCATGGCGCCTTGAATTGGACATACAAGGCTATGGGAAAAATCGGGCCATTTGGTGGTTGTAAACAAAACGTGCTCTGAGACGGACCCTTCTGCCCTACACAAACACCCTCCGTTAAACATGATCCATTTTTGGACATGCATGAAAAGATCCAAATTTTGACCGGGTGGCATGCCCATAGTAGGCATACATGCCTGGTTTGAACGAATTCTGACACCATATGCACGTGCGTCACGTCCGGCCATTTATCGACCTTTTCTGACCGAGAAAATTTCAGAAAATGCAAAAAAAATAAAAAAACCATAAAAATTTGGCATAGTGTCTTGAATTTGGTTAGATTGTTGACTGCATCCAGAGCCTATGGTTGTAGTTTCCCCTGCTGTTTTCTCACAACACACTAAACAAAATGCCTTGGTAGCCACTATTTTGCAGGAGGGGATCAAACTTGCATTTTGTAATCGACTAACCACTACTGCGGTCGCAGAACTTGCCTCGCTAAACTCCTTGTTGCATGACGTCTAAACTCCTTGTTGCACGATGTTACTACCTCTCTGGAGTCGGACACACATAGACTGGTTAATGGTGAAAAATTCACCACACGTGGGGCCTACACGACACTTAATGAGTAGCTCATTGATCCCATGCTTGCTCTGGTGTGGGACTCCAAGGTACCCAAGAAAGTCATGTTCTTTGGGTGATTATTCTTCCTGGACCGCCTGAACACTAGGAAGAACCTGTGCAAGAAGCATATGCTGAGCTTAGACACATGTACGAGATGCAGCAACATGGTGGAGGAATGTGATCACCTGTTCTTTACATGTCCGACGACTCACAATATTTGGCGCACGACGGGCATTATGCCGCGTTTCAACCCTATCGTGGAGCTCTTCAACATCACTTTGCTGGCTGCTTTGCCTACTTCGACTCGCCCATTTATGCTCCTCTTCATTCTTTGGAAAATCTGAGACACAAGGAACAAAAAGGTTTTCAAAGTATGGACATTGATGCGAGATGTTCTGTTAAAGCTATTCTAGAGGACCTTATTTTCTGGTCCCATCGTCTCATGGAAACACTGAAGAACACGCCGGGCTGTGGCATGATTTCCTCTCCTCACATAATACGTTATTTCAATAAACTCTCACATTTTAAAAATATATTCTGGTGGGGAGCCTTCCCCCTGATGACTATTTTAACCATTTTAAAAATAGGGCTTAAGGTTACCATCGTCCTGTGGGCCAGAACACGACGTTGCTCATGAAGAAAAACTCTGGCGGCACGTCAGGCTCGCCCACGAACACGTCCAGGGCGGCACCACTGATGACGCCTTCCTGTAGGTATTTGGCGAGCTCCCGCTCATCCGTTAGGTCGTCATGACCGACGTTGACCAGCACGTCGTCCTTCCCACTGGTGCAAAAAAGCCTAGCTATGGCATGGCAAAAATGACCATGTTGGCGTGGACACCCTACGCCACCAATAAGGCGCCACAGTTAAAGAATACTACTGACGTTGGGTACTACGCCAATACTATTTCATGCGTTTATGGCATGCCACGTGGCCAACGCCAGCAGTAATATACGTCAGTAGTGGCATTGGATGTTAGTGCTACGCCAGCAATGTAATTTCCAGATTTAAATCAAATCTGTACAGCAGCGTGATACAACAAAAATGACAGCATAATAAATGTTTAGAACAGTAATTAAATAGTACATTGCGAATACCAGAATCTAAGTTCAAGAGTCATTATTTATTGACATTATTCAGAAAAGTATCAAAAAGAGGCAAGTAACACAAGTACGCACAAGTTCGGCCAAATTAACAGGAGGTGGTAACACAACATAAGATATGCCGTGCATGCCTACTAGCTAGCTAACTCGACTTTTCGGCGGGCGGAGTCAGGATCATAGTCTGGAGTAAGTGGACCATCATCGTCGTTGTCAGCAGGCCTGTACTATACCATGATCTTATCACGATCGCAGTCAAGGTAGAACGTGGCTCTCTCCCCAGCTTCCATCTAATAAGCAGTTGCAAGAGCTGTCCAACCAGGGCAACCGAAATAGGTGCATTCTGACTCGCTGGTGACAAGACAATTGTAGCGTTCGGCCGTCAGCATCTTCATGAGGGTGCATTGGAATGTGATAGTTGCATCAAGCGGAACTCGAAACTTCTCTAAGAAGTCACGCCTTGCCCCGCAAGGGATGACCTGAGCAAAATTTTAAAAAATAACTAGTTAGACAATTTCAGACACAAACGTACCATATGAAATTCAGAACATGTTGAACTAAATCATACATATACCGTCTTAGCAATGAAGTCCTTCGAAAGATCGATGAAGAACTTCCTATCCTTCTAGCATCTCAAAGCACCACAAGTCTTACACGGGGCATCCATTATACTGCTGTCAATATCGTTGACCAAAGTAAGCATAGATCATTAAACTAAATAACTAACACATCAAAATAAAACGTATATGCACTAGTAATTAAGCAATTCTACAAACGATGCACGGTTCAAACATATAATAATGCGCATAAAGTTAAACAATCATTCATATACGAAATAGCTAATACTACGTCCATCTCTAGCAAGCTACCGGCCAGAGGGGCCGGCCTCGTGGTCGTCCCTGGTGGACCTACGACGACGCAGTAGCGACTGAACCTCCTCCTCCTCCTCATGCTCCTCCTCCTCCTCGAGCTTATCCCAATCTATGGGATCCTCCTCTGCGCTCTTCTTTGCTGCATACTGAAGGAGCGTCATCTTGTTGGTCTCTAAGAGTTTGTCATCTCTCGTAAGGTCCGTCACTAAAAATCTGAAACTATACAACTATACTAAAATCTGAAACTAGACAACTACACTAAAATCTGAAACTACGCAACTATACTAAAATCTGAAACTAGACAACTACACTAAAATCTGAAACTACACAACTACACTAAAATCTAAAACTACACAACTACACTAAAAATCTGAAACTACACAACTACACTAAGGTCTAAAACTACAATTACAGCACAAATCTGCACTACACAACTACACTAAAATCTGAAACTACAATTACTCACCCACGATGGAGGCGACGGGATCAGCGGTGGAGAAGACGGCGATGGTGGAGGCATGGAGACGACGGTGGAGGCACGGAGACGACGGAGGCGGAGGTGGCGCAGAGACGGCGACGACGGTGGAGGCGCGAAGACGGCAGCGGCGGCGAAGGTGGCGCGGAGACGGCGGCGGCGGTGGAGGCGCGGAGACGGCGACGGCGAAGGTGGAGATGGAGAGGGAGACGGCGGCGATGTGGAGTCGGAGATGGCGACGGCGGCCGGGGGGCTTGGTCTTTGGCGGAGGCGGCGGCGGGTTGGGATTGATTTGGGGGCGTTTTGTGGGGATTAGATCTGGGTGTGTGTATATACGAGTGGTTGGATTTGACGGGCGGTGCTGTGTTTGATATCATTGGCCCACGTGGTTGGCCAACGCCATTTCAGTTTATTATTTTTTAATTTTCATTTTTTGTGAATATATATATACATAATTAAAATATTAGTGCAATATATATTTCATATAGATGAACAACATAGATTTCATTGATTAATCTGGCCTGCTTACATACATTGCAGAAAAATAATAAAAAATAACAATTATAATTTACTACTACTAGATCTAGACTAAGAACATCATCAGTGTGATGACGGCCACCAGAAGAAATGGTGTCATCGATCCAGCTGGGAGAAATAGGCCAAGCACGCAACCGGCTAAAAGAGCATATCGAAGCATCTTGATTTTTTTTATTTGGCCTCGCATCACATCGTTCTTGAGTTGCATCTCGTCTATCTGTCGTCTCAAAGGTCTAATGGAGTAGTCGAGCAACTCGCTTACGTACTTCTGGACCAGATCAACCTATATCCATGTGAAGCAATATTTTCCCCCTGTTTTTTGTGGATCACAATATATATATATACACATATTGATATGAGCGACACTAGAGGAGTTGAATTGTGCAAATTAGCCGAAAGCCAATCAATATGTACATACATACCTTTCCACAGTTGGCGCAGATGTAGAACTCTCGCTCTGGGTTCCATTCCGTGTGCCACATATGCTTATCAAGAGGGCGACGACAACCGCAAAGTAGCACAGGGCCGGTATCTTCGACGCTGGTGGCGTAGCTGCCAAATTGAACGGAAGTCGCGCTGCTGCGGCGGGATGATTCGCTGGACAGGGCCAACTGCATTGGCCGTGGCGAGCTCATGGTGTAGCCAACAGGACCAGACGGGAGCTCGGCCAAGGCGGCAGAGTCCCAAACTTTCGACACGCTCCGCCAACGTGGGTCCATAACTAAGAATTGGAAGTGAATGTATTTTGAGAAACAAAGGGGCTTCCAACACTGGCTTATATAGGCAAAACTTAATGCTGACGTTCACGAACAGTGAACGTCAGCACTACAAAATATATCTATGCCATGTTAGGACATTTGACAACAGCAATATATTCCGACTGGTCAGCTTAGCAGGGTCCACATTTTGGTGGCGTTCCACTTTATATCGACGCCAGCACTAACTGCACAATGTTGTCGTACCAATTCGTCCAACGCCATCGCTATTTGAAAAAAATAGTGCTGACCTTGCGCGAAATTGGTGCGCCACCAACATAAGTTGTGGCTAGCCATTTCTCTACTAGTGTCCCCAACGCCTTCATCTCCTGCCGGTTCACCAGGTGCTTCATCTCCTCAACCAGCGCTAGGGGTGCAGAGCGGCGCTCGATCCACCCCGCTTCGTAGCCAAAATTGATCACGTTAGTTGTAAATTCTTCACCCAGATTCAGTTTAGATTAAACTAATTCCTTACTTATGCAGGACGTCCGCTTGCATCCCTGACTCAGCGCGCATGAGAGCACCAGCATGTCGCTGTTGGCGGCGAGGTCGGGCACGGCCGGGACGAACTCGTATGGCACCGATTGCTTGGGGCGTGTTTGGTTTCCCTCATAAGGCCCAACCAGGCCTAGTTGGGGCACGAAATGTGCGTTTGGTTGAGAACGCACAGGGCTGGCTCACATGCGCCCGAAGCTTAAAGCAGCCCTAAGGCTGGCTCGCTAGAAACTGTCGATTCGACAGTTTCTCGCGAGCCAGCCGTAGGGCGGCACATGCTCGCACGCGGGGGCGCAGGGCGAAAGCGAGTGGGGATGGCGGAAGATGGAAATTGGGCACGGCCGCAGCGCGCCAAATCTAGTCTCACCTTCCCCCAACCCATTTACTCGGTCACCGCTACCTCTAGGATAGCCTCCACCTTTGGCGGCGTTTCAGATCTGTGCAAGCGGCGGCGGCGGATTCGACAGTAGGAGTTGTTGCTACTCATCCTTGACTCAGCCATGTCCCCCCCCCCCTTCGTCATCCTCATCTCCGATGCTGGTAAGAAACACCCGCTCTCCCTAATGTTAGGTTCCGTTGTTAGGTCGTTAGGCGTGTAGCATCGATTTCCCCATTGCTCAATGCACCCTCGATGTGGACCAGGTTATGGACGCGCAGATGCTGCTGGTAGTTCAGGCAGCAGCGCTGATATCTGTGATTCAGGCATGGGTCATGTTCATGCACAAGAGAACTG
Source organism: Elymus sibiricus (assembly GCA_039707655.1). NCBI lineage: Eukaryota > Viridiplantae > Streptophyta > Magnoliopsida > Poales > Poaceae > Elymus > Elymus sibiricus. Next base: position 361,194,925 of record CM077671.1, read on the forward strand.
TTCGCCGTGGTGAGACACCTGTCATCAGATATGCTCCAATGCTTATGCGGGAGCAGGAAAGGCTCGCCAATCTGAACTACACATACAACTGAACCGACATAGAGGCTCTGTGAATGATTAGAATGAAAAGAGCACCATTTTTCAGACTTGTCCAGATCTTCAGGAACAGGGGCTGCTAGAAGCTAGCATCCACACCAGTGTGGAAGAGCAAGTGGCCATGTTCCTTCATGTTGTTGGCCATAACCAGAGATTCAGGGTTATCCACAACACGTTCAGGAGATCAATGGAGACCATCTCAAGATACTTCAAGCAAGTGTTGTATGCTGTTAGGGAGCTGAGAGGAGAGATGATCAAGTCACCATCTGGCCGGACTCCTAACAAGATCCACACTAGCCCAAGATGGTATCCATACTTCAAGGTGAGCAATGCAGTATGTAGTTCATTGCTTCATATGCTAGGATTGTTCAAGGTGAGTACTAACACAATCTTCTATTTCCATTTCAGGATTGCATTGGGGCAATAGATGGTACTCATGTCACTGCTAGAGTGCCGAGGTCACAATCTGCAGCATTTAGGGAGAGGAAGCACTACACAAGCCAGAATGTGCTTGCTGCTATTGACTTCAATATGAAGTTCACATATGTTCTGGCTGGCTAGGAAGGGTCAGCACATGATGCTAACATACTCAATGACAGCATGACTCGTCCCGATGGCATCAACATCCGTGATGGCAAGTTCTACCTAGGAGATGCTGGCCATGCATGTAAACCAGGTGTTCTTCCACCCTTCAGGAAGACCAGGTACCATCTTAACGAGTTCTCTGGTAGGAACTACCCTAGGACTCCATAGGAGCTGTTCAATCTCAAACACTCCAGCCTTAGAGTAATCGTTGAGAGGGCATTTGGAGATCTGAAGAACAGGTTCAAGATCCTGGATCAAAAGCCATTCCACCCTTACCCCACTCAGGTTAAGCTTGTTCTTGCATGTTGCATTCTGCATAACTGGATCCTGCAGTGGGGTTTTGATGAACATGTGCCCGAGGAGGAAGATGTGACGCCTGGCGATATTGACCTCGGTGGCCATGGTGTGGAGGCATTTGACAACGATGCCTGAAAGACCAAAAGGATGGAGTGGGCACAGGCAATGTGGGCTAACAGAGGCCAGACAAAGATCTGAAGAAGAAGCACAAGAAGAGGAAGCAGCAGCGGCAGTAGAGGAAGAGGCACAACAACAGCAACAGAAGAAGAAGAGGAAGAGCAGCAGCAGCAGAAGAGGTAAGAGGTAGAGGAAGAGGATGCATGATGAACTTTCCCATTCGGCCAATCGACTCTTAATAATGTGTACTGACATTTGATAGTAGCTAGGATGAACCGTAACTTGGTTCGTAGCTAGGGGTGATACTCAGGTCGTGTGTGATAAGGTCATCACTAGTAAGAAGTGGTGAGAGCACCTAATGCAGGTTGCAAACAAACAGCATGTGGTATTTGCGCCTGATACAATGCGGGCAACCAATCAGCGGGTCAAAATTAGTTCCCTCATGTAGCTAAATCATATGTGGGCAACCAATCGAGGTGCATATGTTGTTTTTTCTTCCGTTTTCCCTTAACCTGACTTCACTCAACAACACATGAAATGCAGTCACTATTCAATGGAGGCAACCAAACGCGTCCTTGGATGACATGGAGTGGCAGGACACAACGCATGATCGTGATTGTCGGCCATACTGGCGAACAGAATGTCGTCTTGCTGACCTTGCAGGAGGCAGCGCAGCGTCGTTCGTCCGGGCATTGCAACCTGTTGCAACCAAAATCTACGTCTGGTGTGTCGCGTATGTTCCTGAGTGATTCGTTTGTTTTCCATGCGTTCTCAACCGAACACATACGTTCTTCATGTGTGAATCAATCCAGCCACCTGCCCGCATGCATCTTGTGTACGTGACCGTCTCTTGGGCGAACATCAACGGTAGCACATCCGCCCGAAAAGCACACGACCGTAGCTAGTTCGTATTATTTTCGTCCCAAATTATTTGTTTTAGATTTGTCTAGATACATATTTATATCTATCTATACATATTAATAAAAAAATAGGTATTTTTAGTCCGTCATGTTATTTTATAGAAAACCCCATGATATTTCTGACATTAAACCCGTAGTACATATCAAATGTTTTTTAAAATATTCATATTTTCTAAACCGTAACTCCAAATTTAACATGTTACATATGGAATTTGATTATAAAAATATGTAGAATCTGAATATGATGTTATTTTACATGTTAACAATTTAAAAAACACTATCTAGGGTGCAATCTTAATCAATAATGCATTATCCGTCTTTCTTTCATACCGGTACTGATTCGGATCGGGGATGAACACCTCAGCAAAATCAGGATTGGACACAAAATTGAAGATAAAATTTTGCTAGAGACATCCAATAAATAAGGACATGCATGACAAGAAATAAAAGAAGAACCCAATAAAGATGGGATGTTCGCTATAAAAGAAATAAAAGAGAAAATGCAGAGGAGATCCGATAAAGATGAGATGTTGTGCTATTCTCCTATATAAGAAGAAAAAAGAGAGGGCATGCATGACAAAAAGTAAAAAGGAGGCATGCATGACAACAGATAAAATAAAAGACATGTTTGATAAGATATAAAGAGTAATGAAATAGGACCAATACATATGACATGTATGGCAAGGAATAGTGATGAAATAGGGGCGCAAATACATGCGTCCACAAAAGACCATACTAAAATGTTCTTTTCCAGACAAAAAAATCTTTCTTTATGATTAAAAATCCTATATCTTTTTAACAACTCTTCATGTATTTAATAAATATGCATGTGAAAAAAAAGTGTTCAAGAGTTACCCTAAATTGGTGATGCTTAAACTGAAAACCGTCCTTGATGCACACATGTCTCCGTAGTGTGCTAATGTGTCATCGACTATTTTTGTCGTTTTTCTTTACTGGCCCGTAACACACCCCATTTCGCACATGACATGAATAAATGCATGATCACTTGCCCGTTTCTTTGTACGGATTAAATCTACATGCAAGCCGTGTTGAAATAGAATACCTGTGGAATCTTGAACTGCGCTTTTGTAGGCCAATACCATCTTTGTTTAGTGTGTAGCTACAAATTCTTAGATTATAAACCATTTTTTATAAATTAAGAGAGTGTTGTATTCGTTTTTCTCCCGTTGCAACGCACGGGCCTTTTTGCTAGTCTATCTCTCTCTATATATCTTTACGTACTAATAAAGTACGGAGTGTTTCTGTCCGTCCGTCATACATTTTACAAAAAAAGTCGCTGGTTTTTTCTTTAAATAACCCGCGGTCCAACATTAAGTGCCTTTTCCTGTTTGGCTTCAGCCCAACTACGGTAGCGACTATCTTCCGCTCTAGGGCGTTGGTTAGTATTCCGCGTATGCCTAGTTCGTTTTGTTTTCGGCTAGTTAGGTCCCTGGTCTTTTATTATTTACAAAAATATGTTAAACATGTTCACGCTATAACTTTTCAACCGTAACTCGGATGAAAACAATTTGTATATGTAATTTGATCAGAAGAAATGTGTATCTTTCAACAGTGTTGTTATTTGTTCATGTTAACCACTTTAATATTCTATTTAATGCATAACCTTAATTAACCTAATTAATTATAATGGTGTATTTTATAAAATGCTAACACACAATATAAATTTTTATATAACCTTTATAAATGTGAAGTATGTTAGAAGGGCCTATATAGATCAGAGGGAGTATGAACGATCGGTTTCAATGGGCATATAGTAAAGAAAGGGGAGAAAAAATGGTGTGAGGACAAAAAAAGAACGGGAGATTCAAAAAAAATGAAGGAGAGAATAACAAAAAGAAATTGGTATTAATATTAAGGGTGTGGCATGCATGCAATGCAATAATGAAAATGAATTAATACCAAGGGACATAGAAGGGGCATGCCTATATGCGTTGTTGCGCAATGTGCGACCGTTACGTGCAACAGAAATAACTCAACCAGAAAGGTAAGATGCGCTTTGTGAGCGTCGAGTTGCATGCAACGAACTAAAGTTATTTTGCTCAGAGTAGACATTTTTAAATTAATCTTCAAGCGTATGCGTATGCAGAGATGGCCTAAAACCTATTTAATAAAATTCTTTTATTAAGATTTTTTTTCATGACTTGGTGTAAATTTCGAACATTGTTTCAACTTACAAATAAAGCCTTCGTATTAAAAAATTGAAAATTAGGCCTTTTAAGATTAGAATCGCCGTACCAAAAGTATTGTCCGTGTAGCACTCTTCTTAATGTACTACCGATATGAATTTTTGCTAGACCTTAGTATGCGCCTCTATACCGTGGCCGGACATAATTTAAATATTTTTGGGCCATGCTGACGGATATTTCAGTAAACACGCCAATTATATCTCCCGTTGCAACGCACGGGCATATGTGCTAGTATAGCTAATATTAAAGTACGGTTTGTATCTTCATTTTTTTGGTCCATCAGTCATTTTTGGGCCGTCCCCGTACATTGTCCATGAGCCTTTGTACAGTTTTTGTTCTGAAGTATTAGGGGTCTTCAATTGGCACAGGAGTGTTCTAAATGGGCCGGCCCAATAGAAGCAAGAGCGTGCGAGCATATAAATCAAAAAATTAGCGTGCTGGGTGTTTGTGTTTCCTTACCACCACAAAACTAAATAAAACAAGAAGTGTAGCAGCGAACTGATGAACCAAACCGGGCACTACAGTGACTAGGTACTGTAGCATCTTTTTTAAACTACAGAATTTTTTAAAAAACGCGAACATTTTTCTAAAAGCATGAATAATTTTTGGAAATTTCAAATAATTTTCAGAAACAGAAAATTTGAAAAACTATGAAGATTTTTTGAAAAGCCGAACAAATTCTGGAAATTTTGAATTTTTTTGAAACAATGTTTTTGAATAACCACGAATATTTTCTTGAAAACTAGAACAAAATTTGAATGTTTGACAAATTTACAGAAACATGAACGAACTTCGAAACAATGAACATGTTTTGAAATTCCTAAACAATTTTTAATTTGTGAACAACTTTTGAAAACGGGAACATTTTATGAAATTCCGAACAAATTTGGTAACCATGAATATTTTTTTATTGTGTCAACAATTTTTGAAAGCATTATATTTTTAAAAGTTTCAAACAAAAAATTGAAACCATGAATGTTTATAAAATTTGTAAACATCTTCGGGATCCTGTACAAGTTTTGAAATCCTGAACATTTTTTGGATTTGTGAACAAAATTTGAAACGGGACATATGTATAAGCAGAATTCCCTATGTGAAGCTTGGCGCTCGTCCGGCCTGGGCTTCATATAAACAACATAAAAAATGGTGTGTTGCTCGGGAATCGAACTTTCAATCTCACGCAACGATGGTAAGTGGATAGACAAGTTGACTACTAGCTAGCATATTTGAACAATAAAAGATTTTGCTCTATTTAAGCTCAGGTGAATGATACTGCGCACTTTGCTTTCTCTTTTTCTAGGCAATAGTCATTAGGGAGCGGTTTGATTATTAATAGTTCTAACAATTAAAGTTGCCGGTTAATTAGATAGGAAAGTAATCAGACATGCCCAATTCACTTTCTCTTTCTCCAGGATGTACAATGAGTGAGTGGTTTGACTAATTAAGAGTTTGAATGATCAACGTGATTAGGAAAATAGTCAGCTTAAAATGGATTTGAAGTTGTACAGGTCCATCTGCACAAGCGTGTATGTACAAACATATCAAGTGACAAATATGTTTCATTCGTCACGAAGGTGCGTGTGGGGAGCTGAAGGGGAAGAAGATGCTGGAGGAGAGGGCGGCACGCTGATGATGGCGCTAGACCGGGAATGCATTGTATTATTGATTCTGTTCAATGACAGATGTGTCGTGTCGTGGCTGAGCTTATCACCTTGGGGTTGACTACATTTGAATGTATTGTAATCAGGTGAACACCGCAACCACTATCGATGAGGGCGAGAAAGAATATCCGTTGTGACATGGGTGTCATGACAATGTTGAAACACATGACGTAGATCAGTAGAGCATCTTGAGCCATGCTTATTATATTAGAAACATAAAATATATTTTCTCTCGTTGCAACGCACGGACATATGTGCTACTATGTATCTAATACTAAGACATGTAATTCATGATGTAGGGAGTACATGCGACTTGTCGGTGTCCTCGTCTACTCTCTTGCCGATAATTACCACTCGATCTAGAAACGTCAGCGAAGAACTCGATGGCAACAAATCGAAAGGTAGGTCAGTCAGGGATTCAGGGCTATTGCGTACGCGGTCAATGTCGGGGACTTCAGAAGGTAGGCGAGGCGGACCAATGAGGCGGACGTGAGGGCCAGCAGTGACCTGTAGGCGAGATCGATGGCAGGCACCATCGAATTAGGAATTTTTGGTGTGCACTACCAGGTTAGCACGACTACTCAGCGCAGTCAAAGACAAAACCATGTAAAATTATGTCCAAAACCACTGTAAGGGAAGATTTAACCAGATTTGTAGATTTGAGAGGCTTAAATAACAAATTTTAGACCTTGGGGGACATTTGATCGGATTGGTTACATTTGAAAAATTATACTCTTCTTAAAAAGCAAAAAACAAAAAACAAAAAACAAATGCAAAAATATAAAAAAAATTGGAAGAAAAGAAGCGTTGAAAGCTTGTGTCTACGCTAAGCCGGTCCAATCAGGCTGTTGCCTTCAGTGAGACGTCCTACCATACGGCGGGCGCCACTATGTCTCGCAAGATATAGGGAACCCTCGTGTCAAGGCGAGGGCGAGATGGGTCTCACGGGAGGCCACAACCTCATCCGCCCCTCCTTTTCATGTTTTTGATTTCGTTTTTTGCTTTCCTTTTTTTCACTTTCAATTATTCTAAATAAATACATTATAAAAATATTTTACATAAAAAAATAAAATAAAAAACCCGTAAACCAAACATTTGAAAAATGTTAAATGCGTATAGAGAAAATATTTTCTCATGTATACAAAAAATAAAAAAAATAATCAATATTGTATTTTAAAAATGTTAATCAAACATTTCAAAATAATAATTTGAAAACGGTATTTCAAAATGTTAATCTAGAATTTTATTTTTCTTAAATGTGTATAGAACCAATGTTGACCATGTATTCCAAAACTGTTAACCTTGCATTAGAAAAAATGTAAATCAATTACTTGATTTTTTGAAGTTATATGAAAAATGTTGACCATCTATTAAAAATAATGTCAATCTTATATTTGAAAACTATTAATAAATCATTTAAAAACGTTTAAATGTGTATACAAAAAATGTTGACGATGTATTCAATAAAAGCATACTCTTGTATATAAGTTTTTAGTCAAGCATTTGACTTTTTTTTATAAACTGTTGACCATGTATTAAAAAAATGTTAAACATGTATTATAAAAAAATCTTGCATGTACAAATAATATAGAATTAAGAATAAAAAGAAACAAAATAATTAAATGAAATGAAAACTGAAAAAGAAACAACGGTTGCAAAAAAAGAAGAAACAAGTGCAAAGGAATGGAAACAATGAATATCGATAAAGAAATAAAGAAAAATAAAAGAATACAATTGAAAACCAAGAAAGAAACAGAAAAAGAGAAAACAATTGAAAACCAAGAAAGAAACAAAAAGTACAACTCAAAAGAACTCAAACGAGTAGCACCCTACACGGCCAGCCCAAACATGTTCGCGCTGCAGGAAAGTGTCAGGCGGGTCGCCGTTTAGCGACTGCGCACGTCGCACGTTTTTGAATGTCCCAGTCCATTTCCGGGTTTCAATGGCTTTTTTTCCTAATTGTTTGTGTCTTTTTCTCTCTTTTCCCTTTTTCTATTTGCCTTATATTTTTATTTTTATGATTTTGTATCTTTCTTGTTTTTTCTGTTTTTACTTTTTCATTTTTAATCTTCGTTTTATAATTTATGAAAATCTTCTATATTCGTGAACAGTTTTTAAAATTATGAACGTTCTATGAAATCATCATCATTTTTTAAATTCACGAACATTTTCTACGAAATTTTGAACATCTTTTTGAAATTTATGAACATTCTATTAAATTGTGATTTATTTTTTGAGATCACGAACTTTCTTTGAAAACAGTAACATTTTTGTAATTCACGGGCAATTTTCTGAAATGATGAACATTTTTAAATTCTTGACAATTTTTTCACAGATTCTTGAACGTTATCTTAAATTAAGAACCTTGTTCGAATTCTCAAACATTTTATTAAAGTTGAACATTTTTTATTTCATGAATATTTTTTTGAATTCGTGAACATTTTGTGAAATCACGACCGATTTTTGAAATCATGAACATTTTTTAAATTCATGATTTGTTTTTCAATTCTTTGACATACTTTGTATAAATTCATGAACATTCTCTTAAGCTGTGAACATTTTTTTTAATTTCCATACAGTGTGTTGAAATCGTGATTTTTTTTTTTAAAATTGTAACTTTTCTGGAATTTAGAACGTTTTGATTTTCTGAAAAAACAAAAAAGAAGAGGGGATGCTAGACGGATCCTAGTCTTGCAAATCCTATTTGACGCTCGTTAGGGTCAAAAGGTTGTGCTTTCGCCGAGGCGACCACTGCTTGTGCGGGCCCACGTATAAAATTTGGCTGCTCTTCGTTTCGGTGCTTCCTTCACTGTTTCCTGCGCTTTTATTTTTCGTTTTTGTTCTATGGATTTTTCCTTCGGGTTTCTGTAATGTTTTGTGCGGTTTTCAATGGTTTTTTTATGTTGCTTTTTGGTTCTTTTTCCTTTCGTTTTCCCCCTTTTTCGATTTTTTCTTTTTTGTGTTATATAAATAGTTCATCGTGTATTACAAAAATGTTCATCATATTTAAAAAAATGTTCAATAGGCATTTTAAAATTGTTCAATAGTATATATCACAATTTTTTAATATTTTTTTAAAAAATTGTTCATCGTATATCTCAAAATGTTCAATGGTCGAATTTTCCAATATATGTGTTAAATCAGTAACATTCGGCAGCTCAATTGGTGACCAACATATGCCCTGTATCGCAGAGGTGGTAGTTCGATTCCACAACAAAAGCATCAATTTTTAGGATTTTAATAGCTACTCGTCACCGGTTGGGCCGGCCCATTCAGAACGTGCACCCAGCGCGAAAGCTCGGCTGTTTGACGCTAACGAGTCAGCTAGGAGCTCTGTGCTAGTCTGGCTATAAGCGAGATATAACATTCAGAGCGCCCTAGAAAATGCTAGGTTGATTTCCGAGTCAATGCTCAGGCTAAGCAGATCTGGCCCTGCAGTTAGATAGGCCGCAGTGCACAAGTCGGACCAACCCAGTAGTATATTCGCGACTCCATGAATGACCACGGAGCACAACGGAGCGGCCTGTTATTTCTTCTCCGACTCGTCTCCGCGACACTCTCATGCCTCAAAAAAGAAAAAAAAGTCTTATTATCAACACTCGGACTTATACTGCAAGTAGCCAGTGTCTCTCAACGGCTGAGATGATCAGAATTCTAAGACTGGATGACTGAAACTTAGTCGTCCTATTTTTTTTCGAAACGGAGGCAAAAGATTTGCCTCATCCATTAAATAAAAGAGAATATAGTTTTAAGAGTGTTACAAAAATACCCATGCATACGGCATGACGATTACTCGCGCAAAATAATATGCCCTAGTTTCTTAGCACCCGCAGCAACCCATAGGTTGGCCTCATCGATGATTGCCTTCAGGAGGACCGGCGGAGGCGCACTCTTGTGTCGGAAGACGACGCGAGCGTTCCTCTCATTCCAGATAGTCCAAGAAACAAGCATTGTGAGGGAGGCCATAACACGTCTGTTGGGGTTGTGCAGGGCGGTTCGCTTGTCCCACCATGCCATGACGGACTCCTCCAAGCTCCATGAGGAAGTGTCTAAGTGTACAACCCCAAACTCATGGATTATCGCATTCCATAGCCTGATAGTGTAGCGGCACTTGAAGAATAGGTGTGCGCCCGTCTCATCTTCCCTCTTGCAGAGAGGGCATAGACCACAGTTAGTCCATTCACGGCGATCAAGCCTGTCTGCTGTCCAGATTCTGTCTTGAATGGCTAGCCAAGCAAAAAATTTGACCTTTGGAGGCGCCCAAGCTTTCCAAACCATGAAATCCATTTGCGAAAGCGTCAATCCCAGGAATTGGGCCTTGTAAGCGATGGCCGCCGAGTAAATTCCGTCATTGGCATGTTTCCAAACAATGTCATCTTCAACATTCTCATCCAGATGAAACTCGTTCAGGAGCATCCATAGGGTAAAGAATTGGCGGATGTGTGCCCTAGTGACGATGATGCCGCGGTTGATCTTCAGTATCCAAGCTTGTCCATGTAGGGCCTCTCTCACTTTCCAACTCTTTCTCGACGAGGCCTCATAGATGAGAGGAGCAATGTCCTTAGGTTTCCGACCAAGTAGCCACGGGGAGTCCCAGAATGGCGTTTTGGCGCCATTGCCAACCGAAATGGTCGTCGAGGCATAGAAAAAGTCAAGGTCCTCTCGGGTACATGGGTTCCCAAGCCCCACCCAAAGCTTGTTTGGTTCTTTCCACTCATACCATGGCCAGCGAAGCCGTAGAGCCCTGGCAAACTTGTCGGTGTTGAGGATCCCGAGCCCGCCATATTCTTTTGGGCGACAGACCACCTTCCAGTTGACCTTGCACTTGGCCCCAGTCGTCCTATCCGAGCCGGACCAAAGGAAAGCCCTTTCTAATTTGTTGATGTTGTGTAGAGTCCTCGGAGGGATAATAAGCGGCGTCATGGCAAACACCGCCTGGGAGGTGATAACCGATTTCACAAGGGTCGTGCGCTCGATAGTGGTGATGTTTGGCCCATCCCAGGTGACTAACTTGGCTGCCGCCTTGTCTTCCAGAAATTAAAAATCAACCTTTCTGAGTTGCCAAACAGAGAGAGGCAGCCCCAAGTATTTTATTGGAAAGGAGGCCCTAGTCACCGGCACGCCACTTAAAATATGGTCCAAGTTGCGGTTGGCACAACGGATTGGCACAACCGAGATTTTGTGGAAATTGGTGCAAAGCCCTGTGACATGACCAAACCCCCTTAGAATGGTCGAGAGGTTGTCAATATCCCGCTTAATGGGAGCCAAGAATATGGCCGCATCATCCGCGTAGAGTGAGGTACGCATCGTGGTGCCCCGACCACGAATCTTATGAAGTAGGCCCTTACTGGTTGCCAAGTCGAGAACTTGGTGTAGCGGGTCAATTGCGATGACGAAGATTAGTGGGGAGAGGGAATCCCCTTGTCGAAGCCCATAGCCATGCTTGATAGGGGGGCCTGGCAGCCCGTTGAGAAGGACTCTCGAGGAGGATGAGCAAAAAAGTGCGGCGACCCATTCCCGGAATTTGCTTGGGAAACCCTTGCGTTGCAAGATGTCGAGAATGTATTCCCATTTGACAGAGTCGAAAGCTTTCTTGATGTCAAGCTTGAAGAGAAGGGCGGGGTTCTTGCATTTGTGAAGGCGTCGCGCAAAATTCCTCACATACATGTAGTTGTCATGGATGCTTCTTCTCTTAATGAAAGCGCTTTGGGCGTTGGAGACGAGGCCGTCCATGTGAGGGGCAAGCCTCAAGGAAAGGACCTTTGTGATGATCTTGGCAATGGCATGGATCAAACTAATGGGCCTGTAGTCGGAGATGCCCTCCGCACCCTCCTTCTTGGGCAGTAGGACTACATTGGCGGAGTTGAGCCACTGTAGGTTGGACGTGTGCAGGGAGTCGAACCTGTGAATGACCCTCATAATATCGTGTTTCATAATCTGCCAGCACTTCTTGAAAAATAAGCCCATGAAGCCGTCTGGGCCGGGTGCCTTGTCCACCGGCATGGCCTTTATGGCCTCCCATACCTCATCTTCGGTGAAAGCATCGTCTAGAGAGGTTAGTTCAACATGGTGCAAGTTGAGCTCATCCCAGTTGAAATCAAAGTTGCTCTTGTACCCCTTCTTCATGACCTCGGAAAAGTGTTGATGGATAATCTTCTCTTTTTCTCTATGGTCGGTTACCCAACTCTGACCCTTCTTGATACGGTGGATGTGGTTTTTCCTTCTCCGGCCGTTGATGCGGCGATGGAAAAACTTCGTGTTGGCATCCCCCTATTTTAGATTTGTGATCCTAGCACATTGGCATTTCCGGGCTCTCTGAAGCACAGACAGGCTAATAACCCTCCTTTTTAGGCTGGCCCGAAGATCCGCCTCATCTGGCGACAGAAGGCGCGATTCTTGCGCGATGTCGAGTCTCAGAATCACCAGGAGGGCTGCATGGAATTGAATTGTGGCCTTGGAGAAGAGGTTTTTACTCCACTCCGATAGTCTTTTCGCAGTTTTTCTAAGCTTATGGTGCAGGATGAGATATGGTTCCGTGTGGGTTCCGTGCTCATTCCATGCCTTTTGAACCACCTCATGAAATCCGGGAAGAGAGGTCCAGAAGTTCTCAAACTTGAAGGAGCGTGGTCTCCTCGGCCCCCTGTCATCGGCAAGCAGGAGCGGACAGTGGTCGGACAGGGAGGACGACAAGGCGTGCAACACATGGGTGTTGAAAGTAGTGTCCCACTCAGCATTGCAGAAGAAGGAGTCGAGTTTGCATAAAGTGGGGTTTGTCCTCTCATTGCTCCAGGTGAAGCGTCTATTCTCAAGATGTACTTCCTTGAGTTCACAAGACTGCAAGGCGGCACGGAAACGGTTGATTCTACTGCAGTTAACATTTCGCTTGTTCTTGTCCCTAGCTCTATAGATTTGATTGAAGTCTCCAGCGACAAGCCATGCCATGCCAGACAAAGGCTTGTGGTTGATGAGTTCCGCGAAAAAGGCATCCTTGCAAGTGGAGTCGGTTGGGCCGTACACAGATGTGATCTTGAAGCAAAGGTCGGAAGCCCGGATCCGCACCGTGGCCGAGAGGCAATAGACGGAGGTGGTGATGTTCGAGACCTCAAGGAGGTTGTCATCCCAGAGTATGAGGATGCCGCCCCTAGTCCCAGAGGCCGGGCGTTGCGCGAAATTACGGAGCCTGTTACCGCCAAGCGAGGCAGCAATAAAATTGTCGACAACACTCAACTTCGTCTCTTGGAGGCAGACAAGATGGCATGAGGAATTGGCGATAGTTGCTTTGACGGTTGCCCTACGGTCTGGGCAGTTAAGCCCTCTAACGTTCCAACTCAAGGTGTTGATAGACTGAACTGTCATTGGGTCACATTTAAATCCCTAGGATTAACTGGAGAAAGCAAGCTAACATAGCTATGAAGGAACATAAAGTGCCAGATACACGGCCATAGGCCAACCCTGTAGTACAAACTACCACACACACCGCTATTTAGATGCAGTGACAAGAGTGTCACAACACTGCCACTGCCAGGCTCCTTAATTACTCCGTGGATACATATACATATATAGTTCAGAGCACAAGGTTTTCTCACGTTCATGCTAGGGAACTAGGTAGTGATGGAGCTATCGTTGTTAGCTAGGTCGGCCGGATGATACAATGATACTACGTGAGCAAAAGCTGACACGATAAGGCGGGCGACACCATGAGTAGAGCGTACATTTGCTCTTTCCTTTAGCTCCAAGCTTTTGTACCAAGGCTGCTTGGCACTTACCCGCGCGAGGCATATCTGATATCTGCGTGCAGCTCCCTCCACATCATGCATGCATCTATACATGATTCGTGATGTCACTCCACAAAATGGCGCCATGGCCATCATGCACAACACGCATGTGGCCATGATTGGTCCGTTGCTTCTTCACAGCAATTGAGTTGTTGTTTATAGTACTACCTCTGTACTCCAACTACAAGTATTTCGATACGGAGGGAGTACCTGCATGCAGCCATGAAGCTTCCTTACTTAGCAACAACTGAACTCAACTCCCTAATTAGTAAGGGCCTGAATGAACATATAAAGGCAAATGCATGCGAGAGTGGTTCTGAACTAGCTAGCTCTGAAGGAAAAAGAAGTACTTACGTACGATCTCTGGCCTGAACCACGAAGTGTTACGTAGAAGATGGATCCAGCTGCTGCATGGAGTGGAGATCTATAAAGGAAAGGAGGAGAGGATTCTCTGCTGCATGAACAGGACAAAGGCATGGAATAAGTTCCTACTATCTCCTTGTACACGAGTTGGCCTGAGAAAAGGAGCCAAAAGTTTCCTAAGCCAGCGCTGGGTCCCAACAGCTAGCAAACACCTCGGAGTTGTCAATAGCTACCCAATCCACAATTTAGGTCAACTCTGCTGTCACTGTACTCAAATAGTAGTCGTTCACTGCTCATTTGCCCAGATAGTCGTGGGTGCAATGAGTCAACCAAATGGGACATTGGTTAATCAATCCTCTGACGCCCTTCAAGTTTTGTACTGGATAATAGACTTTCCGCCTTCAAATTATTGTTGCATGCGTACATAAATTGTGTGTTAGTATTTGTTTGTCCTCGAGATTGTTTTTTAGAAAATGATTGGGATCACCAAACGGATAACACGTGTGTCCGCCGCCTCCGTGGTCGTTGAATCTGATTTTAATGAGATTGCTAGAAGCAACGTATTATCTAAACTAGATTTTAGAACCGGGTCGTTATTGCGCTCTCCCCCGCCGCAACAACCGGTGTGTTGTGGGATTTGGATCTGGATCCCCTCCAGAGTAGTGGCACCCATGCTCCTCCCAAGCTTCCCGTCAAGTTGATGCCTCCTCGCATTGTTTGGACCGCCGCCACCGCCGCTCGCCGCTGGCAGAACGTCGACGAGGTCGCCGCCGCTGGCGCCCGCCTCCACCATGAACGTCGTCCTTCACGCTGCGTCCAAACTCAAGCTGCTTCCGCCGTCCTAGGGGAGCACTGGCGTCCACGTCCGCCGCGAGGACCTGCGTCTGCCGTCACTGTGCCGTCCCGAGAGAGCACCGACCTTTCTTTTGGGCGACGTGGTCACTGCTTGCTGCTCACTACAACAAGTTTCTGAAACAAAAAAAATTCAACGAAACCTCTGTTGCAAAAAATTAAATTGCAACAAGACATTTGTTGCAAAAATAATCTGCAACTTGATGTTGCAAAATTTCCGCAACACAAGCCATGTTGCAAACAAAATCGGTAACACGACACGTGTTGTAATGGTTGAAGGTGACCCTCGGCCACTCAATACGTTAGATCCGACCGCTCGCGAGGCAGCGGATCTTTTAAAAAGTTTCACCGACCGACGCGTAGCAGCTCCTTTGTTTTTCTTTTTTTAAAGAAAGAAAGAGAAAGACATGGACGACCTTTCTTCTTCTTTGTCCATCACACTGTAGTAACATGCATGCATCCAGAGAGAAAAGCAAAGGTGTGCACGACGTGGACTTAAAACGAGCAATGTGTCATGTTGCATCACTTGCATGGGTAAAGCTCGCATGCATGATGCATGATCGAGTAGTGAACGACTGCCTGTGTCGCACCCTTTGCTCGTACTTGTACACAAAGGAGAGAAAAGTATGGATGCAGTGGCAGCAACAGTCGACTGGTACTGTGTACATCAGATCATATATCAACTTTGTTCCTTTCTGTCAAAACAAAGGCCGAGCATAAAGAGAGACCAAGGCTTTTCTCCTGAAGGAGGTGATGAGTGAACAACGGTGCCCTAAAGATACGGGCGGTCGAGCTAGCGGCCTCCCCTCCACTCCAGGTCGCATATATATGGGAAGAAAAGTTGCACAGGTGAGAGCTAATATAACCAGCTGGGTGCATGTGTCCCAGGCGAGAACAAATTAAAGCAGAGCCCAGCCTTTCCTTTCTCCCTTTCAAGCAGATAGGAAAGATCAAATTAAAGTACTCCAGAAAGTGGATTCTCTATCATATTTAAACAAGGGGAACAGTGCCGCGTAACAATGATTTTTTTACTAAGCTAACCGAAGAGAACGCCTCTCCTGCATCGTCAGAGAATAGAAGAGAACAATAATAGTGGTGTGTGCAATGGAGAATTAAGCGGAGATCGACATGATCCGACATTCTACCTGCCCATGGGATGCATGGGACCTGCATGCCATTTCTGATCTGCCAAGAAGACGATGATGAGTTCATCTGATCATTCGTTGTTCTTTTTTTCCTTCAAGGCAAAGGAACTGATTACTCCACTAGATCCGTGGTGGAGCCAAGCTGGGTTGAGTTGTTTATGCATGTGGCTGGCGTGGGTAGCATGGCATGCAAGAGACAAGCGCCAATAATTGTACATGCATCTGATGCAGCTTCCTGCATGCGCCTGGACCAGGCTGTCCCAATTTATTTATATTCATGCATGCAAGCATGCATGCCCCTTGCTATGCTATGCTATCTTGGTTACCAGGCTAGGGCTAGATAGCTACACCATGTTAGCCATGTGGAATTGCGGACTCACCAAACATTGCACCATCTGCAAAGGACAATCCAAACCTACGGATTCCTAACGTGTAACAGAAAGGTATACCAGAAATATATAGCGGTCGTAACAAAGAAAACTCGTTGATGTTTCCTCGCAAGGTTACCCGAGCGAACTATCATTTCCCATTACTAGTAAGGTCGGAACGAACGAACGATCCAGAATTGTCAACATATAAATATGCCATGTTGTTGTATAAGGATTTGTCATGTTCTCAAGTAAAAATTGGCATGTTGTATAAAAAGATTATCAGAAAATTGTCATGCTGGAGCAAAGTAATTCCCATGCGTTTTCAGCTATTTGTCAAGATTGCAGCATGGAGAATTGCCGGTCTAATACAAGAAAATGGTGAAAATTGACGCGCTCAAAGATTTGCCATGCTGCCTAAAGGGAATTCCCATGCCACATCAACGAAAAAGTGAAAATTGTCATGTTTCAAAAACAGAAATTGTCATCCCTGTTAGAAGGTATAGAGAGGGAATTGGTGGAATCGTTGATTATTACTTGAACCTCGTGAGCATATATATAGAAGTTACATAATCTTTTTGGAGTACAAGACAAGCCAGAGTACTTCCTAGTCCATCCTATGTTTCCAATCTAATCACGATACTCAACATCCCCCGCAGTCACAACGGTAGCGACGCAGACGGTGAGACTGGAGAAGAATCCCAAGGTAAGCCGACGGACAACCCTCACAGTCGTAACGGTCGATGCATCGCGAAAGTCGTGGCTGGAGTGGAAACCGACGAGGTTGCTCAAGCAAGGCGGTAGCCCTTTGTGCTGTTGTCGAGGTAGCCGAGTGCGTATGGTTGTGTAGCTGTGATCGAGGTAGCCGTGCGAAGAACGCCGTGGTCGATGTCGAGTCGGGGTGGCCGGTGTCGAGGAAGTCGCCGACGAGCCATGAGCGCAAGGAGGCGCCGAGTTAGTCATAGGCGCAGTGATGTCGAAGTGGTGGTGCGCCGGGAAGAAGACGTTGTTGACGACACGTCGCGTCCGGTTTGCCAAGCCCGGGGACACATCGTTGACGAAGGCACGCATCGGTGTTGCTAGCACCGGGCATGCGTAGACGGACGGAGGTGATGTTGACGAGGCGCCGCTCCAGGCTTGGCAGGCCCGGGGACACGTCGTGGATGGAGGCACACATTGGTGTTGCCAACACCGGGATTGCATAGACGGGGACCTGCATGATTTTGTACGCCATGTAGATGAGGCTAGCAGAGAAGGTCTCGACGACGGTTGCGGCGCAAATCGGCATGGGGCCGATGTCGCCCACGGTGGTCGGATTAGATGAAATGGTCGCGGAAGATGACGACAACGCTGCCGATGAGCTGGTGCTGGACGAAGACGAAGAGGGTGGACAAGCGACGCTGCTCAGGTGAGCGAGCGGTAGCGGCGTCGAAGAAGAGCGACGGCCACGGCCTGACGACGACGGCAGCGGCTGGGTTAGGAGCGCGGCAGCGATGCTCGAAGCAGGCGAGGAAGAACCGGACAGCGTGACGAAGACCGACGCAGACGATGGTGTTCCCACGCCGAGGGAAGCGGCGCGACGCATACCACGGGAAGTCGATGCGCGGGGACGGCGAAGTGGACCGCGGGTCGCGGTGGTATGGCCCGAAGGGGCGACACAGCGGCAGCAGCTGGGTCGGGGCGACGACAGGAAGACCGGGCGGCGGCATGGACCGCGTGCCACGGTGCTATGGCCCGAATGGGCGGCACAACAGTTGTGCGCGGGTCGGTGAAGCCACGGGGACGGCCTCGGGCGGCGGCGGGGACCGCGTGTCGCGGTGCTACAACCCGAAGGGGCGATGTAGCAGCGGCTCGCGGGTTGGGCCAGCCGCGGGAAGAACCATTGGCCGATGGCAATGGCCCTACATACGGCGGCGTGGACCGCGTGCCGCTCAGCGACAACTCGAAGGAGCGACGCGAAGGCGGCGGCTACATGGGTAGCCGTCGAGAGGATCTCGGGGCGTCGGCATGGACCGCGTGTCACAGCGCGACGGTTCGAAGGGGTGTCAACGGGAGCGGCGCGTGGGTCGGGGCAGCCGGCGGGAGGAACTCAGAGCGGCGACCTAGCGGTCCGAAGGGACGACGCGACCACAACCTATGGCTCGATCGGCGATAGACACGTGCTCGTGGACGTGCTTGACGAAGACAGACACATAATCGGTTGATCAGACCGACGAAAGCACTGTATGCGCCGTTGCGGGGACGACCCGCAAATCGGAGTCGATGGCGACGATGTCAATGATGTCCTGGGCGATGACGACGAAGACGGACTGGCAATGGAGACCACGCGGACGTGAAGGCATCCCTTGGGCGGCACGTCCAGTCTTGCCGCGCGGTTGATGACGAAGTGGCTGGTGTAGAGTCGAAGCCGAGGTCGGAGTAGAGGCGCGGGGGTCGATGACGGCGGTGGACGACATAAACCGATCGTAGATCGGTATAAAAAACAAAAAGACGACCGACGAGAGAGAAAAACCCAGATCAAGGGATCAGGAAAAAGACACTCTAGGGCAGCCTGTCAACATGACTAGCGGTCGAACCCTAGGTACTGGTGGCGCGGTCCCCGACGACGGTCATGGAGGCCGACCACCCAGGGGGCAGCGCACGGGGTGAAAGCGGCAGCGGCGGATAGGGTTTGGATCGGTTAAGCTGATACCATGTTAGAAGGTATAGAGAGGGAATTGATGGAATCGTTCATTATTGCTTGAGCCTCGTAAACGTATATACATGAGTTACATGATCTTCTTAGAGTACGAGATAAGTTAGAGTATATTCTAATCTATCCTATATTTTCAATTTAATCATGATGCATAACAATCTCAAATGGTCGCTCAAATTGCCATCCTGAACGAACCATTTAGTGTCGCGGCTTGCTCATAAGAGTGTGCGAGAGCGAACGCTTTCGAATTCACGTGAGTCGGACGCCCTGAGGGTGTTCGCTCGAAATGGGTAAAAATCGGACTCAGGTCGGTACCATTTAGATTCGTTTTAGAAAATAAATAAAGTAAAAGCATGGATAGAGGGTTTTTATTCCTATGCAAACGTAAGGTATTTTCTCTATACTATGGTATAGTTTCTATTTCGTAGGCTAGAAACATTATCCTCGATTTAAAGGAATCCAAACATGGCTCTAATCTCATGGTAACTTTTCTTAATTTGGGATAGTTGACACGAATATTCATTGATGAGCGTAGACTCATCTACACCTGATCAAGAAATAATTCATAAGAAATACATTTTTTTAAAAGGCCAAAAATGTACATGGTAGACAATTTGGTGTGTGAGTTGCGTTTCAAATTTCAAATCATTTGGACATATGAGCAGCTGTCAGCAAAAAAGATAAATTGGATCAGAACAATACATGAACAGTAAATTTTTTTACACACTTTAAATTTGTCTTTTTTGTCGAGAGTCACTCGGATGCTCAAATGATCTGAAATTTAAAGCGAACCTCACGCATCAAATTACCTACCATGCAATTTTTTTTGAATTATTTTTTCATCGCAGGTGCAGATTACGTTGGGCACCGAATCGCTGCTATCTAGTGGACATGCATACTATCTTTTTCTATAATGAAGTAGTAACACCTAGTCTCGAAGTTTGTGTATGTTTCCAAATGCAAACATTCCAAATGCCACCTCCTAAGAATTCATATTTTCTTTTTAACAAGAGACATAGCAAATGCTCATATATGCATGCAAGATACATAGCAAATGATTATACATAGCAAAATACATTTGATTAAAGAGTGATTATCATAATTAAAGTCCTTGTGATCCAAGATAGTGGGTACATCACTAGTTAAAGTTTTGACATCTCCAAACCCATTTTTTAATTTTTATCATTAAGATCATTACCCTTCGAACAAACGAGACGCCTTCTAGATAAAGTTGACTCATCTTCAGTCCATTTATCATCTATTTTCATATTATTAAATAAAGATTCAATAGAAGAAGTGCCAATTATTTTAAGATCTTCATCATGATTACGGTAAAAATCGGGTGGAAGAGCCTTTTCTAAGAATTCTCGCTTAACCCTCAATCTAGCGGCCATCTCCTTACTTTCATTAATAGATATTTGGATGGTTTTAATAGTCTCATTAATATCATGATTGGGTGGCAAAATTTTACTTTTAAGAGTTTCCACATCATGAGCAATCATATCCACGTTTCTAGCCATATCGTCAACTTTATGCAATTTTTCTTCTACCATAGTGTTGAAAATCTTTTGAGAACTGATAAATTCTTTAATGGTGTTCGCAAGATTAGTAGGTATCCTATTATTATAAGATGAGTTTCCAAAGGAATTACAATAAGAATTTCCATAATTATTAGAGGAATTATCGGGATACTGTCCAGCATTGAAATTACCTCGATAACCATTGTTGTTGAAATTATTTTGCGGGATAAAGTTCAGATCAATAGCATCACTATTTTGCTCAATCAAAGTAGACAATGGCATATCATGAGGATCAACTTGAGCATTCTTGTTTGCAATCATATTCAGAAGAGCATCCATTTTATCACTCAAAGTAATTTCTTCAACAGAATTTACCTTCTTACCAGTTGGAGCTCGCTCGGTGTGTGTCGGGGATATAACTCCGCGGTGTAACCCGCCCTATTGGGCCGGGTTAACATATTGACAGCTCTACGATCAAGTTTAAGATGGGTCGTGTCATGAGTACAAGATAAGTAAGGCGGCGGCTGAGTAAGTCGCCGGGCGGCCCAACACCTGAAGACGGCGGCTCAAGGCCCACAGGGCGGAAGGCGCCGGCTGGTTTTTCTTGCTTAAGGAGCAAGGCGAGTTAGAGACAGTATAGGTTACGAGTCATGTTATGACCCGGACTCTATTGTAAAACCCTAGGGTCTTGACCTGTATATAAAGGCAAGCCCCTAGGACCGAAAGACTCAAGTTACAATCTATCGAGAGCTAGGTTAGCGATTCTGCACCCTTGTAATCGAGATCTATCCATCAAATACACACAAAGTAGGACGTAGGCTATTACCTCCATCGGAGGGGCCGAACCTGGGTAAACCCGACTCTCTTTCCTGTTCAACCCCTTCGAGTCGCCACCTAGTGGCGATGGCCTCACACCTAAGTCCTTCTACGAGGACATCTGCGGGTTGACAAAACCACGACAGTTGGCGCCCACCGTGGGGCCCTCGCCTGGTGGAGTTGAGTTTTCGAAGGGAATCCTTCCAGGATTTGGGAAGCTTGCGGTTGATCAGATGATTAGTAGTCGTCGCGACAAGATCTACGTCAACAAGACGGATTGGAGCGCTAAGGCTGACTCGGTCGAATACGGGCCTCGAGTTCCCGTTGGGGAGATTGATTCGGAGACCGCCGAGTCGGACATCTACACCAACCTCTACGAGCCGGCTCGGCGCACCCAACCCGGCTAGTGCCAAGGCGGCCGTCGTCACGTCTTCGTCGGTTTCACGCAAGGAATCAGTCTTTCGGACGAGACGGCTTCCAGCGAGAACGTCCTCGTCAACTCGGACGGCGGGTCATCCACGGGAGAAACAGACTCGATCTGTCCTCTTTATGATGGCAGACTTGGGGGCTCGTTAGAAACTGAGTCATCCGGGGAATACGACGAGTCGCCGCGCCAAGTCGCCGTCTACATGTCAGGAGCTACAATGGTTCCCGATCCAGCCATAGCTGGAGGATCCGGCGGGTCAACCAAAACGCCGGCTCAAGCCATGACCGATCTCATGGCTGAGATGGCAAAACTCATGGATACCGCAGTTACCGCAGAAAATCAGGAAGAGCGCAATGTGGAGCTAACCAAACTGTGTAGCCAGATAGTTGAGGTGGAGAAGGAGATTGACGCGGAAAACACATGGATGGCGGAGCTACAAGCTCGTATACATCAAGAGACGGAGCACCTTAAGGCTGAGGCTTGGTGGTTAGGAGTTCATAGGGAAGCATCAGAGGCGGTTTACGAGAGGCGACGCCACCGCGGGCTCCCACCGAACCTTGAGCCACAATAGCTTTTTAATACCCCACAACAGACACCAGGGACTATTCAACCACCTGGGAATCGGCAAGAGGAACCGGCTCAACCTCCGCCGGCTCATTCCCCGCCTCGACGATTCCAGACTCCGCGGGGTCATTTCTCCAACCCTGTTGATAACATGCTAGCAGCAACCCAGAATTTGGAAGCACTGCCTATTAACGGAAACTCCCCCGTTGAGGTTGAAGCTAGGAACGCTATTGAGATGCTGAAAACAGCCTTGGTGCAACAGGTGCAGTATTCATACAGCCGGGATCGGATGCATTCCACTCCCTATGCTAGCAAAGGCCGCCATGTGGAGTCAACAGTAGGAAAATCAGGATACCATGCTTATCCCCGGTACTCCGTGCCGAGCGCATGCCCAAAGACTTCAAGGGCCTTCGTAAGGTGCCAAACTACACGGCGGATCTTGAGCCGACATCTTGGATCGAGAGCTACGAGTTGGCGATGGATATGCTGGATGTCAGTGATGCTGTATGCGCCAAGTATTTAACCATGATGTTGGAGGGACCAGCTCGGACGTGGCTGAAAAACTTGCCGCCCAACTCTATCAACACATGGACAGAGCTGAAGGAGCGTTTGATCAAAAATTTCCAGGGAACCTGCAAGAAGCCTGTGACAATAGTAGACCTACAACTTTGCGTTCAGAGAGTGGATGAATCCACCCACCATTGGACCCGCCGGGTCTCGGAGATTATCCACTCATCAGACAGCATCCCGGCGGCTCAAGAGGTCCTAATTTTGGAAAAGAATTGTCACTTCTAGCCATTGGTTCAGAAGCTCGGACGACTCAAGCAAAAGGTACAAGATATGGGCGACTTAATGGATGTCCTAACCAGATATGCCGAGCCAGATAGCACGAAGGATCCCGGCTCAGATGAGGACAAGACCGCTAAAGGCAAAAAGGCTGAATGAGGAAAGGGTCAACATGGTCACGGTGGTAACTAGGGGGCTCCAAAATAATAAGCGGAAGCAGCCTGATGGCGGGCCAGACTTCGTTGCCAATACTAACACTAATTTCAAAAATCAGCATCGCAACGGTCGCCCCGGAGGGGCTTACAATGGGAATAAGCCTCGCAACTATGAGGAGGCGATTAAAGCACCTTGTCCTAAGCACAACACTCAGGATAAGCCGTCTACCCACTCCTGGGAGAACTGTTACATCATGCAAGAGTTCCGTAACCAGGCTTTCCAAAATAATCCAGGAGGTAATGGTGGGGGACACCCGGGTCAGCACGGACTTGGCGGGACACAAGGTGGCTCGGGGGCTGGTTTCCAACAACATGTAAATCACGGCAATGGGCAGCATCCTGGCCAAGGCGATCAGCATAATAACCAAGGAGGATTCCAAAGTAATCCCAAGCAGCTGAATAACGGTCAGTACCACTAGTACCTAAACCCCTGAACAAAGTTTGTGCTCTGGAGGGTTTTACAAGGAAAGAAATCTATACCTTCAAGAAGAAAACAAGCCAGCCCTAGAACACATGTGGCCTTATTATACTTAGAGCCGCCGGCTCCTTTTTTTGTAATTTCTTCCCCCTTGCAAATTCTGTATATACTTCTTTATGTTTCGAGTATAAATAAAGCCGTCGTATTTTGCCGTTTCAGCCTACAAATTGAGCTCGAGTCTTTATTTTTCAAAACGATTGGGCATTTGGGGGCTTCCAGCTCATCGAGCTTAGCTTTCTCACCCTCTTGACCCGGCAAAAATAAACGCCATATATGGTTAAACCTGCCTGTATGCTTGATGCGACTCCGATCAGATGACCCCGTGTACTCTTGACGAGTCAATCCTTTTTGGACCCTGAACTTGTCAGAGTTAAAACACTGGCTTGAGTCATGAGAGAGCCGGCATACAGAGAGCTAGGATAAACCATGGGTTATCATACCCGCTTCATTGAAGCAAAACTTAAGCCTTGAAAGCCGGTCTTTTCCTGTCGAGCCTCGAAAGCCGACAATTACCTTGATATCATGAGGATATGTTATTTGCATTATATCATTCACATCATCATCGCATCATGCTAGCACGGTCATACTTATGCGGAAAACTGATTTTCAGATCAGTATATATCACAAGGCATTTGTGAACACATATAAAGCCTTTGGGCCGATAAACATCGTGGTTATGATAACCAGGATCGTGCGGTTAAAACCTTCAAAGCTGGTTTCGAAACAGCCGCCTTATATTTCTGAGCTTCCAAAGCCAGTTCCTAACGGTACTATGTGCTGTAATCACCACATAAAATGTTTCGGGCACACCCTGTTCTCATTACCGGTTCACATATGAAATACCCGGGTTATCAGCTGCATGACCAACATAAAATTATATTATTGGGAAAAAGCCAAAAGTACTTTGAGCGTTGAATGCCAGTTTAAAAAATAAACTGGAGTAACCGGGTTGAACAATTGAGCTCACATAGTGGCCAGTTGACAAGTCATATAATCTTCAACATTGTTGAAAGAGAGACTGTTAAAATCTAGAAGATCAAGACCCTCTGCCGGCCCATTTTCTCAGTTCTTCCTTGCCAAAAAGCATTCGTCAATAAAAAGAATATGCGAATGACAGGACGGCAGAACAACAAAAGGGTATCAAGCCCAGGATTATAAATATTTTGCACCAACAAAGGCGCAAACGTGCATGATGGCACGACACATCAGTTTTTTCAGAAAGCTACCTCTATTACAAGATCAAGGATCCACAAATTGTTTTTTTACCCATACATGGGGGCTTAAGCTGACAAGGTAATGATTGAGAGGCTCACACTGACTCACCGACCATGTCATCCGGGTCAGTTGCGGGCTAATCTTGCGCGTGAGATGCCTCCGGGTTATCCACCGCTTGGTCTTCTGGCTCTTGTATCTGAAGGTTATCCACGTCCCAGTTGCAGTGGGATAAGGCTTGGAACACAGCCTCATCATCAAAGATAGGAGACGGGTCAACTTCAGGGGCAAAGATGTGCTTACGCCGTTGAGGAGCCAGGTTTACTGATATTAAACTCGGTGGTGGAATCCGAGAATGGTTGGCATCATAAGCCGCCTGATAATTCTTCAGTTTCATTTCAGATACCAACTGAGTGGACAATACTTGAGCGGCTTTGACAGAGGCAATATAGTCCTCCTGAGTAAATTTTGACCCGTCATTCTTGAACTCGGGGAAGCCTTTTGTTAATTCAGCCAGGTCAAGCTCCTCTCCGTAAGCTAGGGCCCGACTCAATGAATATATCGCGCCGGATCGGGTGGCTGACCTTTTTAGCTCTGGAATTTGCTGTGGGATGGTTGAAAGGCAGTACAGCACGTTTTTAATAAGCTTTAAGGGCTGCTTATCTCCCATCATTGCCTTGATTGCAAGATGACTCCCAGTATAGAGTTGCTCTGTCAGAGAATAAACAGCCTTAAGCATCAGTGGGCTATTATCATAAAAGTTGCTAGTCCGGGGGCCTGCAAAATAGAATCAATGCATCAGTCTCCAGGTGATTTATATCTGTACCCCAAGAAGACGAGAGGTTATATATACTTACCAAAAACAGCTTGGGTCATCTGGGCAATGTGCTATTTTAACCCGGACAGTTCCTCGGCGCTGAGTTTGAGCTGGCCCTCAGCATCTTCTGCAAGCTTTAGCAGAGTCGCCTTTTCAGCTTCAAAGGATTTCTTCTCCTGCAAAAAGCCTGCCTTGGCATTTTCTAGTTCAATCAATGAGAGTCAAAGTTTTTCTTCAACCTCTGCTCTGGAGGTTTGCCCCTTTTTCAGGTCCTTTTTCAAGCCGGCTACGCTTGATTCGGCCGTCTTCAAAGCTTCCTGCATAGTAAATGAAATTTATGTCAAGTCCCAAGCAAATTGCAAGCAATATATTTGGCACTTGGGGGCTAATGTATATCAGTTCTTTCGACATTAAGGATACGGACAAGACCCGACTCATCTCAAGAAGATGAGCCAGCCCTTGAGGGCTACAGGTCGAAGTTCTTCTAATTATTAAGACCCGACTCATCTCAAGAAGATGAGCCGGCCCTTGGGGGCGACAGGTCGAAGTTCTTCTAATTATTAAGACCCGACTCATCTCAAGAAGATGAGCCGGCCCTTGGGGGCTACAGGTCGAAATTCTTCAAATTATTAAGACCTGACTCATCTCAAGAAGATGGGCCGGCCCTTGGGGGCTACAGGTCGAAGTTCTTCAAATTATTAAGACCCGACTGATCTCAAGAAGATGAGCCGACCCTTGGGGGCTACATAGGGATATATGGTATGAACACATAAAGAGGAATGTACCTCGTATTTATTCTTCATTATACTAACGAGGCCGATTTCCATTTCGCGGCTCGTAACCAGGCGGTCCAGACAGGCGGCATGAAGATCTTCAACACTAAAATTTTCATAATTTGGGAGCTCCAGGTTGGTCTTCCCCTTCTCTTGAAGCACTTCCTCATCCTTAGCAATTGTTGGGGAACGCGACAGAAAACAAAAAAATTCGGTACTGCGAGCACGCCCAGGATCACTATGGAGATGCATACAAGGTTTGATCTGATCCGTACCGACTCGTAGCGCAACGGAAGTAGAGTCGATGAAGATCGGTGGTGCAGATCCCCGCAACTAGGATTTACAACCTCCCAACCGCGAGGATGTTCTCCCTCGTCGGACAGCCCTTCGGGAGGCGGTCGGACAGTCCCTCGGACGATGTCACGGACAACCCTTCGGGAAGACCATCGAAGCTCGAACAGAAACTCGGACAGCCCTCCGGGAGGACCCTGGAACAGCCCCTCGGGCAAAAGATCGAAACTACGACCTCTCTACAGGGTTGCACACATACGGTGTCAGCTATCCGGCAGGGCTTCGCCGTCCAGAACTAGTTCCTGCCGGAACCCAGACAGCCTTTCGGCTCTGCGAAACTATTTCGCGGGGAGGGAGAGAGAAGGCCAGATCATGCATGGCATTTGTATGTTGAGAAAGAGTGAGTGTGGAGAGTGCATCTCCACCTCTATTTATAGGAAAACTCAAGGGGTAGGGTGGCACTTGAAAAACCCAAAAACCCCATGAAAGGTGTCCTTCACAAGGGCATAAAGGGAAAGCAAGTGGGGGCAAGTGAGGCTCCAAGGTGGAGCCCACCTTGGCCGGCCAGCCCTCCTAGGGCACCCCAAATGGGTGCCCTTATCCTTCCATGTCATCCCCTCAAGATATTTTCACCATCCAACCATAACCATAAATGCATTTTCACTATTCACGAAACCAATTTTTCGTGACCGATAAATCCGAAAATATTTCTATGGGTCCTAGAATAATTCCAGTACCCACTAAAACAATTCTAGACACGTTCTGAAACATTTTCAGATCAGTAATTTTCATGTGTGAAAAGCAACCAAAGCGGTTCCGGCAGTCCGGAACATTTCCGGTTTTTGTCTCTGAAAAATCTCAGAAGTTACCAGAACAATTCTGGTACCCTTCAATAATTTCCAGGCGTGTGCCACAACCAATTTGACTTAATGGTATACTCCGAAACAACTTTTCGGTTTTACCGAAACTCTTCCGGTGTTCTCTCTCCGGAACTCTTCCGTTGTCTCCGAAACTTTTCCGGTGATTTTCTCTCAGACTCCCTGTCTAGTATTCAACAAATAGATGACCCTTAAGCATGTGACCCTATAGGTTCGGTGAAGTATAGACATGAGGGGAACACTTTCCGATCAATGATCAACATCGGAGCCGTGGACACCCATATTGACCCCTATACCCACACGAATAAATATTCGAGTGAACCATTAGTTTGCCGTGTGCTATTCCTGTTGCTTCGCTATATGATACAAACACCCGAGGTGAGAGTTGTCGGCATCCCCATGGATCAACAACTTGTCCACTATGCCAGTTACCTCGTTACCGGTTTTGTTCTCCTTACTCGTTTCCGTGTTTCGGCATCCCTGTGATCAAATCACATTGTGTCTGGCCAGAAAATGATGGATACCGTAACACCGAGAGGGCCCAAGAATATCTCTCCATCGTCGGAGGAGCAAATCCCAATCTTGAGCTACCAAGTTACTTGTCATACTTTTCCGTGAACCCGTAAGCCGCCGTAATGGCCACACTTGTACATGTGACGTTTAACAAACCCCAAAGTTCACGAAGAAAGTACGAAGGAACTCGATACTCTCATGGTCTAAGGAATTATGCAAACGTTAACTATCTCTGTGTTATTAACCATTAACTTGTGACGAATCTATCTCATAGCATAACATCAAATCGGGTCGATTCAACACAAGTGTTCTACCAACAATGTGCCCTCAAAATTGCTGGCATAGACATGTCCATGATCAGGAAAACAGGATCATCATGCAATACTTGAGCTAGTCTTAGAGGCATGACTAGGAATACTTTTTACCGTTTATTGTACCACACGTGCACATGAGTTTCCCTCCGAGCCTCGTGGATATTGTAGACTCGGGAATCATTGCAGTTACAACATGGATCATAAACATTTATTACAAACCAGGAGATACCAAGTAACTATTATTACTGCCTCTAGGGCATATCTCCTACAGACTCCCACTTGCACTAGAGTCATAATCCAGTTACATGGCTTCCCTAACACCAATGGCTATCCGGTGTTGCTCATGCTTTGCTCGTGGTAGAGGCTTTGTCATCGGGTCTGACACGTTCAGATCCGTGTGAACTCTGCGTACTTTCACTAAACCCTCTTCAACATGATGTCGAATGAGTTTATATTTGCGTTGAATATGCCTTGTCTTATGGTGTGAACTTGGCTCCCTTGCTTGAGCCACAGCGCCACTATTATCACATTAGATCTCCACCGGGTCCAGCGCACTTGGCACCACACCAAGGTCTTCAAGAAATTGCTTGATCCCGACAGCCTGCTTGGAGGCTTCTGAAGCAGCAACATATTCCGCCTCCATCGTAGAATCCGCCACAGTCTTTTGTTTGGAACTTTTCCAATCAACCGCGCCACCGTTCAATATGAAAACATAGCCTGATTGAGATTTGAAGTTATCTGGATCAGTCATGAAGCCTGCATCAGTGTAACCACTTACAATGAGCTCTTCATCACCTCCGTACACAAGGAGTAAATCGTTGGTCCTTCTGAGGTACTTAAGAATACCCTTGACTGCTGCCCAGTGTTCCAATCCTGGATCACTTTGGTACCGGCTGCTAACACTTAGCGCATAGGAAACGTCCGGTCTTGTACATAGCATGGCATACATAATAGAACCAACTGCCGAGGCATATGGAACATCATTCATCTGTACTCGCTCATCGAGAGTCCGAGGACACTGATTCTTGCAAAGCACTGTACCAGGTGACATGGGGAGTAGGCCTTTCTTGGAGTTCTCCATGTTGAACCTTTTCAACACCTTGTCAATGTACATGCTTTGGCTAAGCGCTATCAGGCATTTTGATCTATCCCTATAGATCCTGATGCCCAATACGTATGCCGCTTCACCTAAGTCCTTCATTGAAAAACTCTTCTTCAATGAGTCTTTTATTTCGCTAAGAAAATTCACGTCATTTCCAATCAACAATATGTCATCCACATACAAGATTAGAAATGCTTTTGCGGTCCCACTAAACTTCTTGTAAACACAAGATTCTTCGTCATTCCTGAT
Source organism: Elymus sibiricus (assembly GCA_039707655.1). NCBI lineage: Eukaryota > Viridiplantae > Streptophyta > Magnoliopsida > Poales > Poaceae > Elymus > Elymus sibiricus. Next base: position 361,224,961 of record CM077671.1, read on the forward strand.
GAAGCCCAACTGTTTGATCACTTCATCAAAACGAATGTTCCAGCTCCTTGCCACTTGCTTCAGACCATAAATGGCCTTTTGAAGTTTGCATACCTTTCCAGCATCCTTATGAACGACAAAACCTTCAGGTTGTATCATGTATACATCTTCTTTGAGGTTTCCATTTAGGAAAGCCGTTTTGACGTCCATCTGCCATATTTCATAATCGAAATAAGCAACAATTGCTAGTAATATCCGAACAGACCTAAGCATAGCTACGGGCGAGAAAGTCTCGTCGTAGTCCTCTCCTGGAACTTGCGTTAACCCTTTCGCGACAAGTCTAGCTTTGTGGATTGTAATGTTACCATCCGCGTCTGTCTTTCTTTTGAAAATCCATTTACAACCAATGGGCTTAACGCCTTCTGGAAGTTCTTCCAAGTTCCAAACTTGGTTTTCGTACATGGATTCCATTTCGGATTTCATGGCTTTGTGCCATTCCCTTGAGCTAGGCCCTGCCATTGCTTCCTTGTAGTGCGCAGTTTCATCGTCTTCAAGAATGAAATTTTCGTTATGAAACCACTCAGGTGGCTGGATAGCCCTACCTGATCTGCGCGGTTCAGTTACAACCTTGTCTGAAGTTACCGCATCATATGCGATGACTTCCGGATCGGTTGTATGGATAATTTGCGGAATTTCTTCCGGTTCCTTAGCCATATCAACGGTCGCCGAAGATTCACTAATCTCATTAAGTTGTACTGTCCTCCCCCTTAATTCTTTAGCGAGAAAATCTTTCTTGAGAAAGTGTCCAACTCTTGCAACAAACACTTTGCCCTCGGACTGGTTGTAGAAGGAATACCCAATGGTGTCTTTGGGATAACCTACAAAGTAACATTTGTCTGATCTGGGATCGAGTTTGCTTGGTTGTAAACGTTTTACATAAGCTTCACAACCCCAAACCTTGAGAAGCAACACATTGGGTTTCTTCCCATACCATAATTCAAATGGCGTCGTCTCAACAGACTTAGACGGTGCCCTGTTTAATGTATAAGCGGCAGTAAGTAGTGCGTGACCCCAAAAAGATATTGGAAGATCTGTAAGAGACATCATCCACCTTACCATGTCTAACAGGGTTCGGTTACGTCGTTCCGACACTCTGTTTCGCTGTGGAGTTCCGGGAGGCGTAAGCTGTGAAACGATTCCACGGTCACTCAGATGTTGGCTAAACTCATGACTAAGATATTCGCCCCCACGATCTGATCGCAGAAATTTAATCCTTTTGTTACGATGATTTTCTACCTCATTCTGAAATTCTTTGAACTTTTCAAAGGTTTTCGACTTATGCTTCATCAAGTAGATATAGCCATACCTACTTAAATCATCAGTAAAAGTCACGAAGTAAAAATACCCACCCCGTGCGGCCGTGTTCATTGGACCACATACATCACTATGTATTATTTCCAATAATTCACCCGCCCATTCAGGATGCCCCGTGAATGGCGTCTTGGTCATTTTTCCCATCAAGCAAGCCTCACATGTGTCAAATGATTCAAAATCAAAAGACGGTAAAACTCCATCTTTATGGAGTCTTTGCATGCGTTTCTTTCCGATGTGGCCAAGATGACAATGCCACAAGTAAGTGGTGGTGGTATCAGTCTTCTTAAGATGTTTAGCATTCACGTTAAAGACATTATTTTCCCATTCAAGATTTAGTATGAAAAGGCCCCCAACAATGGGTGCAAATCCATAAAACATATCCTTACAATAAAGTGAACAACCATTGTTCTCTGACTTGTAGGAGTACCCATCGTGCACTAAACATGATCCAGAGATAATGTTTCTACACAATGTCGGAACAAAATAACAGTTACCTAGTTCTAAGGTAAATCATGAAGGGAGACGTAGAGGCATAATGCCGACGGCTTGAGCGGTGATCCCAGCACCGTTCCCGACGCGCATCACGACTTCATTCTTTGCCAGCTTGCGCACCTCCTGAAGCCCCTGTATCGAGTTGCAAATGTGAGCTACCGATCCGGTATCAAATACCCGAGACTTAGAATTTTCGCTAGCAAGCAAAACGTCAATGACATTAACTTGTATAACAGTTATACCTTTCTTCTTATCAGCCAGGTACTTCTTGCAGTTTCTCTTCCAGTGTCCTGCGCCTTTGCAGTAGAAGTACTCAGTTTCAGCCTTGGCTCCGCCTTAGAGCTGCTTTGGGAGCCGGTCTTACCGGCGCCCTTGCCCTTCTTGGACTTGCCTTTCTTTTTGAAACTGGCGGTTTTATTCACAAACAACACTTGCTTGCGATTTTTCCGCAGTCCTCCTTCAGCAGTTTTCAGCATGGCAAGCACCTCATTAGGTGTTTTGTCCATCCCATTCATGTTGTAATTCATGATAAAACCGTCGTAAGACAGGGGGAGTGAACCGAGCAACATGTCCATAACATGCTCTGGCGGAAGTGGAAATTCCAGGGTTTTAAGCCTCTCAGCGTAGCCAATCATATTGACTACGTGCTCGCCAACTGAACTGCCCTCGGCCATCTTGGTCTCCGTCATCATTTTCATGATATCAAAACGTTTAGACCGTGCATTAAACTTGTACAGAGCATCGAATTCCTTGATCATATCAAAGGAGTTATGGAATTCAAAACGTTTTTGAAGCTCTGAACTCATGCAAGACAGCATGAGGCACTGCACTAAGTTGAAATCATCATCCTTAGTGGCCCAGACACTTTGTTCATCTGCCGGGGCGGTTGCCGCCGGCTTAGGCGGAAGAGGTCCGTCAAGCACGTACACTTTCTTAGAACTCCTGAGGACAATCCTCAGGGTATGGACCCAGTCCGCATAGTTGTTTCCATTTGCAGCTAACTTCTCTTTCTCTAACATCGGGCCTAAGTTGAACGGTGCGTTGCGAGCCATTTGATCTACAATGGCAAACACAAAATCACTTTTTAGACATTGTTCATAATTAATTTGTGCACTAGTGAATAAACAAATTTATTCTAAGGTGCGCTCCCACTCAAATCAATATCTCCCATTATTGATTGTGAGTGATTCAAGACCCATATTTCAATTCAACGTCACGGTTCGAGATGAACTCAAATGGCGTGAACTTCAATCGGTAGGCAAACTTGCCGATCACATCTCTATGTGATTCTTGTTCATCTTTCGATGCATGTGTTCTGAGCTCAGGACTGTCCTGCCTGAACGTCAAGTCAACCAAGTGATCTCGCTGCGAGGTCTCAACTCACCCGCCTCACACTTCTCTAATCATTCGCACCCATGGAGATCATGTGATGCCCCGAAAAGATAGGTGCCATGACAGTGCTACACTTGGGAGAACACTAACTACTTGATATTTTTGTGAGAGATCACCCTAATAAAAGGTGACTACCGCGCAATCAAAAGGGTGCATCATAAGGGATGAACATCTCAAGCAATTCATAATAGCTTGATATGGTATAGCCCCTTCTGACGGAGAAGTCAAGTATTTCTTCGTCTTCGACATTCGCGTTGGTGTTCACCTTTGTGAAGATTGGCACCACCTTGTCGATGCATCAGATAATATTGCTATCTCCATAGCAGATAAAATAAATGCATTACTCAAGGTTGACACGCAGGTCATTAAAGTGACAATCATACGGCTCCAGCCATCATGTCGAATCATAACATGCAGGTCATGTTAATTTACATTATATAGTCATCTCATACATAATAAAATTGAATATGAGCATTGCTATACCACATCTCATGCACATCCTGCAAAACCAAGTTAGACGCCTCTAATCGGTTTATGCAAAATTTTATTTTACGTGGCTTCTAAGGTTTTGACTTAAACCGCAGCTACCAACGTTCATCATCAAGTATGATTATTCAAGTTGCTAGATTAACTTTCCAGGGTGTATGAAACACGAGATAATAAAATCTCGAGCCCCATACTAAACTTCGTCATACGCATGACCCCCGTGCAGATCACATCTGCATTGCCCTTTCGTCTGCGAAACATCCATCTTTCTCAACTATGGTGGAACCCAAAGACATTGAAGCACTTTGTAGATCTGTCAATCAGCATACTCAGGAGCAGCATGAAAGGATCGCGGACTGCCAGAACTTTGTCAGATTCCACCATGCCGTCAAGATCAGGACTACGCAAATTCACGGGAAGCAACAAGAATATCGGGTAATAGATTTCATCTACTACCCGCACAAATAATTTTCAGCAATAGATCTTATCTACTACAAAATTATAATATGCAATACCGATACATCTTATGTATTCTAGATCATAACCTGCGTCTACTCATAGCCTGGCTCATGATGCCACTGTTGGGGAACGCGATAGAAAACAAAAAAATTTGGTACTGCGAGCATGCCCAGGATCACTATGGAGATGCATACAAGGTTTGATCTGATCCGTACCGACTCATAGCGCAGCGGAAGTAGAGTCGATGAAGATCGGTGGTGCAGATCCCCGCAGCTAGGATTTACAACCTCCCAACCGCGAGGATGTTCTCCCTCGTCGGACAGCCCTTCGGGAGGCGGTCGGACAGTCCCTCGGACGATGTCACTGACAGCCCTTCGGGAAGACCCTCGAAGCTCGAACGGAAACTCGGACAGCCCTCCGGGAGGACCCTCGAACAGCCCCTCAGGCAAAAGATCGAAACTACAACCTCTCTACAGGGTTGCACACATACGGTGTCAGCTATCCGGCAAGGCTTCGCCGTCTAGAACTAGTTCCTGCCGGAACCCAGACAACCTTTCGGCTCTACGAAACTATTTTGCGGGGAGGGAGAGAGAAGGCCAGATCATGCATGGCATTTGTATGTTGAGAAATAGTGAGTGTGGAGAGTGCATCTCCACCTCTATTTATAGGAAAACTCAAGGGGTAGGGTGGCACTTGAAAAACCCAAAACCCCCATGAAAGGTGTCCTTCACAAGGGCATAAAGGGAAAGCAAGTGGGGGCAAGTGAGGCTCCAAGGTGGAACCCACCTTGGCCGGCCACCCCTCCTAGGGCACCCCAAATGGGTGCCATTATCCTTCCATGGCATCCCCTCAAGATATTTTCACCATCCAACCATAACCATAAATGCATTTTCACTATTCACGAAACCAATTTTTCGTGACCGATAAATCCGAAAATATTTCTATGGGTACTAGAATAATTCCAGTACCCACTAAAACAATTCTGGACACGTTCCGAAACATTTTCAGATCAGTGATTTTCATCTGTGAAAAGCAACCAAAGCGGTTCCGGCAGTCCGGAACATTTCCGGTTTTTGTCTCTGAAAAATCTCAGAAGTTACCAGAACAATTCTGGTACCCTCCAATAATTTCCAGGCGTGTGCCACAACCAATTTGACTTAATGGTATATTCCGAAACAACTTTTCAGTTTTACTGAAACTCTTCCAGTGTTCTCTCTCCGGAACTCTTCCGTTGTCCCCGAAACTTTTCCGGTGATTTTCTCTCAGACTCCCTGTCTAGTATTCAACAGATAGATGACCCTTAAGCATGTGACCCTATAGGTTCGGTGAAGTATAGACATGAGGGGAACACTTTCCGATCAATGATCAACATCGGAGTCATGGACACCCATATTGACCCCTATACCCACACGAATAAATATTCGAGTGAACCATTAGTTTGTCGTGTGCTATTCCTGTTGCTTCGCTATATGATACAAACACCCGAGGTGAGACTTGTCGGCATCCCCATGGATCAACAACTTGTCCACTATGCCAGTTACCTCGTTACCGGTTTTGTTCTCCTTACTCGTTTCCGTGTTTCGACATCCCTGTGATCAAATCACATTGTGTCTGGCCAGACGATGATGGATACCGTAACACCGAGAGGGCCCAAGAATATCTCTCCATCGTCGGAGGAGCAAATCCCAATCTTGAGCTACCAAGTTACTTGTCATACTTTTCCGTGAACCCGTAAGCCGCCGTAATGGCCACCCTTGTACAGGTGACGTTTAACAAACCCCAAAGTTCACGAAGCAAGTACGAAGGAACTCGATACTCTCATGGCCTAAGGAATTATGCAAACAGTAACTATCTCTGTGTTATTAACCATTAACTTGTGACGAATGTATCTCATAGTATAACATCAAATCGGGTCGATTCAACACAAGTGTTCTACCAACAATGTGCCCTCAAAATTGCTGGCATAGACATGTCCATGATCAGGAAAACAGGATCATCATGCAATACTTGAGCTAGTCTTAGAGTCATGACTAGGAATACTTTTTACCGTTTATTGTACCACACGTGCACATGAGTTTCCCTCCGAGCCTCGTGGATATTGTAGACTCGAGAATCATTGCAGTTATAGGATGGATCATAAACATTTATTACAAACCAGGAGATACAAAGTAACTGTTATTACTGCCTCTAGGGCATATCTCCTACAGCAATAACCTTTGTTAACACCCTGGAGACCTCAGGAGCGGTGTAACTCGCCCCAGTAATAACAACCTCCTCAGGGGCATCTTCAGTTGCCGCTGAAGGATTGGGCGGATTAAGGTTGGCTGCTTGTGTAGCTTCAATAGTCAAGGCGTCAGTACTGGCTGGCTCAGACGGAGGAGGTAGGTCGGTTTGGACTTCCTGAGGGTCTTCAGATTGATCAGTATGAATTTCAGGAGCCGCCAGATCAGAAATTTCTGGCTCAAGGGATTCAGGATTAACAGAAGACCCGTCTGTTTTCCTTTTCTTGGCCTTGGCTCTGCAGAATGAAGAGTGCAGTATAAAACATGGGTAGAGACAATAGTCTACTCAAATAGGCAAAATGACACGAGGAATTTACCGGGATTGATAACGAAGGGTGCTAGTTTGGATGCAGTAGAGTCACCCGACGAAGGTGGCGACTCCTGACAAACCAAGACATAGGAATTAAAAGTTGACACATCAAGTCAAAACCTCCTTGGAGAATAGGAGCGTTAAATACCTTGGCTGGTCGTTTTCGGGCTGCTGATTTATCAGGTAAGCCGTCACCAAGATCACCACTCCCACTCCGGGTCTGACACCTAGACTGGTGCTGAATTTTCTTCAAAACAAAGTGAGGGTCCAGATGAGCGTCCGGGTGAGAGAAGCCTACCTTCCGAACAACTCGCCTTGTTTTTAATAAGGGCAACGGTTCCGAGTCGGAAGAGATGGAAATTACCTCAACATCGCCCGCACGGCTTGTTTCGACATCGCCCTAAGAAGAAGATGCGTCAGCTAGGTTCAATGAAATGCAAACAAAAGATAAAATTTACCTCTGATCGAGTATCAGTGGCAGCTGCTTCGTCCATGTCAGAGGGCCCTTCTACAGCCGCCTTATTCTTCTTATTACTTGGGGTGGCTTTGGGCTTATTAGTTGTAGTTTTACTTCATTTTCTGCCCCAAAAGGAAGACGTGACCTGTAAAATTAAACAGTCAGAGCAAGTGGGCAAAAGGCTAAAAGTCTGCTCGGGAAGCCGGATTAAGGTGTCAAAGGTTTATACCGGAGGAATCGGGTTAAGGGCATAGAAAGGCTTCAACCCGTCCTTGCTACAAGTTTCTTGGTTTTCACCTAGCAGCTTCTTCACAATCCGGTTTATCTCGCCAACCTCCAAAGAATAGTTGTTGTACCGTTGAGCGTCATCCAAGTCGCCAGAGTAAGCATACATCAAGTCATTGTGAAGACTTAACGGCAAAATCCTCCAAGACACCCAACACCGGGTTAAATCGACTCCAGTTAGCCCGTTGGCTAGCAGAGCCCTCAATTTCGGATAAATATGGGCATGTTGAGAACGCTCCTCTTGAGGAGCCCAACCAGGAAGTTTGAAATCCATGGGGAGGCGGTTGGGTCTATAACCCGGCAAGGGATTTTCGTCAGCAGGGACGGTATTCCGACAATAAAACCAAGTCTTGGTCCACCCCTTAGGATGACTTGGTAGGGTGGCAACAGGAAAAAGGATGTCTTTCCGCCTCTGGATTGAGACCCTGCCAAGTTCTAGGCCAGGGCCGTCTGCGCATTCGGTCTGCCGGTTCAAATAGAAGAATTCCCTGAAGAGGGAGACGGTGGGTTCCGTTTGTAGATATACCTCACAAAATACTTGGAACTAGCAAAGGTTCGATATGGAGTTGGGACCCAGGTCTTGAGGATGAAGATGTAAGAAGTGCAAGACGTCTCGAAAGAATTTTGAACCGGGGGGCGAAAAACCTCTCTGAAGGTGATCCAAGAATATCACCACTTCTCCCTCCTCTGGGTTTGGGATATTCTCTCCAAGGATGACCCGCCAGCCAACCACATTTTGAGGCGGCAGAAATCCATGTTCCTCGTAATCTTTCAAGATAACCTCAGAAACCTGAGTGGCCAACCAGTTGCAGGCTTTAGATTCCGACATAATGAGTCGCCTGGATAAAGAAAAAGGGAGGCGGCTTAAGCAAAATGTTCAAATAAGGGGATCTAAGTATCTACGATGGAAAAGTTGCCTTGTGAAGAGCCGAAGCCTTAGTACAGCAATTTAACGCATGGCGGGTTACAACTATTGAGCCGGCAGGGCGACTCATGCTAAAAATCATAGACCTCTAAAATTTTGCTAAGTGTAAGACAAACAAATTTCCCCAGGAACAGCGACGACTATGGATCTAAGAATAGCCCCAAAAGGCGAAATATTTGCTAGCCCTAATGGAGAAACGGAGAAGCAATGACAGTACAGTTCATCTAATGCTGAGGAGGATTAAAGTATGTTATACACGAAATAGAACCAATGTTTCCACCGTTTTGTTTTTGTGATTAAACCTGCGGGATCTATTTGTGAAACTAACGATGGTGATTAACTGAAGAGAAGCTACCGAAGAACTCAAGAACTTTGATGAACTACAATGGATCTAGGTCAGAGGAGATAACTTACTTGAGTAGTCACCGGTGGGGGAACGTGCGGATGTTTGCCCGGTGAGGAAGAAATGCCGCGACGGTCTTGGGAGTGCTCGTCGGAGACGAGGAAATAGCAGCGGTGGTGCGAGGAATCTTCGGGCTTGAGGAAGAAGAAGGAGTGAAGAGGCGAAGTGAAAAGTGAAAAGGGTACCCCCTGGTAAATATATAAAGGGAGGGATCTCAAAGAGGCAACTGACGAGCGTGACAATCGAGGAAGCGCAGTAAATTTCAGGAAACAAAGGCGCCTCGATCTTCGGGATAAACAGATATGGCCAGATTCGCCATGATGTCATTATTGTTTTTCTGAATTAACGACGGATGACATCACAATAGATGAACGCTGGAGAGATGACAAGTATGGAAGCATTACATGCCGGCGTTATGAGATTCATCGAGAACACAAATCCAATATTGAGCCGCCAAAGGAAGAGAAGAGAAATTGACATGAATGGGTTCAAATCAATCTGGGGCCTAATGTCAGGGATATAACTCCATGGTGTAACCCACCCTATTGGGCCGGGTTAACATATTGACACCTCTACGATCAAGTTTAAGATGGGCCGTGTCATGAAGACAAGATAAGTAAGGCGACGGCTGACTAAGTCGTCGGGCGGCCCAACACCTGAAGACGGCGGCTCAAGGCCCACAGGGCGAAAGCCGCCAGCTGGTTTTCATTGCTTAAGGAGCAAGGCGAGTTACAGACAGTATAGGTTACAAGTCATGTTATGACTTGGACTCTATTGTAAAACCCTAGGGTCTTGACCTGTATATAAAGGCAAGCCCCTAGGACCGAAAGACTCAAGTTACAATCTCACGAGAGCTAGGTTAGTGATTCCACACCCTTGTAATCGAGATCTATCCATCAAATACACACAAAGCAGGACGTAGGCTATTACCTCCATCGGAGGGGCCGAACCTGGGTAAACCCGACTCTCTTTCCTGTTCAACCCCTTCGAGTCGCCACCTAGCGGCGATGGCCTCACACCCAAGTCCTTCTACGAGGACATCTGCCGTGTTGACAAAACCACGACAGTGTGCCATTGAGAGTAATTTGTCATGATATTGTCCAGAAGTTTTTAGCCTCCCCTAATGTTACCTCCATAAAGGTACCACCTGCTGCAAAATCTAGAAGGTTTCTAGATACATAGTTCAGTCCGGCATATAAATTTTGTATAATCATCCATAAGTTTAAGCCATGAGTGGGACAATTTCTAATCATCATTTTCATTCTCTCCCATGCTTGTGCAATATGTTCTTGCTCATGTTGCTTAAAATTCATAATTTGGTTTCGGAGAGATATTTTAGCGGGAGGAAAATACTTGGCAATTAAAGCATCCTTACACTTATCCCAAGTTCCGATACTATTACGAGGCAAGGATGAAAACCAAGTTTTAGCTTTATCTCTTAGTGAAAAAGGAAATAATTTTAATTTAACCACATCATTATCCATGTTCTTTTTCTTTTGCAAATCACATAATTCAACAAAGGTGTTGAGATGAGAAGCGGGATCCTCATTAGGACTTCCCGAAAATTGTTCTTTCATCACAAGATTTACTAATGCAGCATTAATATCATAAAAACTCCATGCTAGTGGCGGGTGGTATAGGTGTACTAATAAAATAATTTATTAGTATTTGAGAAATCACACAACTTAGTAGTATCTTGAGACATGGTGATGAAACAAGTAAACTAGCAAGCAAAACAAGTAAACTAACAAGTATAGCAAGCAAACAAGTAAACTAGCAAAGATAAATATTTTTATATTTTTGATTTTTATAGCAAGCAAAATGTAACAACAAATAAAAAGTAGAACAAGTGAATGATAATTTGTGAGAAGGTAATTGATAGGAATTTGATGATGCTCCCCGGCAACGGCGCCAGAAATCCTCTCCAATACTTGTAAACTGCGTTGGGATTTTCCCCAAAGAGGAGGGGATGATGCAACAAAGCATAGGTAAGTATTTCCCTCAGTTAGAACCAAGGTCATCGAACCAATAGGAGAACGACGCAAATTCCCGTCTTTGGCGCCTGCGCACAAAAGAGCAAACACTTGCACCCAACGCGGGCAAGAGGGTTGTCAATCCCCTTGAACTCATTACTTACAAGCAATAAGTAGTGATAGATAGGTAATTTGATAAATATAAATTGTAAATAAAAAGAAAGTAAATAATAGCAGCAATGTATTTAGAGTTTTAGTAAATATATTTGTGAGGAGACCCGGGGGCCATAGTGTTAGCTAGAGGCTTCTCTCTCAAAGAAAACATACGGTGGGTAAACAAATTACTGTTGGGCGATTGATAGAAAAGCGCATAGTTATGCAATATTTATTCACGGCAATGATCATGTATATAGGAATCACGTCCATAAACAAGTAGACTGACTCCTGCCTGCATCTACTACTATTACTCCACCCATCAACCGCTATCCAACACGCATCTAGAGTATTAAGTAAAAATGGAGTAATGCTTGGAGGATGATGACATGATGTTGACAAAGTAAATCGAATCAATATGAATAAACCCCATCGTTTTATCCTTAGTGGCAGCAATACAATACGTGTCATATTCCTTTCTGTCACTGGGATTGAGCACCGCAAGATTAAACCCACTACAACGCACCACCCCCACTTGAAGATAAATCAATCTAGTTGGCCAAACAAAACCAATAGATCGGAGAGCATTACAAAGCTATAACAATCATGCAAATAAAATACCAGCAAGTATTCAATATCTTTTCATTAATAATCTGAACATAAGATAGATTACATAAGATTGATTACATAAGATAGATCACCGCGGGAATCGCGATGATCTTGACAATGAAGAACATAGAGAGAGAGATAGCCATCTAGGTACTAACTACGGACCCGTAGGTCTGCGGTTAACTACTCACACATCACCATGGGAGTAGCAAGGTTGATGTAGAGGCCCTCCATGATAGATCCCCACTCTGGCAGGGCACCGGAACAGGGCTCCAGATTGGCACACGACGGAACAGAGACTTGCGGTGGCGAAAAAGTGTTTCGGGAGGCTCTCCAGGGTTTTCCAGATATTAGAGAATTTATAGACCAGAGAACGATGCCAGGGGGCGGGGAGGTGGCCCCAAGCTATCAGGGCGCGACCACTCCCCTGGGCGCGCCCTGATGGCTTTGGGGCACCTCGTGCACCCTCAGGTCTTCCTTCGAAGCTTCCAGGTCTTATTTTGATCCAGAAAAAATCATCAAAAAGTTTCAGGGTATTTGGACTTTGTTTGGTACAGTATTCTTGAAAAGCCAAAAACACGTAGAAAACAACAACTGGCACTTGGCACTGGATTAATACGTTAGTGCTAAAAATAATATAAAACAACAAGTAAATGCCTAAAAAGTATCCTAGAATGATAATATAATAGCATGGAATTGTTGGAGATATGACCTAGAGGCAATCTTGTGATGATTTCATTTCCTATGTATTCATTAGTATTTTGTTTTGTCCTTGAACATCATCGGTGATATGTATCAATAAGTATGTGACTTATTTGTGAGACTATAAATTGTATGACGATTCTTCTAATAGTCCCTAGTTGTTAAGGTTATGCGGACACATATCCTTTACTAGTATATGATTCAGTTGATGACTATGTTTCACAAGTCATGTGCATATAGATGCTAAACTGATAGTATGGACTCGGGGATTGAGCTCACCGAGTCGAACAGACCCACTTTGAGACACATTGAGATATTGCCATCTGTTAGTCCCAAGTACAATGTATATGCCATGTCCTAGACCTGAGGTCCCCGCATGTTCTCGGGATGAGGATCGACTTACTTAGGGTCTATCAAACGCTATTCCATAACTGCGTAGTTATAAAGGTAGCTTTCGGGTGAGTCGTGAGACATGCCGTGAGACATGGTTGACCAAGATGGGATTTGCCACTCCGTAAGGAGAGATATTCTCTAGGCCCTCTCGAGTGATCAGATTCAGAAAGCATGGCCATGCGGCATGGGTTAAGTGTTAAGCCGGTTCGAGAATCTGCATCACGGTTTCGAGAAGAGATGTCGAACTACCACAAGGGTGACAAGTACTCGCCTTGAGCTCGACAACATATATCATGAGGCAAAAGGAATGTTGTATATGACACATTGTCGAGGTTCGTCTAATGACTTTGCGCACACATGGGAGTTGGCACGTTCTGCTAGGAGCCGCTACCGACTATCGACTCGGGTCGTGTCCATGTGTACGTGAACCTATAGGGTCGCACACTTAAGGGATTGCAGCTAATTCGGATTGGATCTGAATGAAAAATAGGACTAGACTCGTTGTGGGCCTCAAGTTTTGAGCCCGCCTCGGAGGTCTTTATAAAGGGGAGTGGGCGCACCTTTCAGGGTTGATCCTTTTTCTCCCCTCGACAACCATTGCCACTCCCAACGCCACCATGCCATGCGATCGGACCTAGCATTCTGCCACCCGACGCTACCCCCGTATGTGTGGATACCTTGGAGGCATCGCATCTGCGGTGCTTGGATGAACTGTTCGAGGGATCCGTGAGGAGCTATTCATGGGAGATCACTGCTCATGGGAGATTGGCTACATGAGGAGGAGACGAATCGGCTCATCGACTACACGCATCACCAACTCTACTTCTGCTGCGATGACTGTGCGGCTAGTGGTAAACCCGATCGCGTGATCTATTTCCAGCAGCATGTTCTTGGGTGCGCGGTAGAAATTTTTATTTGACGCTAGCGTAGCATACTATGTGTTCTAACAGTGGTATCAGAGCCTCCACTGTGTGGTGATATGTTCGGTGATTTGCATATGAGATATGTAGATCGGTTCAGGTGCGGGTCGATGAGATCGGTCGTGCACATCTGTGTTGAAGGTTGGTTTCGTGATCTTGCTTCCGTGACCGTGACGAAGAGGTCGGGACACGAATAACCCCTACCAGTCGGTTTCCACCATCGGGTAGACAGTGTAACGTAAATCCAGATGCAACACGTGAAGATCAATGAGATTGATCGAACCGGAACATAGATCGACACCGTGGAAATGTGATTTTCGTAGTGCTGAAATCTTTTGGAGCAGTCTCAGTAAAATGGGCATAAATTTTGCATACGAACTCCATTTTCGCTCCACGACCTGTCAAACTGAAGGGAACGAAAATATACATTTTACCTTCAGTCGCTTTGCCTCTTTCGTCAAACTTTTCGAGGTCAAAATCCTCTTGGAAAATAGAGTTTCGGACGGTTTTATTTTTGGTGGTAGAACGTCTGAATTTTTTTTGCAGGGAATGCTTGTGATTTGGTATAGCCCATGAATGTTGCTTGTAAATTATTATATCATGACCTGCATGTCGTGAGTGTGGCAACCGGCTAGAGCCATATGGTTGTCCCATTATTGTATTAATGACCTGCGTGTCAACATGAGATGCCTTGTAATGTAATTTACTCTCATAGCTATTAGTTTGTAATAGCATAGTATCTTATGTAATACTCGGCGGTTGACATCATGGTGTGGAGATGGAGATCACCACAAGGGCAACCATGTGTGGAGATGGAGATCACCACAAGGGCAACCATGCATGGAGATGGAGATCGCCATGGGCATGCAGCGCACGTGGAGATGGAGATCACCATGCATGCGTTAATGAAAGGGGCTATACCATATCACACATATATATAAACTGCATGTGAAAATTTATCCCTTTTATGCGCCCTTCTTTTGCATGATAGATGTTTTAAGTAGGGTGATCCCTCAAAGAATGTCAAGTAAAATTTCCTCCCCAATTGCTGCACCATCACATTTTAAGTATTTTTAGTGGTGGGCCTATAAAATTAGGATGCTGCTAATTCTCCTTAACATGGTGTGTTTGTGTCGGACACTTACAAGCGAAGCAGTTAACTTGTCGTGGCTATCAAAACAGTTTTGGGCCTCGAGGAATAAGAGTTGGCATGGCATGATATGTCCCCAACAAACAAGAGTGGTATAGAGGTACGATTAGCAAGTGTTGCTTACCGAGTGTCTAGTCTTCTAGCGGTGATGCAAAAGCTCACTAGTTGACATGTGGATCTTGGATCTTGAATCACTAAGAATCAACGGAGGGATGTTGATTTTAGTGGGAGTAATGTTCTTATTAAAATGTTTAATTTGAATTACTCTTTATGAATACATGTCTTAGTGTTTTGCATATTTCTGTTGTAGATCAATGGCACCACCTGCTCAACCCAGTTTTTCGTTGAAATCAATCCTGGAAAAGGATAAACTGAATGGAACAAACTTTACCACCTAGTATAGAAATCTGAGAATTGTTCTTAGGCATGATAAAAAGGAACATGTTCTAGTGGAACCCCTTCCAGAGGAACCTACTGAGTATGCTAATGCCACGACCAGGAATGCCCACCAGAAACTCGTTGATGAATCAAACAAGATTAGTTGTCTCATGCTGGCTAGTATGGAGCCCGATGTGCAGCAGCATTTCGAAAACATTGAGGCTTTCGATATGATCGAGAACCTCAAGGGCATGTTTCAGATGCAGGCTAGGACCAAAAGGTTCAACGTTTGGCGATCCTTGATGGATTGTAAGCTGAAAGAGGGTGATCCACTGAGTACTCATGTGATAAAGATGATCGGATACATGCAAGCTTTGAATCGGTTAGGCTTCCCACTTGGGGACAAATTGTCCACGGATACAATTCTGGGTTCTCTTCCGGCCAGCTACGGGATGTTCATCTCGAACTACCATATGCACGGCATGGCAAAAAAGCGCACTGAATTGCATGGGATGCTAAAAGTGGCAGAGCAGGACATCAAGAAAGGTACACATTGAGTGTTGATGGTGCAAAACACGGAAAAGTTCAAGAAGAGCTGGTCCAAGAAAAATACTAAGGCAAAGGGCAAGGAGGCAACTCCTACTATCGTTGCTGCACCCAAGTCCAGACTAGACACGGGGACCGTTTGCTTTCACTGCAAGGAGACCGTTCACTGGAAGAGGAACTACAACAAGTGGCTTGCCCATATAGGCAAGAAGACTAGAAGTGTGACTTCTTATTCAGGTACACTTGTTGTATACTCCCTCCGTCCAGAAATACTTGTCGTAGGAATGGATGTATCTAGATGCATTTTGGTTCTAGATACATTCATTTTTATCCATTTTTGCGACAAGTAATTCCGAACGGAGGGAGTATGTTATAGACATTTTTCTTGCTGATATTACTAGTAGCTCTTGGGTATATGATACTGGATCAGTTGTTCATATATGCAACTCGATGCAGGGGTTAAGAAGAACTAGGGATGTTGCAAGAGGAGAAGTTGACATACGCGTCGGGAATAAAGCAAGAGTTGTTGCATTAGCCGTCGGCACCATGCAACTTAATTTACCTTCAGGATTTGTAATGGAACTTGATAATTGTTATTATGTTCCTGCATTAAGTCGAAACATTATTTTGGCCTCATGTTTGATGAGGCAAGGTTATGAATTCAGTATTAAGGACAATGGTTGTTCTATTTACTTAAATAAAATGTTTTGTGGCTTTGCACCTGTTGTGTATGGGTTATTTATATTAGATCTTGAAGGTGAATCGGTGTATAACACAAATGTCAAGTGGCATAAGCCTAACGAGATAAATCCGACTTACATCTAGCATTGTCGACTAGGACACATTAGTCAAAAGCGCATGAAGAAGCTCCATGATGATGGAATTCTAACAAATTTTGATTTTGAATCATTTGAGACATGTGAGTCCTGCCTACTTGGCAAGATGACTAAGACTCCTTTTGCAAAGAGTTGTGAGAGGGTGTCTGAGCTATTGGAACTTATACATAGTGATGTATGTGGACCAATGAGCACGACAGCTAGAGGTGGTTTCCAATACTTCGTGACTTTTACTGACGACTTTAGTAGATATGGATATGTCTACTTGATGAGGCACAAGTCAGAAACTTTTGAAAAGTTCAAGGAGTTTCAAAACGAAGTGGAAAATCAACTTGGCAAGACAATCAAGCTTCTACGATCTGATCGTGGCGGTGAGTATATGAGCCAGGAGTTTGATGATCATCTGAAGAGTCATGGAATAGTTCCACAGCTCACTCCTCCAGGTATGCCACATGGAAATGGTGTGTCGGAACGGAGGAATCGGACTTTGTTAGACATGGTTCGATCGATGATGATTCGGTCGAATTTACCCTTGTCATTCTGGGGATATGCTCTAGAAAACACAACTTTCACACTAAACAGGGTACCATCAAAGTCCGTAGATAAGACACCATATGAGATATGGACTGCAAAGAGTGATATTTTGCCTTTTCTAAAGATTTGGGGTTGTGAAGCATATGTCAAGTGACTCCAGTCGGACAAGCTCACACCCAAGTCGGACAAGTGCATATTAGTGGGATATCCGAGGGAAACCTTGGGATATTACTTCTACAACCGTGAAGAGGGCAAAGTGTTTGTCACTCGACATGGAGTTTTCCTTGAGAAATAGTTTCTCAATCGAAAGGCTAGTGGGAGGTCGGTCCGACTCGAAGAAATTCTAGAACCACACGAGGACGTTCCGGCAGAAGATTCAATCACACCGGAGTTGGTCAGGGAACCCGTAGTGGAATAGACGCCGGTTCCATGTAGGTTAGAAAGGTTGCACACTATGCACAACTACAATGTGTTGTTCTTGGAGAACAACGAACCGACCACGTATGCGGAAGCCATGGTGAGCCCTGATTCCGAGTTATGGCTTGAGGCCATGAGATCCGAATTAAAGTCCATGGATGACAATCAAGTTTGGAACTTGGTTGATCCGTGAGATGGCGTTCGAGCCATTGAGTGCAAATGGATCTTTAAGAAGAAAACTGATATGGACGGAAATGTTACAGTCCATACGCCTCGACTTGTTGCTAAAGGTTATCGACAAGTTCAAGGAGTTGACTACAGTGAGACTTATTCACCGGTAGCGATGCCTAAATCAATTCGGATCATTCTTGCTATAGCTGCATATTTTGACTATGAAATATGGCAGATGGATGTAAAAACGGCGTTCCTTCATGGAAATTTAACTGAGGACGTGTATATGACACAAACCGAGGGTTTTGTCGATCCAAAGAATGCTGGCATGGTGTGCAAGCTTCAGAGATCCATTTATGGATTGAGGCAAGCATCTCGGAATTGGAACATTTGTTTTAATGAAGCGGTCAAAGAGTTCGGCTTCATTAAGAACGACTACGATCATTGTGTATTCAAGAAGGTCAGTGGGAGCTCAGTTGCATTTCTGATCCTGTATGTGGATGACATATTGTTGATTGGAAATTCTGTTCAAATGCTTGAATCTGTCAAGGACTCAATGAAAAATAGTTTTTTGATGAAAGACTTGGGAAAATCAGCTTATATTCTGGGAATCATGATCTATACAGATAGATCGAGAAGGCTTATTGGATTAATCCAACGTACGTATATAGACAAGGTGTTGAAGCGGTTCAACACGCAAGATGCCAAGAAAGGGTTCTTGCCCATGTCACATGGCATTAGTCTTAGCAAGACTCAGAGTCCCTCGACTCCTGATGAGCGAAGACGCATGGATGGGATTCCGTATGCTTCGGCTGTCAGGTCCATCATGTATGCTATGGTATGTACTCGTCCCGATGTCAGCTTTGCTCTAAGCGTAGTGGGCAGATACCAGGCTGATCCAGGTGAGAGGCACTGGACGACGGTAAAGAATATCTTTAAATACTTGAGAAGGACAAAGGATATGTTCCTGGTTTATGGAGGTGAGGATGAGCTTGCTGTAAAGAGTTACACTGATGCTAGTATCCAAACCAATAGGGATGATAGTCGATCGCAATGTGAGTTTGTGTTCATTCTGAATGGAGGAGCAGTGAGATGGAGGAGTTCCAAGCAAGATACGGTAGCTGACTCTACAACGGAGGCTGAGCACATTGCGGCTTCTGAAGCCGCAAAAGAAGGTGTTTGGGTGAAGAATTTTATTTTTGATCTTGGAGTGGTTCAGGACTCGTCCATTCTGTTGGACCTCTATTGCGATAATAGTGGTGCTATCGCACAAGTCAAGGAACCACGGAAACATCATAAAACCCAACACATACTCAGGCGTTTTAACCTTATTCACGACATTGTCGAGAGAGGCAATGTAAACACATGCAAGATACACACGGATGCAAATGTTGCTGATCCTTTAACGAAGCCTCTCCCGTAGTCGAAGCATGAGGTGCACATGAGGTCCATGGGCATACAATGCCTATATTATTGACTCTAGTGCAAGTGGGATACTGTTGGAGATATGCCGTAGAGGCAATCATGTGATGATTTCATTTCCTATGTATTCATGAGTATTTTGTTTTGTCCTTGAACATCATCGTGATATGTATCAATAAGCATGTGACTTATTTGTGAGAATATATATTGTATGATGATTGTTCTAATAGTCCCTAGTTGTTAAGGTTATGCGGACACATTTCCTTTACTAGTATACGATTCAGTTGGTGACTATGTTTCACAAGTCATGTGCATAGAGATGCTAAACTAATAGTATGGACTCGGGGATTGAGCTCACTGAGTCGGACAGACCCACTTTGAGACACAACGAGATATTGTCATCTGTTAGTCTCAAGTACAATGTATATGCCATGTCCTAGACCTGAGGTCCTCGCGTGTTCTCGGGAAGAGGATCAACTTACTTAGGGTCTATCCAGCGCTACTCCGTAACTGGGTAGTTATAAAGGTAGCTTTTGGGTGAGTCGTGAGACATGCCGCGATACATGGTTGCCCAAGATGGGATTTGCCCCTCCGTAAGGAGAGATATTCTCTGGGCCCTCTCGAGTGATCAGATTCAGAAAGCATGGCCATGCGGCATGGGTTAAGTGTTAACCTAGTTCGGGAATCTGCATCACGGTTTCGAGAAGAGATGTCAAGCTACCACAAGGGTGATAAGTACTCGCCTTGAGCTCGACAACATATATCATGAGGCAAAAGGAATGTTGTATATGACACATTGTCGAGGTTCCTCTAATGACTTTGTGCACACATGGGATTTGGCACATTTTGCTAGGAGCCGCTACCGACTATCGACTCGGGTCGTGTCCATGTGTACGTGAACATATATGGTCGCACACTTAAGGGATTGCGTCCCGTTCGGATTCGATCCGAATGAAAAATGGGACTAGACTCGTCGTGGGCCTCAAGTGTTGAGCCCACCTTGGAGGTCTATATAAAGGGGAGTGGGCGCACCTTTCAGGGTTGATCTATTTTCTCCCCTCGACAGCCACCGCCACTCCCCACGCCACCATGTCGTGCGATTGGACCTAGCATTCCGCCACCCGACGCCGCCCCCCGTACTTGTGGATACCTTGGAGGCATCGCATCTGCGGTGCTTGGACGAACCGTTCAAGGGATCTGCGAGGAGCTGTTTGTGGGAGATCATTGCTCGCGGGAGATCGGCTACAGGAGGAGGAGACAAATCGGCTGATCGACTACACGCATCACCAACTCTACTTCCGCTGCGGTGACTGCGCGTCTAGTGGTAAACCCGATCCCGTGATCTATTTCCAGCAGCATGTTCTTGGGTGCACGGTAGAAATTTTTATTTGGCGCTAGCGTAGCGTACCGCGTGTTCCAACAGGAACAATCAACAATTATAGATACGTTGGAGACATATCACTATCCTACATGATTGTGATCCATCTGATGTAATTATGTCGATGTGTTTGTTGGGATATGATGAACTTATAATTTATGATCAGATTTATTAATGAATTCTTTTGAGATTTATTTGGTTTCTTTGCTACATAATTCTTATTCATACATGCTTTGTGGTCTATTCTCTCTTTCCCTAGTCAAGTTTGGGGTTTTCTATTTAGAGGGAGTTGTGTACGATAGTTGGGTTCAACCTTGCAATTAAGTTCCCGCAGTGACAGAAAATGGAAAAGGCTTGTATTGTGTTATTTTCACTAGGGAGAAACATATGATTGTGTATTTTGTCCTTTGAACGCATGGTGAAGACAATGTATCATCTACTTCATGTCATCATACTTATTACAACACTCTGTTTTACTTAAAAATTTGATGTGCATGTTGAATATCGGTCTTGGGGTGGAGTATTAGCTATAGATGCACTTGGATAATGTTCTGTAGATTTAGGGACGTGATTCTCATATGTTGACTATGCCATGAATGATTCATACTCATAAATATTGCAATTTAATCGTTGTCCAATTGTAATTTGTTCACCAGACCATTGCTTATCTTTTGGGAGAGACCACAAGTGAACCAATGGATCCAGGTCCATTTTCATCCATAAAGCTTTCAATCTCAATGCACGTTCTTTTAACTCCTTGCATTTACTTTTCCATTAATTTCAATCAAATCTTTCCACCACTGTGTTTAATTCTTTTTGTAACTAGTATCAATAGTGATATTCACAACCTCACTAATACCATTGGGGGCACAAGGAGGTTTTGTGTTTGTGTGTGAAGGTATTGATCATTGGTTGTAATATCTTAGCTCATGTTTGTTTGATAAACCTTGAGGTCACTTAAGGAAAATTATTGTTTTCTACAAACTCTTGCACTTTGGGGTCCAACAAATTCCTAGTAGAGAGGAAGTAACAGAATATACATATTTTGTAGCATGATGATGGCTTCGATGGCCTACATCACACACATAAGTGGGGACTATCAAGAGACGTTTTCTGGTATTTGTCGATGGAGTTATGCGGCTAGAGATCTCGCATGGACCTGGCTACTGGAGCTCGTGAGGTCCTACAACCTACAAGCATCGGCCTCCTGATAGTGTGATGTAATGGCGTTTTTGGGCTCCGGATATGGCAGGGCCATATCGGCGCATACGATGGAAATGACAAGATGTACTGGTGCAGAAGCGGTGAGAAGCGTTGTAACACTCTTATGGTGAATTCTCCTTTTTCTCGAGCAGTGCTAGGGTTTTCCGCGTAGGAGTCGAGTGGAAATGCTCTATTTACGCAGGTCGGTAGAGAGGGTGGATGGCCAAGAACCTACATATGAGTTGTGATAAACAACCCTTTTGAGGGTTCGGTTAGGGCTTGAACACACCCAACTATCCTAAGTCATGAAGGATGTATGGTGGATGAACACGAAGAACTACCCAGGTTCGGGCCACCTTGGTGGTGTAATACCCTACTACTGCTTTGTTGTATTGTAATGGTAGAGAGCTACAATGTGTGTTACAATGGTGGAGTCAGCTTTTGTCTCCTTTGCTTGTGTGAAAGATCGACCCCCACAGAAGTCCCGAACTCCTCTATTTATAGCGTCTCGAGAGGGCCTTCCCCGGGGGACCCTATTGGTGGAGTGCATATTCAAACAGGGTGGTGTAGCCTATACTATGAAGGTATGGCCGCTCATGGCATGCTTGTACGAGTGATGATGTGGTCCTTC
The DNA here is from genome assembly GCA_039707655.1 of Elymus sibiricus. Lineage (NCBI taxonomy): Eukaryota > Viridiplantae > Streptophyta > Magnoliopsida > Poales > Poaceae > Elymus > Elymus sibiricus. The sequence continues at coordinate 361,247,221 of CM077671.1, forward strand.
CATGGCGATGCAATATCCTCTGGATATTCTCCGGCCACAATACTACTACAATACTATAGCGGCGTAAGTGGTGGTCAAATCTTGTCGTACTGGTAGTCGTTGGCTTCGGCCACACGGAAGGGGCCCGAGGAGGTGTACCAAGCAAGGATTCATACTTGCCTTCCCGAAACGAGATCCTCCTCTTGTCGGAACATTCATGAGGCTTCTAGTGTAAGCCCCACGAAGGAGAAACAACCGTTCAACTGGAGCCCCTCTTTGTCCCTGTTGAGGCAGGCCAATACCCGCTGGTCATAAGAGAGAACCTTCAAACCAGCCCCCGCGCTCATGCGAGAGGCATCAAAGTTGTTTTTTTATCCTTGCACATCAGGCTGCCACTACCCTGGTTTTCTTTACCCCGACAGTAGCCCTCGGGCCCATCTTCTCCTTGTCTAATGCATGTGGTCGAAAAGGGGAAGATGAGACCTAAGCAACCCAGGGACGTGACGTGTTGCAGCCTAAACGGTCCTCCGAAGACTGGCAAAAACGAGCCTTGCTCCGCCACAAGAACATAAGTCCGTCGAATGCTCTCGTGAGGAACACGACTATCCCCTAGGTTTTCGTTCCTTCCTAATTCCTGTAGCAGAAAACGGGTCACCACATGCCCGGGCGAGCAGTCGCGTTTTTGCCCGCCCTTCTGATAAAGGGGAAGAACCGCCCAGCGCCCCACCCAGCGCTCCTTCCCGTTCCTTTTTCCGCTGTTGAGCTCCACCTCCATGCTGCTTCTCACCTTCATCCATGGCATCCCGTGACTTTTGTGCGGGGGCAGAGAGAGAATACAGGGACGCGTGGGTAGTTAGGGAGAAAACTCTATTTGACATGCCTAAGTCCGCCTTCCCCAATGCACCGAACTTGAAGAAGTTTGTCTTCATGGTAGGAGGCGTGAATCACTCGTGGAGGCCGACCGAGCTCCGCGTCAGGGAAGACGGCATAGGAAAAGGCACCATGATTCCGATTTTCCTCAACTTTCTCGGCGCTGGCTTGGTTCCCCCTTTTTCAAACTTCTTCATGGTGGTATTGGAACATTTTTCACCTCAACCTACTCCATCTACATCCCAACGCTGTGCTGGTTGACGCTCGGCGGGATTCCGAGTCGTGGACGACGGGGTAGGAAAAGGCACCATGATTCCGATTTTCCTCAACTTTCTCGCCGCCGGCTAGGTTCCCCTCTTTTCAAACTTCTTCATGGTGGTATTGGAACATTTTAACCTCAACCTACTCCATCTCCATCCCAACGATGTGCTGGTTGACGCTCGGCGGGATTTCGCCTGGCTACGTCCACCGGCTGCTCCTGCGGTAGAGCGCAGTGGGTGGGCGAGCCGTCCTTTCGGAGAAACATGTGCCTCGATACTGAGGTGAGTCAAATGGCTCGTAGAAGCAAATCTTGATGGATGGATGGTAGTTCTCAGTTTTTTCCAGATGAGGGTAGCTCCCCTGCACGACCAAAAACTCCCCTTGTGGTTGTATCAGGGGCCTCTAGAGCCAAGGCGTCTCCTTTTGTCCGCTAGATAGAAAGCTTAAATGGATCATGAAGATCTCGTTCCGAGCCGAGGGTGCTTCGGGTCTTCCCCTTTCCGTCCTGATGCTCCATGTGGATGGAGCATGCAAGGCCATCTTGGCTGGATTGCCGGAGTGTGATAGATGGGGAGTCGTCCCCAAAGGCACCGGTGACGTTGGCCGTCCCAACCCCTGCTCGGACATGCCGAGATTGTTGCAGCTTGGCCTTGGCGGGATCAGAGCGATGAGGAGGAGGACGACGGTGGTGCTCAAGGATCTTCATCAGCTCCGACCACGTTGATTGGAGCGCCGATGGCCGGGAGCAAGAGGGGGCGCCCCTTACGGGAAACATGGAGGCGCCGAATCATCCCAAACGGGGGTGACCTTCGACAGACACTGCTGGGAGGAGGTAAGGACCACCTCTTTCTCCCTTCTTAAGCTTTCTTGGTTGATTGTGACTTAATGAATCTTCCATCCTTCGTGTAGCTTGGGTGATTCAGGCGACGGGTTGACGGATGCGCACCCTTCTTCCTTTGTGGGTACGGACGCTAGTGGGCGCACGCCAGACTTTGAGGCCCCCGCGTCATCATGTACTCTTCCTCTGTCGTGCCTGCCAAAGAGACAATGGCTCGCCACGGATATGTGAGCTTCTCCAGCCGTTTTGCCACCACATCTTCTTTCAAGCAGCTTTTCTAACTTACTCTTAAACTACAACCCCCAGCCTTCGGTTCGTTCCCCGGAAGCAGAGGGCGGGAAACCGATGGCGCCGAAGGAAACCGGGTCAGGTGGAAGGCTGGTCCTGACGGAAGTGGCCCTTCTGGAAGACGCCGATCGTGGGACGCCGTTGAGCGATATGATTTGTCAAACTGCCCAGATTTCGGCCCTCTGGCGACCTCGGTGGTCGGCGCAGTTCCCCCATGCTTGACAAAGCCTGTCTGTTTTGAAGGTGTGCCAGGAATGTCTTCGGGTGGCATGGTCGCTCCGAGAAGAGCCGAAGAGTCTCCTTGGGAGCTAATATGTCTCCAACGTATCTATAATTTTTGCTTGTTCCATGCTGTTATATTATCATTCTTGGATGTTTTACAATCATTTTATAACAACTTTATATCATTTTTTGGGACTAACCTATTGACATAGTGCCAAAGTGCCAGTTGCTGTTTTTTGCTTGTTTTTTACTTCGCAGAATATCAGTACCAAACGGAGTCCAATCGCGATGAAACGTTTTGGAGATTTTTTTTGGACCAGAAGATACCCAGTGGGCCAAAGAAGTGCCAGAGAGGTGGGCCGTGGAGACCACAACCCACCAGGGCACGCCAGGGGGGCCCCGACGTGCCCTGATGGGTTGTGCCCTCCACGGGGCCCCTCTCCACCGCCTCTGATGCCTATAAATTACCAAATATTCCAAAAACCCTAGGGGAGTCGACGAAACACAATTCCAGCCGCCGCAAGTTCCAGAACCTCAAGATCCAATCTAAACACCATCACAGAGGGGTTCATCTTCTTCATAGGTGCCTCTCCGATGATGCGTGAGTAGTCCACCATAGACCTACGGGTCCGTAGGCAGTAGCTAGATGGATTCTCTCTCTCTCTTATGATTCTCAATACAATGGTCTCTTGGAGATCGATTTGATGTAACTTTTGCGGTGTGTTTGTTGGGATCCAATGAATTTTGAGTTCATGATCTGTTTCTATCCATGAATATTATTTGAGTCTTCTTTGATCTCTTATATGCATGATTACTTATAGCCTCGTATTTCTTCTTCGAATCTTTTGTTTAGTTAGGCCGACTAGATCGATTTTTCTTGCCATGGGAAGTGGTGCTTTGTGATGGGTTCGATCTTGAGGTGTCCTTTCCCAGTGACAGAAGGGGCAGCAAGGCACGCATGTATCGTTGCCATTAAGTATAACAAGATGGGGTCTATTCATACATGAATAGATCTTGTCTACATCATGTCATCGTTCTTATTGCATTACTCCATTTTTCCATGAACTTAATACACTAGATGCATGCTGGATAGCGGTCGATGTGTGGAGTAATAGTGGTAGATGCAGGCAGGGGTCGGTCTACTTATCTTGGACGTGATGCCTATATAATGATCATCGCCTTGGATATCGTCATGAATATTCGATTTTCTATCAATTGCCCAACAGTAATTTGTTCACCCACCGTGTGCTATACTCATGAGAGAAGCCACTAGTGAATCCTACGACCCCCGGGTCTACTTTTCCAACATATTGCTTTCCGATCTATCTTTTTGCTTCTTTATTTTCAGATCTACAAAACCAAAAAAACCAAAAATATATTGCTGCACTTTTTATTTGCCTTTTCTATTTTGTGTTCTCGAGAGATCTATCTCTCCTATCTATCACTACCTAATCTATCTTTTTACCGTAAAGAGATTGGCAGCCTCTCTTACGCGTCGGGTTGCAAGTATTTGTTATTTGTGTGCATGTGCTGCTTTTGTGGTGGTTGTGATCCTCCTACTGGTTCGATAACCTTGGTTTCATAACTGAGGGAAATACTTACCGTCGTTGTGCTGCATCATCCCTTCCTCTTTGGGGAAATACCGATGCAGTTTCAAGCCACGTCAAAAGGAATTTCTGGCGCCGTTGCCGGGGAGGAAGCGGTCTCTTCTACGTGCCTATCTCAGGCGCCGAGGAGACTCCATCATCATCTACCAGGTTACTAATCAAAAATCTCATCTCCTTGCAATTACATTATTTTCCATTTGCCTCTCGTTTTCCTCTCCCCCACTTCACCAATTTGCCGTTTTATTCGCCCTCTTTTTTGTTTGCCATTTTCTTGCCGGATCTCTTCCTTGCTTGCAATCTTGTTTGCGTAGTCACGATGACTCAAGAAAACACCAAGTTATGTAATTTTTCCAATACTAATAACAATGATTTTATTAGTACTCCGATTGCTCCTCCTGCCACTAGTGCGGAGTCTTGTGATATTAATGCCGCTTTGCTGAATCTTGTCATGAAAGATCAATTTGCCGGTAATGCTAATGAGGATGCCGCGTCCCATCTAAACACGTTCGTAGAATTGTGTGATATGTAAAAGAAAAAAGATGTGGACAATGATATTGTGAAGTCGAAACTATTTCCTTTTTCCTTGCGGGATCGTGCAAAAATTTGGTTTTCCTCTTTGCCTCGCAATAGTATCGATTCTTGGAATAAGTGCAAAGATGCTTTTATTACTAAGTATTTTCCGCCCGCAAAAATTATTTCCCTTAGGGCGCAAATTATGAATTTTAAGCAACTTGAGCATGAACATGTTGCACAATCTTGGGAAAGAATGAAGTTGATGCTAAGAAATTGTCCTACTCATGGTTTAAATCTTTGGATGATCATACAAAAAAAATATGCGGGGTTGGATTTTGTCTCTAGAAATATTTTAGATTCCGCCGCGGGTGGTACTTTTATGGAGATTACTTTGGGTGATGCTACTAAATTGCTAGATAACATCATGGCAAATTATTCACAATGGCATACCGAAAGAGCACCTACTAGTAAAAAAGTTAATTCGGTTGAAGAAATTAGTACTTTGAGTGATAAGGTTGATGCTTTGATGAAATTGGTTGCTAGTAAAAGTGCTTCTATTGATCCTAATGATGTGCCTTTGTCTACCTTGAATTAGCAAAATAGTGATTCCGTAGATGTGAACTTTGTCTCGCGAAACAATTTCAATAATAATGCTTATAAAGGTAATTTTAATCCTAGGCCTCTTCCTGGAAACTCCTCTAATAATTATGGTAATTCCTATGGTAATTCCTCTTACAATAATAATAGGAACACCTCTAATCTTGAGAGTAATATTAAAGAATTTATCAATGCGCAAAAGGCTTTCAATACTACGATAGAAGAAAAGTTGAATAAGATTGATGACATGTCTAGAAGCATTGATAGAATTTCTCATGATGTTGAAAATCTCAAGTTGAAAGCTTTTGTGCCTAAGATTGATGAAGCTATTAAATCCTTATATGTCTCTATGGATGAAAGTAAGAAAAGAACCGCTATGCTTAGAGCTAAAAGAGAAATCTTAGAAAAATCGTTTTCTAGTGATTGCCTTCATAAAAAAGATGAAGATCTTAAAGTGATTGGTGTTTCTACTATTGATTCATTGTTTAGTAATATTAAAATTGATGATAAAGGGACTGAAGTAGAGTCAACTTTAGCTAGAAGGCGTCCCAATAATTTGGAGGGTGAAAATCTTGATGAAAGTTTTGCTAAAAGTGGGTTTGAAGAGGTCAAAACTTTAACTAGCGATGTGCCCACTATTTTGGATTGCAAAGACTTTAATTATGATAGTTGCTCCTTGATTGAATGTATTTATTTGTAGCAATCCATGTTGAATTCACCCCATGCTTAGGAGCAAAATAAAGCTTTTACTAAACATATCGTTGATGCCATGATGAAATCTTTTGAAGAAAAGTTGGAGTTGGAGATTTCTATTCCTTGAAAATTACATGATGAGTGGGAACCCACTATTAAAGTCAAGATTAAAAATTATGAGTGCTTTGCTTTGTGTGATTTGGGTGCTAGTGTTTCCACGATTCCGAAATCTTTATGTGATGTGCTTGGTCTTACCAATATTGAAGAATGTTCTCTTAATTTGCACTTGGCGGATTCTACTATTAAAAAACCTTTGGGAAGAATTAATGATGTTCTTATTCTTGCAAATAGGAATTATGTGCCTGTTGATTTTATTGTGCTTGATATTGATTGCAATCCGTCTTGTCCCATTATACTTGGTAGACCGTTTTTACGCACTATAGGTGCCGTGATTGATATGAAAGAAGGCAATATTCGTTTCCAATTTCCATTGAGAAAGGGTATGGAACACTTCCCTAGAACAAGAATTAAGCCATCATATGAATCAATCCTGAGGGCATCCTATGGATCCAAAACCAAATATGACAATACTTGAATCTATGCGTTATGCCTAGCTAGGGGCGTAAAACGATAGCGCTTGTTGGGAGGCAACCCAATGAATAAATAAATTTTTGCTTTTCCTTTCTATTTTTGAGTGTTGAAACAATTATGCCTCAGTTATGATTGTGTTTTTATGGTTTATTTAGTGTTTTTGCCAAGTATAACCTTTAGGATGATTCATGGGATGAGTAGAAGCGATGCTGAATCTGAAACAGAAACTTTGCGTCCAGTATATGAATTTTCCTTTTTTGCTGGAATGTGATATTGAGCTGAAATTTTAACACAGTGTTTCTATAAAAATTCCTTACGTTTTCCTAATTTTTCAGAATTTTTAGAGTTAAAAAAGTACGGTTAGAGTACAGATTACTACAGACTGTTCTGTTTGAGACAGATTCTGTTTTCGTTGCATTGTGTGCTTGTTTTGATGAATCTATGGGTTATATTGAAGGGTATGAGCCATGGTAAAGTTCAAATACAGTAGGTATAATGCAATAACAAAATATGAATGGGTTTTCAACAGTACCTAAAGTAGTGATTTGCTTTATTATACTAACGGATCTCACGAAGATTTTGTTGAGTTTTGTGTGATTGAAGTTTTCAAGTTTTGGGTGAGATCACGATGGATGAAGGAATATGGAGTGATAAGAGCCTAAGCTTGGGGATGCTACCGCAACCCCAAGATATATCCAAATAGTAACAAGCAACTAATCTTGGGGATGCCCCGAGTGGCATCCCCTCTTTCTTCTAACGACCATCGGTATTTTACTTGGAGCTATATTTTTATTCGTCACATATCATGAGTTTTGCTTGGAGCGTCTTGTATATTTGTTTGCTTTGCTTGTTTGTTTTTCCTTTGTATCCTTGATGTACACACCTATTTGAGAGATCCAAAATTATGCTAAGATTTGTTAGAATTGCTCTCTATGCTTCACTTAAATTCTTTTGAGCTATAGAATTGCTCTAGTGCTTCACTTATATCTTTTTGAGCACTGTGTGCTTGGAAACTTTTGTAGAAATACTCTCATGCTTCACTTAGATTAATTTGAGAGTTAGTAAATTTTGAAGAAATCCTCTCATGCTTCACTTATACCTTTTTGAGAGATGAAATCTCTATGCTCACGTGGTTCACTTAGATTTGTTTGAGCTTGTCAAAAAAAGAAGAAATGGCAATATATGAAACTAGTCCCAAAGTGATAGATATCCAAGGAGGATATAATAAAAACTTTCATGAAGATCATTGGGAAAATTAAACTTGATTCTTTGTAATAGTTTTGAAACATGATGATAGTAATATGTGAGTCATGTTAGTGAGTAATTATGCTTTAGTAGGAATATTGATGTTAAGGTTTGTGATTCCCTATGCAAGTACGAAAGTCAATAGTTATGCAATGAAATTACATCCTACTTGTGGTGCATTATTCGGTGTTAGTTATGATCAATGCTCACTTATGTGAATTTTCGTTTCTTGGTTTGGTTGCTTCTCAATCTTTTTGCTAGCCTCCATTTGTACTAAGTAGAAATACTACTTGTGCATCCAAAAACCTTAAACCAAGTTTTGCCTTATGAGTCCACCATACCTACCTATATGCGGTATTTCCATGCCGTTCCAAGAAAATTTGTATGTGCCATCTCTAAATTTTCAAAATAAATTTTCTCTTTTGTGTGCTCGTACCGCTCATGAAACGGTGGGGAGTGTCCAATATTTTTCCATGCTAGATGTGTTATTCTCAAGATGACTGTGTATTCACTTGTCATTGCACGAGAGTGTGGCGGTAATAGGGATGCCTGATACGTCTCCAACGTATCTAATTTTTCTCACTCTTTTGCCCTTGTTTTGGACTCTAATTTGCATGATTTGAATGGAACTAACCCGGACTGACACTGTTTTCAGCAGAACTACCATGGTGTTGTTTTTGTGCAGAAATAAAAGTTCTCAGAATGGAACAAAACTTTTTGGAGAATTATTTCAGAATAAATAAGAATTATTGGAGCCAAAATCCACCGAAGAGGGGGGCCAGGGTGAGCAACACCCACCAGGGCGCGCCAGGCCCCCTGGGCGCGCCCTGGTGGGTTGTGCCCACCTCGTGGCCCCACTGACCCTAATTCCGCCACTATAAATTCCTATTTTCGAAGAAAAAAATAAAGGAGAAAGTTTCATCGCGTTTTACGATAAGGAGCCGCCGCCACCTCCTGTTCTTCGTTGGGAGGCCAGATCTGGATCCCATTTGGGGCTCCGGAGAGAGGAATCTTCGGTCTTCGTCATCACCAACCCTTCTCCATCGCCAATTCCATGATGCTCCCCACCGGGAGTGAGTAATTCCTTCGTAGGCTTGCTGGTCGGTGAGGAGTTGGATGAGATTCATCATGTAATCGAGTTAGTTTTGTTAGGGCTTGATCCCTAGTATCCACTATGTTCTGAGATTGATGTTGCTATGACTTTGCCATGCTTAATGCTTGTCACTAGGGCCCGAGTGCCATGATTTCAGATCTGAACCGTTTATGTTATCACCATTATATCTATGTTCTTGATCCGATCTTGCCTAGTCATATGCACCTATTACGTGTTATGATCCGTCAACCCCATAGTGACAATATTTGGGATACTTCGCGGTGATGACCATAGTTTGAGGAGTTCATGTATTCACCATGTGTTAATGCTTTGTTCTGGTTCTCTATTAAAAGGAGGCCTTAATATCCCTTAGTTTCCTTATGGACCCCGCTGCCACGGGAGGGTAGGACAAAAGATGTCATGCAAGTTCTTTTCCATAAGCACGTATGACTATTTACGGAATACATGCCTACATTGATGAACTGGAGCTAGTTCTATGTCGCCCTAGGTTATGACTGTTATATCATGAATATCATCCAATGAGTTACCGATCCAGTGCCTACGAGCTTTCCACTTATTGTTCTTGCTAAGTTACTACTGCTGTTACTGTTGTTTCAACTGCTACAAAACTATTGCTACTACTGTTACCGCTACTGTTACTATTGCTACTGGTACCAAAACTATCATATTACTGTGCTACTGATCACTTTACTGCAGATATTTAATCTCCAGGTGTGGTTGAATTGACAACTCAACTGCTAATACTCTCAAGAATTCTTTGGCTCCCCTTGTGTCGAATCTATAAATTTGGGTTGAATACTCTACCCTCGAAAACTGTTGCGATCCCCTATACTTGTGGGTTATCAAGACCTTTTTCTGGCGCCGTTGCCGGGGAGCATAGCTATATTTGTTGAGTCACTTGGGATATATATCAATTTATCACTATGAAGAATCTGAAGGATCCAATGACTAAGATTTTTCCCTCTAAGACGAGGGGAGGTAAGGAACTGCCATCTAGCTCTGCACTTGATTCACTTCTGTTATGAGTAAGCTTGCAACACCACCACATGCTAGTAATCCTGATATGTCGCAAATTATTGATGATGCTACCTCTGCTATGAATGATGCTTATGATGATGCTAGTACCATGCTTGATGATAATGTGCTACTAGGAGAATTTCTTGATGAACAAATTGCTAGAGCTAAAGAGAATGAAACTGATGAGATTGCTGAAACTGATGAAGCTTATGAAACTGATGATGACTATGAAACACCTATTAGTCCTAGATCTCCTAAGTTTGAAATGCCTAAGATACCTGAAGGTTATATTATGGACGAAGAGGTAACTAGAGAAATTCTTTCTTGCAAGGATAGAAATGATCTTAAGAAATTGCTACGTAAGTATAAGGAAAAGACTTTGAATGCTAGAATGAAATGTGATCCTAAGTTTGCTACTTCACCTATCTTTGTTACCGATAAGGATTATGAGTTCTCTATCGACCCAGAGTTAATTACTTTGGTTGAATCTGATCCTTTCCATGGCTATGAAACTAAAACTGTAGTGCCACACCTTACTAAGCTGAATGATATAGCCACCCTCTTTTCTCATGATGAGAAGATTCGTTACTATTATATCCTTAAGTTATTTCCGTTCTCATTAAAGGGTGATGCTAAGACATGGTACAATACTCTTACTCCTGGTTCTGTGCGTAGTCCCCAGGATATGATTTACTACTTCTATGAAAAATATTTTCCTGCTCATAAGAAACAAGCTGCCTTACAGGAAATATTTAACTTTGTGCAAATTGAAGAAGAGAGTCTCCCACAAGCTTGGGGGGAGGCTTCTCCAGTTTCTTAATGCTTTGCCTGATAATCCTCTCAAGAAAAATGAAATACTTGATATCTTCTATAATGGACTAACCGATGCTTCTAGGGACTTCCTAGATAGTTGTGTTGGTTGTGTTTTCAGGGAGCGAACTGTTGAACAAGCGGAGGAATTATTGAATAACATATTGAAGAATTATGATGATTGGACTCTTCCTGAACCATCGCCTAAACCCACTCCGAAGAAGAGGGGTATCTTACTTCTCAGTCCTGAAGATATGCAAGAGGCAAAGAAATCTATGAAGGAAAAAGGTATTAAAGCTGAGGATGTTAAGAATTTGCCACCTATTGAAGAAATACATGGCCTTGACACACCACCACCTCCACAGGTGGTAGAGGCAAATTCTTTACTAAAGTTTAATGAAAGTGACATCCCTCACAATAAACATCCTAGTTAATGCTTATATGAGTTTGACAACTATATTATGAAGCAAGATCATTTCAATGCTCATGTTCTGAAACAATTGAAATATAATTCTGATATGATTGCTCGCTTGAGTGACTTGCTATTTAGAATCAGTAATGATGTTAGAGGTGTAGGAAAGCATGCCTCTATGGTTCAAACTCAGTTAGAACAAGTTGCTAAATCTCAAAAAGAATTGCTTGATGAAATGAATAATAATATGCATGATTTTGCTGCTAGGGTAGTAACTAGAGGAGGTAGAATGACCCAAGAACCACTTTATCCTGAGGGTCATCCTAAAAGAATTGACCAAGACTCTCAGAGAGTTAATCCTGATGCACTTAGTCCTTCTAAGAAGAAAAGGAAAAAGAAAAATGATAGGACTTTGCATACCTCTAGTGAACCTGGGACACAAAAACCTCCTGATAATAATGATGTCTCTATTTTTGATGTTGAAACTCAGTCTGGTAACGAACATTCACCTAGTGATAATGAAGATGCTCAACCTAGCAATGATGTAGAACTAGATAATGATGTTGAAATAGAGCCTGCTGCTGATCTTGATAACCCACAACCTAAAAATAAACGTTATCATAAAAGAGACTTTGTGGCTAGGAAACATGGTAAAGAAAGAGAGCCATGGGTTCAGAAACCCATGTCATTTCCACCTAAGCCATCTAAGAAAAAGGATGATGAAGAATTTGAGCGCTTTGTTGAAATGATTAGGCCAGTCTTTTTGCGTACCCGTTTAACCGATATTTTGAAGATGGCCCCTTATGCAAAGTATATGAAAGACATCATCACAAATAAAAGAAATATACATGAAGCTGAAATCTCCACCATGCTTGCTAATTATTCTTTTAAGGATGGAGTACCTAAATTTTTTGGAGATCCTGGAATACCAACTATACCTTGCTCTATCAAAAGAAACTATGTCAAAACTGCTTTGTGTGACTTGGGAGCCGGTGTTAGTGTTATGCCCTTCTCCTTATATAAGAGACTTGATTTGAATAAACTCACACCTACCGAGATATCATTGCAAATGGTTGACAAATCAACGGCCATACCTATCGGTATTTGTGAGGATGTGCCCATTGTTGTTGCAAATGTTACTATCTTAACGGACTTTGTTATTCTTGAGATGCCCGAGGACGACAACATGTCGATTATCCTTGGTAGACCCTTTTTGAATACTGCAGGGGCTGTTATTGATTGCAATAAAAGCAAAGTCACTTTTCATATCAATGGTAATGAGCATACGATGCACTTTCCGAAGAAGCAATTCCAAGTGAATGGTATAAATGTTATTGAAGAATCTCTGACCATCACTATTGGAAGTTTTCAATTACCTCTACCTACTGCTAAAAATAAATATAATATACTTATTGTTGGGGATATGCACATCCCCATTGAGGTAACTTAGTGTTTTACGAAAGTTCTTCGGTTTCATGCTAATCGGAAGTGGTTGTTAATAAGACTTGATCAACCTTATTAATGAATCATTTTTGAGAGGTATGAAGTCTATGAAATCTAGTAAGCACAATTCTCTGCTTCCACTTTTTATTTTCTGTTTTAGTTAGTCAAATAAAATAAAATGTCATGATTATCCTGTTTTTTGTTTTCCCCGTGCAATAAAAAATGACCCAAAAATAAAAATTCTCAGAATGCCCTGAAAATTTAACACGATTTTTTTCCGAATATTTATGAATTTATGGTGCAAATAATACCAGAGGGGGGGGGGTGCACCTGGTGCCCACAAGACACCAGGGCACGCCAGCACCCCCAGGCGTGCCCTGGTGGGTTGTGGCTCCCACGTGGGCCCCCTCACTTATCTCTTTAGCCCACATCATCCCCTACCTCCAGAAAAAATCACCACAACCACCATTCTCGTGTTCTTGCTCTCAAACCCGCGGATTTCAATCTCTTTGCTCGAAGCTCCGTTTCTGAAACTGTTTGGAGGGATTGCTACTTGGTATGTAACTCCTCCATTGCTCCAATTAGTTTTTTATTTAGTGGGTTATTTTTTAGAGTAATTAGCTACTCTTGGTGCTGCTGTAGATGAGCTTGCATGTTGAATTCTTAGAGTTCTAAGTAGTTTGAATGCTCAATATGGCCTCTATGCATGCTTGGGAGTAGTTGCTAACAATCTTACAAAGTTTTGTTGACTTTTTGTGGACTGATTTTTTTTCAGAATTTTTATAGGAATAAAAATGCAAATCTTTAGGAAGTTCTCCTCCAATAAAAATGCCAAGGGAGTCAATGGGGAGTCATCGGACAATGACCATCATACCCCAAGAAGGGCGGAGGTGCGGCCGTGTGAATGGCCGCATGATGCCTTCATGGAGGAGGCCGGATTCCATCAAGAGTTCGCTCAGTTTGTTGCAAACGGTGGGTTGACCGAGTTCCTCGCAGCTAAGTGTGACCAATATCACATCCTTACAAATTCCTTTGTGCAAGGCTTTTATTATCTAGGGAGAAACAATCCTCCTGAAGTGCAGTTTAATCTTTATGCTGAAACTTACAAAATGCCGCTAACTGACTTCTGCAACATATGCTTGATCCCTTCTGATGGGGAATTGAGAGAACCTAGGCCATCTGAGTTTGAGGATTTTCTCCTCACTTTAACAGTGGGTGAGGATAGAGGCGTGTCTAACGCTACTGCTACCAGCTTGCAGTTTCCCTTAGTGCATTACTTCGCTTTGGTCATCGCTAAGTGTTTAACCGCTAGGGAGAAGGTCGGCGCACTCAGTGCCCCTGACCTTACTATTTTACGTCGTGCACTTTATGATGACCACACCTTTAGTATGGGGCCTATTATTGCTCGTCGTTTACATCTTAATAAAACTAAGGGAAAGATACATGGTGGTATTTATGCTACTCGCTTAGCGAGACACTTTAATGTTCAGTTTCACCCTCATGATTATCTCTTGTCCCGAGTTTATCTTGATCACAAGTCACTGCAGGATCACCAATTCCTCGATGTAACCTATTCTCCCCACGACAATCATTACAACCTAGTGTTCAGCAAAGAAACCCGTGATGTTATTCTGTTGCCTGCACCTGCCTTGTTTGATTCTATTGCCAGGAACGGATACAGGATTATGCCAGATGACATTACAGCCTACCGGAACAACCTAGCAGCTGATGAGGAGGAGCCCCATGGGTGGGATGCTTAGATGCCGCCTCCACCTCACTTCGACTTGGGACCGGATGGTTTCTACGGATGGTGATTACCAAGCTAGGCCAAAAGCCTAAGCTTGGGGGAGTACGTTTTTCCACCGACATTACATTCATGTTCACACACTTCATTCCAGTTGTCGGTGTTCATACTTTTTCATTGTAATATCCATGCTAAATTTATTTTCTCGCTTTCTTCTTGTGTGTTTGAAAAACTTTTGAGAAAATCCAAAAATATTTCCTACTTCTTTTTAGTTTTTCTTTCTAGCTTAGTTTAATTGTTGCATCAAAAGAAAACCCAAAAAGATTTCTCGCTTCTTCTTTTACTTGTTAGGAGCTTTCCCGTGTAAATAGTTTTCTCGTTTTTCGTTTTTTCTCTTTAATTTGCTTTCTTTAAGAAAAAACAAAAACTCCAAAAATATTTCAGTGTGTTTCTCTGAAATTATTTTCCTTTTATTTGAGTCGTACCAAGGAGAAAACCACAATGAAATTGTTGAGTGGCTCTCATCTGCATTATTGTTCATCTAACAAAGAGCCCATATTACTTTGTCTTCTCCTCTTGAATAAAATGCTTGCAGATTCCAGCTTAGTCCATGGAACTCTTGCACTATTATTATTTTCCTATCATTCGGTCGTGCAAGTGAAAGGCAATAATGATGATATTTGATGAATTGACTGTGGCAGAGAAGAGCGGGTATGAACTCAACTTGTGTTTGTTTTTGTAAATATGTTTAACCTAGTATTCTTGATTCAGCTTATTATGATCAAACATGTTTGCAATGACCATTAGAGATTATAGTTGTTCATGCCATGCTTAAGTAGCTAGGAGTGGATAATGATTTATCTTGGGTGTCAACATGCATTAAAATGGTTGTGATGCGGTATGATGATATGGTATCCTCCTCTGAATGTTTCAAGTGGCTTGACTTGGCACATGTTCACGCATGTAGTTGAATCAGAACCAACATAGCCTTCATGATATTTATGTTCATGGTGTCCATATCCTACTCATGCTAGTACTCAATGTTGATTATATGTAATGCATGTTCATGACCGTCTTCGCTCTCTAGCTGGCCGCTTCTCAATCTATTTGCTAGCCTTCGCCTGTACTAAGCGGGAATACTGCTTGTGCATCAAAACCCTTAAACCAAGTTGTGCCAAATGAGTCCACCATATCTACCTATATGCGGTATTACCCTGCTGTTCCAAAGTAAATTTGCATGTGCCATCTCTAAAAATTCAAATGAACATCTGTTTTGTGTGCCTGGACCGCTCATGGAGTGACAAGGGGCGGTCAATATCTTCCATGCTAAGCGGGTTATTCTCATGATAAGTGTTTATTCACTTGTCCTTACATGAGAGGGGCGGTAATAGGGATTCCCAGTCCCGAAATCAAAAAAAATAAAAAAAAATAAACAAAACTCCCCCAGGAATGTTGGTGTTTGGACGGTACCCGTGGATACGGCTAGCCGTGGAGTGTGATTGTTGGTGGAGGGGGAGTAAACCTTTACTTTTACCGCTTGGGAACCGCCGCTAATTTGTTTAGCATGGAAGATATTGATAACTCTTGGTCGTGACGTTAACAAGAAGGGTGTACCTCCCAAAATTATATCTATCTCTGTTTTAAACTTTGAGCTCTGGCACCGCTGCAAATCCATGCTTCCCTCTACGAAGGGACTATCTATTTGCTTTTATGTTGAGTCATCACCTTCTCAAATAAGTGCCAGACCTGAGAGCACTATTGTCATCCTCATGCATTGTGTATAGTTGATGTTGGGTGCAGCATGACTGGATCTTTTCTACCATGAATTACAATGTTTAGTCGCTGCTTGAACTTTGGAGGTGCTCTGCATTTATGTTTTGCGGTCTCAGAAAGGGCTAGCAAGATACCACTATTGTCATATTGTATCATGATTGTTTTGACAAAGTGTTGGCACTTAAGATATCTTATTATTGCTCGCTAGTTGCTTATGTTATTGATATGAGTTAATATAATTTCTAAGAGTTATTGCTGGCATGGTTAGTCATAATCTTTGCTGAAAACATGGGTGCTACTTAAGCATATATATGTAAAGAAGAACAAAAGAGTTCATAAAAGTTTTTCTTTATCACTTTCAGTTTGTCAACTAAATTGCTTGAGGACAAGCAAAGGTTTAAGCTTGGGGGAGTTGAGACGTCTCCAACGTATCTACTTTTCCTCACTCTTTTGCCCTTGTTTTGGACTCTAATTTGCATGATTTGAATGGAACTAACCCGGACTGACGCTGTTTTTAGCAGAACTACCATGGTGTTGTTTTTGTGCAGAAATAAAAGTTCTCGGAATGGAACGAAACTTTTTGGAGAATTATTTCATAATAAATAAGAATTATTGGAGACAAAATACACCGAAGAGGGGTGCCAGGGTGAGCAGCACCCACCAGGGCGCGCTAGGCCCCCTGGGCGCGCCCTGGTGGGTTGTGCCCACCTCGTGGCCCCACTGACCCTAATTTCGCCACTATAAATTCCTATTTTTGGAGAAAAAAATAAAGGAGAAAGTTTCATCGCGTTTTACGATACGGAGCCGCCGCCACCTCCTGTTCTTCATCGGGAGGCCAGATCTGGAGCCCGCTTGGGAATCTTCGGTCTTCGTCATCACCAACCCTTCTCCATCGCCAATTCCATGATGCTCCCCACCAGGAGTGAGTAATTACTTCGTAGGCTTGCTGGTCGGTGAGGAGTTGGATGAGATTCATCATGTAATCGAGTTAGTTTTGTTAGGGCTTGATCCCTAGTATCCACTATGTTCTGAGATTGATTTTGCTATGACTTTGCCATGCTTAATGCTTGTCACTAGGGCCCGGGTGCCATGATTTGAGATCTGAACCATTTATGTTATCACCATTATATCTATGTTCTTGATCCGATCTTGCCTAGTCATATGCACCTATTACGTGTTATGATCCGTCAACCCCATAGTGACAATATTTGGGATACTTCGCGGTGATGACCGTAGTTTGAGGAGTTCATGTATTCACCATGTGTTAATGCTTTGTTCCGGTTCTCTATTAAAAGGAGGCCTTAATATCCCTTAGTTTCCTTATGGACCCCGCTGCCACGGGAGGGTAGGACAAAAGATGACATGCAAGTTCTTTTCCATAAGCATGTATGACTATTTACGGAATACATGCGTACATTACATTGATGAACTGGAGCTAGTTCTGTGTCGCCCTAGGTTATGACTGTTATATGATGAATATCATCCAACGAGTTACCGATCCAGTGCCTACGAGCTTTCCACTTATTGTTCTTGCTAAGTTACTACTGCTGTTATTGTTGTTCCAACTGCTACAAAACTATTGCTACTACTGTTACCGCTATTGTTACTATTGCTACTGCTACCAAAACTATCATATTACTGTGCTACTGATCACTTTGCTGCAGATATTTAATCTCCAGGTGTGGTTGAATTGACAACTCAACTGCTAATACTCTCAAGTATTCTTTGACTCCCCTTGTGTCGAATCTATAAATTTGGGTTGAATACTCTACCCTCGAAAACTGTTGCGATCCCCTATACTTGTGGGTTATCAATGCCCATTCCCGAAATGAAAAACAAAAAATATTTACTTTATGTTGTCAAATAATAAATTCCTTGGAAAGTGTTGGTATGGAAGGCAACCGTGGATACGGCCCGCCATGGAAAGTGAAAGTTTGGTGGAAAAAGGAATAAACTTTATTTTCTGTTTGGGAACTGCCTATGATATATCTAGCATGGAAAGTATTCTGAGCTACTTTGTCGTTTTCGTTGACAGGAAAAACATGCCACCCAAAAAATTTCTCTCTCAATTTAAAACTTTGAACTCTGGCACCTCTACAAATCCCTACTTCCCTCTGCGAAGGGCCTATCTATTTACTTTATGCAATTTCTATTTTTACTTTGAGTCTCCATCTTCTCTTATAAGCACCAACTAGGGGGCACTATGATCGTACTTGAGCATTGGGTATAGCTAATATTTGAGTGTGTTTCATGAATGGATCAATGATTGAGCATGATGGGCTAGGGATAACTTTCTTTAGTGTTGATATTTTGAAAGACATGGTTGCTTGTTAGCATGCTTGAGTATTGAAGTCATTATGTTAAAACTAGACTATTGCTTTGAATCATCTACAAGTCCAAATGTCCATGCTATACAAAAGAAAAGAATATGATGAACATGTTAGGCAGCATTCCACATCAAAAATTCTGTTTTTATCATTTACCTACTCGAGGACGAGTAGGAATTAAGCTCGGGGATGCTGATACGTATCCAACGTATCTATAATTTTTGCTTGCTCCAGGCTGTTCTATTATCATTCTTGGATGTTTTACAATCATTTTATAACAACTTTATATCATTTTTTGGGACTAACCTATTGACATAGTGCCAAAGTGCCAGTTGCTATTTTTTGCTTGTTTTTTACTTCACAGAATATCAGTACCAAATGGAGTCCAATCGCGACGAAACTTTTTGGAGATTTTTTTGACCAGAAGACACCCAGTGGGCCAAAGAAATGCCAGAGAGGTGGGCCGTGGAGACCACAACCCACCAGGGCGCGCCAGGGGGCCCCCGGCGCGCCCTGATGGGTTGTGCCCTCCACGGGACCCCTCTCCACCGCCTCTGATGCCAATAAATTCCCAAATATTCCAAAAACCCTAGGGGAGTCAATGAAACACAATTCCAGCCGCCGCAAGTTCCAGAACCTCGAGATCCAATCTAAACACCATCACGGAGGGGTTCATCTTCTTCATAGGTGCCTCTCCGATGATGCGTGAGTAGTCCACCATAGACCTACGGGTCCGTAGGCAGTAGCTAGATGGATTCCTCTCTCTCTCTCTTATGATTCTCAATAGAATGGTCTCTTGGAGATCTATTTGATGTAACTTTTACGGTGTGTTTGTTGGGATCCGATGAATTTTGAGTTCATGATCAGTTTCTATCCATGAATATTATTTGAGTCTTCTTTGATCTCTTATATGCATGATTACTTATAGCCTCGTATTTCTTCTTCGAATCTTTTGTTTAGTTAGGCCGACTATATCGATTTTTCTTGCCCTGGGAAGAGGTGCTTTGTGATGGGTTCGATCTTGCAGTGTCCTTTCCCAGTGACAGAAGGGGCAGCAAGGCACGCATGTATCGTTGCCATTAAGGATAACAAGATGGGGTCTATTCCTACATGAATAGATCTGGTCTACATCATGTCTTCGTTCTTATTGCATTACTCCGTTTTTCCATGAACTTAATACACTAGATGCATACTGGATAGCGGTCGATGTGTGGAGTAATAGTGGTAGATGCAGGCAGGAGTCGGTCTACTTATCTTGGACGTGATGCCTATATAATGATCATCGCCTTGGATATCGTCATGACTATTCGATTTTCTATCAATTTCCCAACAGTAATTTATTCACCCACCGTGTGCTATACTCATGAGAGAAGCCACTAGTGAATCCTACGGCCCCCGGGTCTACTTTCCAACATATTGCTTTCCTATCTATCTTTTTTGTTCTTTGTTTTCGGATCTACAAAACCAAAAAACCAAAAAATATATTGCTGCACTTTTTATTTGCCTTTTCTATTTTGTGTTCTCGAGAGCTCTATCTCTCCTATCTATCACTACCTAATCTATCTTTTTACCGTAGAGAGATTGACAACCTCTCTTACGCGTCGGGTTGCAAGTATTTGTTATTTGTGTGCAGGTGCTGCTTATTAGGTGGTGGTGATCCTCCTACTGGTTCGATAACCTTGGTTTCATAACTGAGGAAAATACTTACCGTCGCCGTGCTGCATCATCCCTTCCTCTTTGGGGAAATACCGATGCGGTTTCAAGCCACGCCAGGAGCCCTTTTTGCCATCTTTGTCCTCTCGGGCTAGGAAAATCCGCAGGAATACGTCGACCTTGAGTGGTTGTCGCGATGGAGATACGGGAGCGACTTCAAATGATGCCTTGAGGGCAGCTCATTTAGCCATTGATCATCTTGGGCCAGCCTGGTGGCCGAGAAGAACGCTTATTCTCGGGGTCAGCGCCTTCTTTGCGGAACCTGGAAGACCTTCTTCCTTCGCTCCGAGAGGGCCCGCTGGGAGAACGAGGCCATCCACCTGCAGGCCGCCGGGAGGTCCTTTGCACCTTTGAATACCACTCGGATGCAGTTGGAAGGTGATCTGAGTGTCCACGAGGCCGCCGCGGCCGACCGAGGGCTTGACATTGTCGCGCATGAGGAGGAAACCAAGAAGTTGGCGTCGGATCTTCTCACCGTGAGGGAGCGACTAGAGCTGCTTCAGGAGGCTCTGCATGTCCGGGAGGCCAGGCTTGTAGCTCGTGAGTCTTTAGTTGCTTGCAGGGAGGCCGCTTATCACGGGAATGTTGAAAACGCCAATGCTCGTGTGAGGGACCGTCGCAACAAGCAGGATGCTTATGCCAAGAAAATCTTCGCGGACGCCCATCTTAAGCAAAAAGAGGAGGTCCGTTCGGAGTATCAATGGAAGCTGACCTTCCAGGAGACACGCTTTACGAAGAAAAGCAGAACACTTGAAGACAAAGGTTCGGTCTTGGAAAAGAAGCCGGGCTCCCTAAAGAGCTCTGTTGGAGAGGTGAAGTCCCTGGTGGAAGCCATTGAGAAGGCTCGGCATGAGGCCCTGCAGAAACTCTCCGACCGCCAGGATGAACTGTCACACCTTGAAAAGCAGCATGCTCGGCTGGTGAGCGATTTTGCGCGACAAGGTGAAGAGATGGACCAGCTCCGGGGGCACCAGGAGATGCAGTGTGATGTCTTCAAAGTCGTCCACCGTCGTGCCCTTTCTATTGCCGGAAGGCTGCGGATGGCTATCTCAAGGTCGCATAACTTCCATGGTGATGACGTGGTGAGTTATGCCTTGTTCTTCCGAGAATTTGTCGTGAAGCTGGAGACATTCGCGAGGGAGTTTATGGGAACCATCGAAGATGAGGCTCGGGAGGTAGCGGCGCTAGCCGAGGAGCGTGTCCTCGCGAATCTCCATCTTCAGGATTCTGTCTTCCCCTTCGCTGAGCTAGTGAAACACCTTGGACAAGGTCAAAAAGCTGAGGCTTCCAGGGCTGCGATCTCCGGCTTTGTCGATGATCTTGTGGGCGCGTTCGCACCTGTTGATAGTGGGAACGCCTTGGAAGGCTCTGCCCACGTTGAGGCTTCCATGGGCGAGGACACTGATTCCGAGGTTTAGGGCCCTCCGATGCCCCCGCTAGCTGATGTATTCGGTGTTTATTGCCTTTTACCCTGAATCTTGCATGAAACTGTTTGTGTGATGCTGAGTCTGGGCGATGCTCTTATCTTCTTGTTTTTCTCTTTGCGAGCCAAACAGCTGTTTGCAGTGGATGTGCTTTTATTCGGGTTCCTGGTTACGCCGAGCCTGTTGAGTATATGGTAGCCCCCGGGCCCATCGGGCCTGTGCGGGAGTAGATCGCCGCGTGGGAAAATGGGGCCATAATCAGGCGAGGCCTGACACATGTGGAGGTACGCTCGTTGTTGGGGAAACGTATTCTGGGCATCATGCTCTTCGTCTCCTCGTCATAACGTGGTGTCAGGCGTAATAGCGCTTCTGTTGAGGGCGGCACCTTGGTTCCCGCGTCACGACCCTTGGGAATTGAAGTTTTAGGGAGTGGAGGGGTCAAGGTCGTGCTTTGTTGGAGTGATGGCCTTAATGTCCATCCCCACTGTCTTATAAGACAACAAGCTCCCACTGTCCCTCACACCTTCCTTCGCAGCCCCCGAGCTGTTGGAAATATGCCCTAGAGGCAATAATAAAAGTAGTTATTATTATATTTGGATCGCAAAGACGTTCGACTACATCAACCGCGTTTCTTAATGCTTCCCGCTTAGCGATCTACAAGGGTATGTAGATCCACTCTCCCTCTCGTAGATGCTCATCACCATGGATAGATCTTGCGTGTGCGTAGGAAATTTTTTGTTTCCCATGCAACGTTCCCCAACAGTGGCATCTGAGCTAGGTCTATGTGTAGATGAGATCACGAGTAGAACACAAAGGAGTTTGTGGGCGTTGATATTCAGATTGCTTCCTCCCTTGGTCTTTTCTTGATTCGGCGGTATTGTGGGATGAAGCGGCCCGGACCAACCTTACTCGTACGCTTACGAGAGACCGGTTCCATCGACTGACATGTAACTTCGTTGCATAAATATGGCTGGCGGGTGTCTGTCTCTCCTACTTTAGTCGGATCGGATTTGACAAAGGCGGTCCTTGAGAAGGTTGAATAGCAATTTTTGTATCACCGTTGTGGTTTTTGCGTAGGTAAGAATAGTTCTTGCTAGATACCCGTAGCAGCCACGTAAAACATGCAACAACAATTAGAGGACGTCTAACTTGTTTTTGTAGGGTATGTTGTGATGTGATATGGCCAATTACATGATGAGATATATGTGATGTATGAGATGATCATGTATTGTATAGAATATCATGACTTGCATGTCGATGAGTACGGCAACCGGCAGGAGCCATAGGGTTGTCTTTAATTATTTTTGCCATTTTGCTTTACTTTATCGCTATGAGTTAGCAATAGTCATGGAAGCAATAGTCGGCGCGACAACCTCATGGCGACACGTTGATGGAGATCATGGTGTCATGCCGGTGACGATGGAGATCATGCCGGTGCTTTGGAGATGGAGATCAAAAGCACAAGTTCATGGCCATATCATGTCACTTATGATTTGCATGTGATGTTAATCCTTTTATGCATCTTATTTTGCTTAGGACGACGGTAGCATTATAAGGTGATCCCTCACTTAAATTTCAAGATAAAATTGTGTTCTCCCCGAGTGTGCACCGTTGCAAAACTTCGTCGTTTCGAGACACCACGTGATGATCGGGTGTGATAGACTCTACGTTCGCATACAACGGGTGCAAGCCAGTGTTGCACGTGCGGAACACTCGAGTTAAACTTGACGAGCTTGGCAGGCTCGTTCTGATGATTACTCAATGGTTCAATGTGCAATGTTGTATGTCTTAGAACCGGGACTTCAAAGACATTTTATGCTTGGAGTTGAAGTTTATCTTTCAGAAGAATGCCTGGATCGAGAGGTATGAGACCTCCGATAAGTTCTATGCTTGCAAGATGGAGGAGAACGGGTCTGTCAGTGAACACATACTCAAAATGTCTGGGTATTCTACACGTCTAGCTGAATTAGGGATGCCCCTTCCAGCAGAGGCGCTCACTAACAGAGTTCTTCAATCATTGCCACCTAGCTACAAGAGCTTCGTGTTGAACTATAACATGCATGGGATGAACAAGTCAGTCGCCGAGCTGTTTGCGATGTTGAAAGTCGCTGAGTCTGAGATTCAGAAGGAGCATCAAGTGTTGATGGTCAATAAAACCACTAGTTTCAAGAAGAATGGCAAGGGTAAGAAGGGTAACTCCAAGAAGAGTGGCAAAGCAGTTGCCCCTCCCGTGAAGAAACCCAAGGCTGGACCCAAGCCAGAAACTGAGTGCTTTCATTGCAAGGGAACTGGCCACTGGAAGCGGAACTGCCCCAAGTATTTGGCTGACAAGAAGTCGGCCAACAACAAACAAGGTATATATGATATACATGTTATTGATGTGTACCTTACCAACTCTCGTTGTAGTGCCTGGGTATTTGATACCGGTGCGGTTGCTCACATTTGCAACTCAAAACAGGAACTGCGGAATAGACGGAGGCTGGCAAAGGACGAAGTGACGATGCGCGTGGGAAATGGTTCCAAGGTTGATGTGATCGCTGTCGGCACGCTCGCTCTTCGATTACCATCGGGATTAGTGATGAACCTGAATAATTGTTATTTAGTGCCTGCGTTAAGCATGAACATTATATCTGGATCTTGTTTATTGCGAGACGGTTACTCATTTAAATCAGAGAATAATGGTTGTTCTATTTATATGAGTAATATCTTTTATGGTCATGCACCCAATGTGAGGGGTTTATTCTTATTGAATCTCGATAGTGATGATACACATGTTTATAACATTGATGCCAAAAGATGTAGAGTTGATAATGATAGTACCACTTTCTTGTGGCACTGCCGTTTAGGTCATATTGGTGTAAAACGCATGAAGAAGCTCCATGCTGATGGACTTTTGGAGTCACTTGATTTTGAATCACTTGACACATGTGAACCATGCCTCATGGGCAAGATGACTGAAACCCCGTTCTCTAGAACAATGGAACGGGCAAGTGACTTGTTGGAAATCATACATACTGATGTGTGCGGTCCGATGAGCATTGAGGCGCGCGGTGGATATCGTTATTTTCTCACCTTCACTGATGACTTAAGTAGATATGGGTATATTTACTTAATGAAACACAAGTCTGGAACGTTTGAAAAGTTCAAGTAATTACAGAGTGAAGTTGAGAATCATCGTAACAAGAAGATTAAATTCCTACGATCTGATCGAGGAGGAGAATATCTGAGTTATGAGTTTGGCAGTCACTTAAGACAGTGTGGAATTGTTTCACAATTGACACCGCCTGGAACACCACAGCGTAATGGTGTGTCCGAACGTCGTAATCGAACCTTATTGGATATGGTGCGATCTATGATGTCTCTTGCCGATTTGCCACTATCGTTTTGGGGTTATGCATTAGAGACAGTTGCATTCACTTTAAATAGGGCATCATCGAAATCCGTTGAGACGACGCCATATGAACTGTGGTTTGGCAAGAAGCCAAAGTTGTCGTTTCTTAAAGTTTGGGAATGTGATGCTTATGTCAAAAAGCTTCAGCCTGAAAAGCTGGAACCCAAAGCGGAGAAATGCGTCTTCATAGGATACCCAAAAGAGACAGTTGGGTATACCTTCTATCTCAGATCCGAAGGCAAAGTGTTTGTCGCTAAAAACGGAACATTTCTTGAGAAAGAGTTTCTCTCTAAAGAACTTGATGAGGTTGTTGAAACTTTACTTCAACCTGAGAGTAGTGCAGTGCAGAAAGATGTTTCTGTGGAGCCTACATCGGTTGAAGAGGAAGTTAATGATGATGATCATGAAGCTTCGGATCAAGTTGATATCGAACCTCGTAGGTCGACAAGAACGCGTACTGCTCCAGAGTGGTATGGCAACCCTGTCTTAGAGGTCATGTTGTTGGACAACGATGAACCTACGAGCTATGGAGAAGCGATGGTGGGCCCAGATTACGAGAAATGGTTAGAGGCCATGAAATCCGAGATGGGATCCATGTATGAAAACAAAGTATGGGCTTTGGAAGTATTACCTGAAGGGCGTAAGGCCATTCAGAACAAATGGATCTTTAAGAGGAAGACGGACGCGGACGGTAATGTCACCGTCTATAAAGCTCGACTTGTGGCAACGGGTTTTTCACAAGTTCAAGGAGTTGACTACGATGAGACCGTCTCACCCGTAGCGATGCTTAAGTCCGTCAGAATCATGTTAGCAATAGCTGCCTTTTTCGATTATGAAATTTGGTAGATGGATGTCAAAACAACGTTCCTTAACGGTTTCCTTAAGGAAGAGTTGTATATGATGCAACCAGAAGGTTTTGTCGATCCAGAGAATGCTGACAAAGTTTGCAAACTCCAGCGATCCATTTATGGACTGGTGCAAGCATCTCGGAGTTGGAATCTTCGCTTTGATGAGGTGATCAAAGCGTTCGGGTTTAAACAAGTTTACGGAGAAGCTTGTATTTACAAGAAAGTGAGTGGGAGCTCTATAGCGTTTCTAATATTATATGTGGATGACATATTGCTGATTGGAAACAATATAGAAATGTTGGAAAGCGTGAAGGAATATTTGAACAAGAGTTTTTCAATGAAGGACCTAGGAGAAGCTGCTTTCATATTAGGCATCAAGATCTATAGAGATAGATCGAGACGCTTAATAGGACTTTCACAGAGCACATACCTTGACAAAGTTTTGAAGAAGTTCAAAATGGATCAGTCCAAGAAGGGGTTCTTGCCTGTGTTGCAAGGTGTGAAGTTGAGTAAGACTCAATGCCCAGTGACTGCAGAAGATAGAGAAAAGATGAGTGTCGTCCCCTATGCTTCAGCCATAGGCTCTATCATGTATGCAATGTTGTGCACAAGACCCGAAGTCAACCTTGCCATAAGTATGGCCGGAAGGTTTCAAAGTGATCTAGGAATGGAACACTGGACGGCGGTCAAGAATATCCTGAAGTACCTGAAAAGGACTAAGGACATGTTTCTCGTTTATGGAGGTGATCAAGAGCTCGTCGTAAAGGGTTACGTCGATGCAAGCTTTGACACTGATCCGGACGACTCTAAGTCTCAAACCGGATACGTATTTATTCTTAATGGGAGTGCGGTAAGCTGGTGCAGTTCCAAGCAAAGCGTGGTAGCTGATTCTACATGCGAAGCGGAGTACATCGCTGCCTCGGAGGCGGCGAAGGAAGGTGTCTGGATGAAGGAGTTCATGACAGATCTTGGAGTAGTGCCTAGTGCACTAAACCCAATGACTCTGTTCTGTGACAACACTGGTGCCATTGCTCTAGCCAAGGAACCAAGGTTTCACAAGTGGACCAGACACATAAAGCGACGTTTCAATTCCATCCGCGATTACATCAAGGAGGACGACATAAATATTTGCAAAGTACACACGGATCTGAGTGTTGTAGATCCGATGACTAAACCTCTTCCAAGGGCTAAACATGATCAACACCAGAACTGTATGGGTGTTAGATTCATTACAATGTAAATCACATAGTGATGTGAGCTAGATTATTGACTCTAGTGCAAGTGGGAGACTGTTGGAAATATGCCCTAGAGGCAATAATAAAAGTAGTTATTATTATATTTCCTTGTTCATGATAATCGTTTATTATCCATGCTATAATTGTATTGATTGGAAACTCAATTACATGTGTGGATACATAGACAACACTTTGTCCCTAGTATGCCTTTAGTAGACTAGCTCGTTGATCAAAGATGGTTAAGGTTTCCTAGCCATAGACATGAGATGTCATTTGATAACGGGATCACATCATTAGGAGAATGATGTGATGGACAAGACCCAAACTATGAACGTAGCATATGATCGTGTCAGTTTATTGCTATTGTTTTCTGCATGTCAAGTATCTGCTCCTATGACCATGAGATCATGCAACTCACTGACACCGGAGGAATGCCTTGTGTGTATCAAATGTCACAACGTAACTGGGTGACTATAAAGATGCTCTACAGGTATCTCCGAGGGTGTCTGTTGAGTGGGCATGGATCAAGACTGGGATTTATTACTCCGTGTGACGGAGAGGTATCTCAGGGCCCACTCGGTAATACAACATCACAACAAGCCTTGCAAGCAATGTGACTAAAGTGTTAGCCACGGGATCTTGTATTACGGAACGAGTAAAGAGACTTGCCGGTAACGAGATTGAACTAGGTATAGAGATACCGACGATCAAATCTCGGGCAAGTAACATACCGAAGAACAAAAGGAACATCATATGGGATTAACTGAATCCTTGACATAGAGGTTCAATCGATGAAGATCTTCGTAGAATATGTAGGAACCAATATGGGCATCCAGGTCCCGCTATTGGTTATTGACCGTAGAGGTGTCTCGGTCATGTCTACATAGTTCTCGAAC
This sequence comes from Elymus sibiricus, assembly GCA_039707655.1. Classification (NCBI taxonomy): domain Eukaryota; kingdom Viridiplantae; phylum Streptophyta; class Magnoliopsida; order Poales; family Poaceae; genus Elymus; species Elymus sibiricus. The sequence goes on from CM077671.1 coordinate 361,275,072, forward strand.
CCGCAGGGTCTGCACACTTAAGGTTAGGTGACGTTTCGGTATAGTTGAGTTATGTATGTTGGTGACCGAAGGTTGTTCGGAGTCCCATATGAGATCCTGGACGTCACGAGGAGCTCCGGAATGGTCCGGAGGTAAATATTGATATATAGGAAGTCCCGTTTTGGTCACCGGAAAAGTTTCGGGCATTTCGGTAGTGTACCAGGAGTGCCGGGAGGGTACCGGGGGACCTTCGGGAGGGGCCTCTCGCCCCAAAGGGTCTCATGGGCTGTGGGAGGAGTCAAACCAGCCCCTAGTGGGCTGGCCGAACCCCCCACTAAGGCCCATGCGGCTAGGGGTGGAAAAAACCAAAGGTGGAAAGAGTTTCCAAGTGGGGAAGGAGGAATCCTACTCCTAGTAGGATTGGAGTAGGACTCCTCCACCTCTCCCAGTTCGGCCGACTCCTAGGAGGAGATCTTGGCCGGCCAGCCCCTCCCCTCCCTCCTATATATACTAGAGGGAGAGAGGGCAAAAGAACTTCAACCCAAAAGGCCAAAGTGCAGCCCTCTCTCCCGATAGATCAAGTCCTCTAGTTTTCAGCAGTGCTTAGGCGAAGCCCTGCTGGAATAGTTCCACCACCACCGCCGCCGCGCCGTCGCGCTGCCGGAGAACTCATCTACCTCTCCGCTCCCTCTTGCTAGATCAAGAAGGCGGAGATCGTCATCGAGCTGTACGTGTGCTGAACGCGGAGGTGCCGTCTGTTCGGTACTAGATCGTGATTGGATCGCGGGACGCTCGGCAATTTGGATCGCGAAGATGTTCGACTACATCAGCCGCGTTTCTTAACGCTTCCCGCTTAGCGATCTACAAGGGTATGTAGATCCACTCTCCCTCTCGTAGATGCTCATCACCATGGATAGATCTTGCGTGTGCGTAGGAAATTTTTTGTTTCCCATGCAACGTTCCCCAACACGAGCCTACTCCATCTCCACCGCCCTTCTTCTCCATCAGCCAACTCCTCCCTCGCCGCGTTCCTTTTTTCGCGATTGCGCACGACGACAGTGTCCATGAGAAGGAACTGATGATGTCCAGCCTCACCGCAAAGGACCTTGAGCTCTGGGAACTGCGTGCAGCCCTAAGTGGCTACGTCCTCCGCTTAGAGGTCGAGACCGCGGATCTACGCAGGGGGGGGGCTGGAGATGGAGAAGATTCGCCAGCGTGAGGCAGAGCGGCTATTAGCCCAGTTGCACGCTGATCATTACGGGAGCGTGGGGGCGCTGCGAGACGTCTATCGTCGGTTGAACGAGGACATGCAAGTCCTCAATCTTTGGCCGTTCGTCCCGTACTCCGCTTTCGACGAAGGAAGCTGAGCCATCTGACGTTCTTCTTTCAGCAATCGACCACCCGATTTGGAGAGTTCCGTGACCTTAGGGAAACGGCGCAAGAGGCGGCGGTCGACGAGGTCGTGCGTGTGGTGGCCACCCGGATCCTCGTCGGCGTCCATCAGACCTTCCCCCAATTCCCCTTGAAGGTGGTGTTGGAGGAGCAGACCTTCGAGGATCAGGAGGTGGCGCGACGCGTGGTGGAGGGCGTTGTTGCCGTGGTGGTGCAGCAGGAGAAGGATTTTGACAGTGGGGTCGTCTAAAGGCCCCGCACGCTGAGAAGCGCGAGGTTGCGGGGTCGGCTTCTGAGACCCTTCCTCTTTCTTTTTGTTGTTTTGTTGTTTGTAAGCTGGACTGGCCGCGGTACTTGCCGGTCCAGCAAGACAGCCTTACTGACGGGTGCGCCGGCCTGCTCTATCTTCCAAGTTAATATTTTGTGTCTCTGCAATTATCCATTTTTGCCTCTTGATTGTTCTCATCATACCATACGAATGTTGTAGGCAAAGGCTCTCCACCATGATCAAACTAGTGAGGGAAAAGATGACGAAACCTAGTAACCCGGGAAAGCGGTCCGCATGGGAGGGATCCCGGGAACTTTTTCTCAGCGCAGGCGCAACACACTGTAGCAACTTCGTCGCGTCGGGGAAGGAGCAGAGGCGTTGGTGGCCTAGGGAAAATATTGCTCGAACGGGACAGAACCCGGGAGCTTTCCCCTCGCAGCAGGTGGGACACGCATCTCTAAATCCACTATAGGGGGTTGACACCACGGCCATAGCATCTGGAAATGGACTCGCACGGGGTGAATCTCGGGGACCTTTCCGTCACTGGGGAAACGACGCTCTGTTGTGGCTCGACTGCGCGGGTGAGTAGCAGTGGGTTCGTAGTCAGAAGGAAGAGGTTCGTTGGGACACGACCTGAAAACGTTCCAACGTGCAGGCGGGATATGTAGGTGCAACTCCTCCATTAGGAAAAAGGGGCAGGGGTCCATCAACCTCAGGAAAGTGGTCCGCGCGGGAGATGTCTCGAGAACTTTTCTCATCGAGACTGGCATGACACTCCCTGGTCACCCAGTTTCGATCATGGTCATTTAGTAGGTAGAGAACAGAGGTTCCTCCAAGCTTCGTACTGACGATGAACACCGCATCCGTGTTTTTCTTTACAGATCCAGGGCCCATGTTTCCGGCCACCGGGTAGGTCCCTGGACGAGTGTTGTTTGTTGAATAGCCCCCGTGTCCGGTGGGTCGAGTTGGTCTTCGTTGTCCCGGGAGGGATGCTCAGGAAATCAGGTGCTTCCATCGCGGCTCGAGTGTTTTTCATCCCGGGGCGGCCTGGAGTGCTTCAGAAGTTCGTCTTGTTGGAGGGAGTCTTTATCGGGGCTTGAGATAGAGAGCGCCATCCTTTGATAGGTGCTTCCCGCGTTGCTCAAACCGAATGGCCAATATCGATAAGGATACATTCCCTTCACCACGACGGAAGCATATCACCCTCCCTTGTCTCTGTCGCCTTGGGGAAGGTCTACGCACAAGCGCCTTCTTTCGCCGGAGCTCGTAACGATCACAGGGCCAATGGGGCCGCTGCGCCATGCTGGGATTCTTGTTCTGCGGCACTCTGACCACCGCAGGGCGTGTAGTTTTGAGATGAGCGCGCGTCTTTCTTTGGTGTGGGTCGGGTCGTGCGCTCGTGGAACTCCTTGATCGTTTGGCAAGGGCCGACGTAGTCTTTCGAGGGTGCTTTCGTATTTAAAACCGCCAAAGTCTTGGTTGCCAGGACAACTAGTCGGGCCTCGGCGGGGGAGCTTCTCGTCCTTTCCAAAGAGTGGCGGCGAAGCTCGTGTCCGCTCGATTGTTGGAGAAGGCGATGGCGCGCTATGCGCTTTGTAGCCCGTGCCTTGATCGCTTATCGGGACGTGGGGGGCTTCGTGGTTCAGCGCGATTGTTTTTGCTGCTGCCGCCAAAGGCGAGCAGTGTATGTCATCGATCTTCTTTGTTAGAGGCATGTGATTGGATGCGTCTGCCGCCTCGCAACCTTATTTGGTCCTCGGTTGAACGGGGATCAGGGAGGTGCCGACTTGAATCAGTACAGATGTCTCAGTCCCCTATCTGGCGCGCCAAATGTCGGTTTCCAAGAACCTACATATGAGTTGTGATGAACAGTCCATTTGAGAGTTTGGCCAGGGACTGAACACGCCCAACTATCCTAAGTCATGAATGATTCCTAGAGAAGTCCCGAACTCTTCTATTTATAGCGTCTCAAGAGGGCCTTCCCCGGGGGCTCCTATTGGTGGGGCGCATATTCGGCTAGTGTAGCATGTACTATGAAGGTATGGCCGCTCGTGGCATGCTTGTACGAGTGATGATATCGTCCTTCCGGGGCGACGCAATATCTTTTGGATATTTTCCAATCACCATAATGCTACAATACTATAGCGGCGTAAGTGGTGGTGGAATCTTGTCGTGTCGGCAGTCGTTGCCTTCGGCCACACGGAAGGGGCCCGAGGAGGCGTACCAAGCAAGGATTCATACTTGCCTTCCCGAAATGAGATCCTCCTCTTCTCGGAAGGGGCCCGAGGAGGCGTACTACCCTATGGTTGGACCCGGCAAGATGGGTGTTCGAGCGGCGATTCCTTCTTAAAGGCGGTGTCTTGAAATCTTACACTATTTTTAGGTCATATGTCCCTCGACCACTAGATTATTGTTCATGATCATACGGTCTGTGATAGGATTATAGAGATGCTGATGTGAGCTAGGCAGATTCAATGTGGACGCCCCGCTGTTTCCTTGTTTTTTAAGGCGATTCGTTTGGTATCAATGCTTGGCATTGTTTGGCTTTCTGATAACAAACAACATATCAGAATATATCCAATGCATGTTATTTATCGTTGTATACACGGGCTTCGTATGTGGTCTATGCTACATCGAACGGAGTACCAATCGTTGGTCAAGACAATGTGTACGTAGTTGGAGCGGATGTCCACGGAGGTTTTTACCTAACATGAATGTCAACATAATCTTCGGATTGGTCCACATCATCCATTGACATAGGCATAGTTTGGGAATCATATGACTTTTTTTACCAACTGGTCAATTTTATATTCCCTGTCAGACAGTTCGTTTGATGGTTATGTGCATCTTAGCTATGCAGTGGCCGGATGTCGCTCATTCGGGTTTGTGCTCGATGCTATATTTTAAGTGAATAAAAATGCCATTTATAAAAAGAAAACGGAATATATGAAAAATAAAGACCCTAAACACTAGGCGCAACGAAAGATGGATATGGTCGATCAAATCAAATGAAGTATAATACTAATCTCTTTCCCTGAAAGTTAGTCTAGTTTATTGCAATTAATTAAATTCAGGTACTTTTTTCTGCTGCAAGTTTGAAGCCGATCTCTGCCACTGTTGTTAACCAAACATTTAAACAGGCAAGTACATAAGTCTTCGATGTTGGTGCTACGGCACACTGCACACATACGCGCCCCTGGCCTAAGGCTCTCTGATTGAGCACTGAGAAAGCAGCCCATGGTACTGCAAATTGCATGTGTTAACTGGAGCCTAACGGTTTCTGTGTAGATGGGCGCTTTGCAGGTAGTGTGCGAGTGAGGGGCACGTGACCCCCGACCGGCCTCTCACCAACAACTCTCAATGCACGTACTCCATGGGACCATGTCTCTCTCGTCTCCCCCACTCTAAACAGCGCCCTAAGGATTCCCCATGAAGAGCCCTACTCGTCCTTAGCCTGCACCACCTTCTCCATGACAAGTTTTTTTCTCTCCCCTTGCTTCGGTTTTCCTTTTTCTCACCTATCATGAGAGCAAGAACATTGAGAGAGAGAGAGAGAGAGAGAGAGAGAGAGAGAGAGAGAGAGAGAGAGAGAGAGGGAGGGAGGAGCAGTGAACACTGTGGCTTAGGGCAGAAAAGGGGGCATGGTACACTGGTTTTCATGTGCTATCCCTCCTTGTGTTGGCAATGATTTTCCATTTTGGAAGAATGTGATGCCTCTGAGCCTACGGGGTTACTACTAAGCTAGCTAGCTGTTCATCGACACCACTCATAAAATGCATATGGTTTCGGAGAAAGAAACAAAAGGATACACCATTACTAGTTGCTACTTGCTACCTTCTCAGTACTACCGCCATGGCCAAGGGAATTGAAGAAGGAAGATGAGAGGCAGTACAATGTTGTTGCTTTAGAATCTGTCATGTCTCCCATGCTTTTTCCTATGGCCATGCAGTATCAAACAATGGAGGTAATCATTCGCAAGAATTTTTCATCCTTTCCTCGAGAGACTAGAGCAAATAAAAAGCGCATGCCAGCAGACAGGTAGAACCCTGCGCTTTTGTCTTCTCACTCACACTGCTCACTTTGTCCCAGAGCTCGCTTTCAGTCCCCTAAGAAGTGCCTGCGGCCATTACCAGCAATCATCATAATCTTTAGTTTCCTTTTTGCAAAGTTTCAAAGCAAGTTTGGACAAAAAGGATTGCAGGATGTTGCATAAATTCCTACAAGAAAATTAACTAGGCACGAAAACTCACTGTCAATTCATACTGAGTTGCCCTAGCGTACCACACATAGGGTTAACCATTTTATGCACACACATATGCTAAACATCAGGTGAAATTTTTGGGAGAGTTTTTTTTAAAGGAAAACAATTGAAGATGCATACAAATTCACAAAATTATCACCAAAGTTCTGATAGGCGACGAAAGACTGAAAAGGCCACCTTGCAATAGAAAAGGGAACAAAATGACCAATAAGCTGTCCTGTCAAGGTTAGCGTCGGTGGAAACAGTTCCACGAGATTTTGGGTATGATGTTACTATTGCTTCAGGGACACTTCTCACATGTAGACAGAGCCCCATCTTGTATATTGACTCAAACATGCTATAGATTTGTCCTAAAAAAGAACATGTTATAGATTACACCAAGTGCACGCGTGTTTCAGTGTCATCTACTAACTAGCTATGCATTGAAGCCAAAATCCTAGTATGGCTAATACTAGTGGCCCATCATCGAGATCTAGAGCAAGTTCGGCTGTCTATTCCAGAAGTAAATCATCATCAGACAATTTGGAATAAGAAGTGAAGCCCGAATCTATCCCGAGAAGAAAAGTTTAAAAGGGACAGGGGGATGGGAATGACCGAATGAGTAAGAGATGCCCCTAGCGACGAGATATCACGTGGTTAGTTATTTAACTTAGGGATTTGCTCAAAGTAAGATATGGTTTACGCGAGCAGTATATATGAGATGCCCATTGCCACTACTAGCTACCTTCCACGTTCCACAAGGATCACAATCGGATCATTGGAGTATGCAGTACAGAAACACTAGTGAGTGGAGACGCCAGCATCTATAAAGTTGCCAGATTGTCTCTTCCACATTGCCCATCCATGGTTCAAATAAGGAAGTCCTTAGAGTGTCCAATTGATTGTTAATGACTATTCATCTCTTGTTAATTGATGACTATCCATCTTCTTGTTCTTTAGAGATGATAATAATTAGAAGTTGAGAACCTAGTGCAGTAAAAAATTAACGAGTCCAACTTCATTGACTTGAATGCTCACAAGCAAATAAAAAACACAGAAACATGCATTTCAACTACTATCTAATTCAAACAACGCAAAATAATGTGTGATGTTCACTCCAAGATAGTATTAGATATAAAATACCATGTTAGCCAGCGACAAGGAAAGGAATATCCTGGCTGCTTATCCTAGTATGCCAAAAATGTGATTGCAGATATCATACATCCACCCGTAACAAAAAGACATCATAGTACATCCGCATTTCACAATGGCTGTTTACAAAAATACACATTACTAGCAGACAAATTCTACAATTTCGGTTCTACGGGGTCCAGATGGCTACAGTACTGAAAATAGATATCCATTTTTATAACGATTAAAATGCTAACCTCGTCTGTGTTTCCAAATACAAACATATATATCTTAGAAACTAAGCATAGTGGGTGCATTTGCTAATTTAACGCTGAGATTAGAAGGCAGTGTTCTAAAAATTAAGGCATTTCCATAGATAGAGACTTAGACATAAATCATTTACCATGCACGCGAATGACTAGCTAGCCAATACTACTTATTACTTATCAAATGCATTAACCACATTATTTCCGTATATCGCACTGCATATCCCGGAAGTACAATGCCAGAGGAAGTAACTGCTAATAAGCAAATCAAAACACACACAACACAAATATCCCGGAAGTACAATGCCAGAGGAAGTAACTGCTAATAAGCAAATCAAAACACACACAACACAAAGACACGAATTAAACAACTCGATACTACAAATAAAGTGCTTAAATATAATGGCCACATCAGTATTGAGCAATTTGCATTTCCATTCATGAACTTATAGTAATGTGATGAACTTATTATTGTGAAGAAAATCACAACATGAAAGTAGTAAATAATAATAGTTAAATTAAGTTAATCTCCAGCTTTAAACCCAAAAGGATCCTAGGTGTCAATAATATTTGCTAATCTAGTACGTAGTTTATCCGGCAATTAAATAAGGTGTATATTCCAGAAGTAATACAATGTTAGAGGAAGTAACTACTAAGCAATAAAAACATAGACAACACCAAGACACAACTTAAACAACCCAATACTACTAATAAAGTGCCTAAATATAATGGCCACATCGATATTCAGTAATTTTCATTTCCATTCATGAATATATAGCAACATGATGAACTTATTGTTATGAAGAAAATCACAGCATGAACGTAGTATATCATAACAGTGAAATTAAGTTTGGTACATCTTTAAACCAAAAACGATCCTAGTTTATCTGACAATTAAATAAGGTATATGCATTCAGCAGAAAATACACATGTTGCACCCTTTGAAATAGACCAAGTTTTTTTGAGATAATGAAACAGACAAGTTGAAAAGCAAAATAAAACAAAGGATCCTACAGGCATTATGATGGTAACATTATTTGGAAAAAAAAAAATCATATCATCCTTCAAAGAGAAATTAAGGTGTTAAGAAACTACAGACATACTAGGCCTCTGCAATTTTGGAAGTTAACAGACCAATCAAATTCATTTAGCCTGCCATGTGGAATTGTTTTTCAAATTGTAACCTCAATGTTTAACTTCACTATCAAAACTGCCGGCTTAAGAAGTACCCCATTACCATTATTACTACAACTACAAGCATACATGCAGACACATGAATTTCCTCATTCACAAACATGAATTATATTTCAAAAAATAAATATACAGATAAAATAACACAATTTGTTAATACTACTACTGTACTCAAGGCGTGCCATTTCACAAGCAGACTTAGCAGATTGAAATGAGCCATAATGGTATGATAGGTAGCACTAATGGATATCAATTAAACTCCATCATTTCTGGTGAGATGACATGAAAAAACAATGCAATTGCAATCTAAGGTGGTGGAAAAACAAATCGTGCGATGGGATGAACAAGACAAGAAACAAGTTCATGTCATAGACGACGAAACAAAAACAAGATGAATGCGGCACCAATCAATCATTCCCCCTCGTATCTGCTAAACTCAGAAACATAAAATACACCAAAATCAAGCAAAGGGATCGTCGCATGGCTCGATCGGTCACAGCTCCCAAATCAGCTGATCATTTGGTCTCAAACTTTCTAGCACTGCTATCCCCCATGAGCATTCAATGGCTTAATCATAAATCCTAATATAGTACAAGTAGCCACAAAACTAACAGAAACCACACCATTAACTTATGGCCAAGGACGGGACATAGTATCTTGGATCCACGAGCTACCAAGTAAAGGGGACTAGGTTTCTAGGGCGTAGCTTTTGAAGAGCAAAGGGAAAACGAGTAGTAAAGCCAAGTGGTCGCACCTTGTGATAATAGAAGCTACGTAGTAGTACGTCGTGGTAAAAGTAAATTTAAAGAAGCCTTAGCATCATATATTATTGCTCTGAAAGAAGTACCAGGAAAACCAAGATTGTTAAGAACACTGTCAATTGAAGATCCGGGAAGAAAAAAACAAGCTAGAGCAGTGCAAGAAATCACGCTTAATTCCCGAGATCCTGACTGTCAGATTTCTAATCATTTGCTCTGACAGGGTATGTCACTGACTGATCGCCTCAGATGCTCCTAAGAAGAGCTAGTAGAAAGGTCTAAATTACGGGGCCTCATTAAGCTAAGCTATAGCTAGGCTCTAGAGAAAGGAAGGAGCATCAATTTATGCATCAATTGACAGATCGAAGAAACCAGGGATTGGGTGGAGGCACGGTGTTACAGCGGGAGGCGCCGTCGGCGTGCGTGCGCCGTCACTGTCTCTGGTAGGGGTGGCCGTGGAAGAAGGGCGTGGTGGCCGGGAACGAGCCGTAGAGCCCTGGCGTCGGGTACGGATCCATCACCACAGCCGATGGCACGACGATGTTGTGGTTGTTGCCGCCGCCTGCGTCGCCCGCTTCCGCACCCGTGCTCGGTGGGGACACGTCGCCGGTCAGGCGGAACTGGTAGTCGCCGCCGCTGCCTCCTGCCGCAGCTTGCAGCTGGGCGTGGGCGTTGCTGCTGGGGCCGACGTCGTGGAGGATTCCCTTGAACACGTGGCCGCCGATGCTGACGGTGGTCTGGTACGCGAGCTCCGCCTCGGCCTGGTCCACCGGCCCGAGACGCACGCATCGGAACACCGCCTCCGAGCTCAACTCCCGTGGGAACCTCTCCGCCACCGTCACCATCTGCTGATCCCCTACACACACACACAAATAAAATAAAAAAGCACAGGTTTTAGCGTCAGATCCTGGAGCATGGAGGAGGGGAGGTGTAGGTTTTGCAGCACCTACGTGGTATATAGTACGTACCTGAGGAGGTGGTCGGCGTGGTGACGGCGAGGCGAGCGCGGGGGCGCTTGGTCGGGTCGCGTGAGGGGCCAGCCCCGGCTGTAGTCGCGGCGGCGGAGGCGGCGAGCGCGGTGAGCTGCTGCTGGCGCTCGCGGCGCTTGGAGGCGGGAACCCAGGTGGACTTGACGTGGGTGGAGCAGGCGAAGCCCCGGGACTTGCAGCAGGTGCGGCAGCGCTGGTGCTGGCAGTCCTTCTTGGCCTGGTTGCCGCAGTCCTGGCAGCTGGTGCCGCCGCTGCCGCCGGCCAGGGCGGCCGCACGCGCCCCACGAGACGAGGAAGAGGATGCCGCGCCCGCGAGCGACTGCGCGGCGCCAGCGGGGAGGTCATCGGTGGCGAAGCGGATGAGGTTGGAGGCGTAGAAGGGGTGCGTAAGCTGCTGCTGCTGCTGGTCCTGCGGCTGGCCCCATAGCTGGAAGCCGCCCCCGCGCGTGGCGTAGAGGAAGGTGGATGCGTCGGACGGGTGCACGCCGGGCGGCGACGCCGGGCTGTCGCGGCCGCTTCCTCCGGTGCCTAGAGGGAACCCCGCCATGCGCCCAAATCCATAGGCCGCCGTGCCGATCTCCCTCTATTTCACTCTACAGTCGCCATGCGCTAGCTTGTAGGAGTACGCGCTATCTTCCTATCCTACCTACGGTGGTGTGTCCGGCAGCGATGAGAAGAGAAGAGAAGAGGGTCAGGAGGAGAGGGAGGAGGTGGAGATGAGGAGGGAGGGGGAGTAAAATTCCGCGTGGCAGCGAGTGTGGTGGGGGACGCGGGCGAGTTAAGACGGTGAGGCGACAGAGAGGGCCTGCTACGCCGCCATGGTGCCTGCGCGCACCAAAACTGCCATTTATTGCCCTGCCTGCTCCCTTCCCTTCTCTCTCCCTCCCCCCGCTCTCCTCTCTCTCTCAAGTTTTCTCTCTCAAGTTTGGAGTTTGCCGCACAGGCACAGGCACAGGCACCGCCGAGAGAGGGAGCGAGGGTGCAGGCAAGGCAAGGCACTAACACGGCAACGCGGCGGGCGGCTGCTGCAGCTGATGTTGCGAGGGAAAAGGCGCAGGGGCACAACAGTGGCGCAATAGAATAAGCATGGCGCGCGGCCCCCGTGGCCGGGCCGGGCCGGATGGAATGTACCACGAGTAAATGTTTGCCTGCTGGCGCCTGGCCCCTGCCGCGCGGCGCCCGTATCACTGGCGTGCTCCGGAATCCAGCTGCCCCCACGCCATGCCATTGCCATGCCATGCCATGCATGTCGTGCTCTATACCCCTCCCATGTCCCTCACACACGTAGACACGCTGGTCAATGCAATATTCAATTCGGCCTTGTAAAGTTGCACCGCACGGCCGTCTTTCACTTGCACAGTTGCACCGCACTTGTTTGTTTCGCGTCCGGAAGGCACCACCGTCCGTCTCCGTCGGATCGCGCACGGACGGCGGGCGGCGGCGGGGGCCGGTCGGTCGGTCAAGGCCGCCGGAAAACACGGGAGCCAGCCGGCCGCGTGCCTTTTCTTTCGAAGTTGCCGTGTCGCATGCAGATGCGGACAGCTTTTCGCGCTCAACTTGGCCCGTTTCCGGGGCGTCCATCGTGATCGCGGTCGTCGTGGTCGTGGTCTCGCGCGGCGCCCTCGATTCACGATTCCATCCCTGCCTCCACTCACGTCGGCTACCGTGCTCTGCATCGGTCAATTCTTCGTCCGTGGCATGGCCCTGCATGGAAACGCGCTGAAACTCGAACGCTTTCGCGCAGAGACTGCCGGTGGACAGAGTCAGGAGGATCCCGAGGACGTGGACGCCGGCGGCGGGTCCGGCTCCACCACGCGCAGTCCTGCTCGCCGTATGTAGAATCATGCATGGTCGCACTCGCATGGAGTCCTGCTAGTTGACTGGCGCGCTGGTGTCCACTATTAGTTTTTTCCTTTTAAAACAAGTAAACAAATATACCATTTTCATTCACTAAGAAGAAGGTGGTTTAAGTGCCTTGGCCATAGGCCGAACTACAAAGCACTACTCTAGCCGCATTAGAGCATCTATAGCCCCAGCACCCTTAATACCCTCATGCATTCGGGCGGACGGTCCCGTCGGTGACCGGTAAAAAAAAAAATCCAGGTTGACGTCTCAAACGGGACTCAAACGCCTGACCGGCATGCCTCATATCTAGCCAAAATGTAGGGTGGATATGGGAAGGCCCGGACGCGATCAAACGCGTCCGTCATGCCGATCTGACGGCCGAGTGCCACACACAGTCGCCTGGAAACCCAATAGTCCAACGGGTATGTCCTCCGTCAGACCAAAGTTGCCGCGTGGCGCCGCTTCGTTGGGCCGCGTAGTGCCCTAGACCGGCTATTTAAGCCGACCGCCGACACTGAAACTCTACTCGTCCACACTCCCCTCTCTCGTCCGCCATCGTCGTCGCTTTCCACTCTTCGTCGACGTTGTAAGCGGTAGGACTCGCCCTCTGCAGGCGGAGCAGCATGCAATCCTCGAATCCCTACGGCCGGAGGCGGATGCGAAGGCCAAGCACCGTCATGTGCGGGAGGTGGAGGCAGAGCACGCCACGGACGTCGACGAGATGCTCGTGTATACGAATGAGGAGGAGGAGCCGGAGCCCTTCAACGAGCCGATCTACCCGACACGGACGTCGTGGACAGCTCCGACAAAGAATCGTAGTTTAGACTAGTATGTAGGTTTCCTTTTGCATGGTTTGTATGGATTTAGGGAATGAAATATGAGGCACTCGGATGCATAGCACCAAATATGAGACATGACCTGTCAGTGCCTGCGGATGTGCCCTGCCGCGTCCGTGGGCGTTTGAGGGGCCGGATTTGGTGTCTGCTATTGTAGATGCTCTTACATACACAAGCATTTGACCCACGCGAGACACCATAACGAATCTTCATCTTTTATTTTTGCAACAATGGCTCTCATGAGTATCATGTTGTTACGGCCCATGCATTTCTCTCATTTCATATCTAACAAGATTAGCATCATTAGAGAGACGAGCACTTGTCGGGACTGCAATGTTGCATGCATTGAGGTGCCACCATTCTTTGACACTATTCATAGCCACCCAGTTTGAAGGGTGTACATCAACTAGGTCAAGACATGATTTAATCATCTCCCAAACTCTCACAGTGTAGCGGCATATGAAAAGAAGATGATATGCCGACTCCTGGACTTGTTTGCAGATGGGGCGAAGGTTGTTTTTTCCAAATCCTATTATTGATAACAAGCAACCAAAAGGCTTGCATTTTGGGGGAGCCCAGGTTTCCACACCATCAAGGGCATTTCATGTCAACCAAACCAAGGAATTGAGCTGTATAGGCCGACACCGTCGAGTAAAGGTCGTCGTTAATAAGCTTCCAAGATATAGAATCTCGACATTGGGGTTGAGATGAGAGCGTGAGAGCTTCCCCCATAGGTTACGAAGTCATCAGCAAGATGGTTGGCATTGTTGGAAAAAGCATTTTCGAACAACCTCGCTTTTTGGACTGATCAAAAATCTGCGGGGCGATGTTTTTGGACATGATTCCATCCAGCCAAGCAAATCCCCGAAATGAGGCACGTAGACCATCTCCAATCATCACCCTGGTGGCGACTGCGAAGATGTCTTTATCTCTATCGTCACAAGGGTTACCTAGGTAGACCCAAGGCTTGACGCGATATAACCATCCAGCCCAAAGCCAACGAAAGCGGAGGCAGTATCAGGCCACCTTGAACTTTGGATATGCACACTTGTTCCCAATTGATCTTGCATTTACCACCGGTGACCTTGTCACAACCAGCCCAAAAGAAGATACAGCAAACTGAATCAATCTTTTTAATGACCACAATCGGAAGATTTACACTATCATGTAATATATGGCAATAGCCGTGATGACAAGCTTGACTAAAACAACCCTGTCCGGCGATGCACTAGTAGAAAACAGGGCTTTGGTTGAGGCCAGGATAAGGGCATTAATCCCGGTTCACTTACGAACCGGGACCAAAGGGTGCACCAGTCCCGGTTCGTGAGGCCAGGGCGCCGACCGAGCCTCGGGGGCCATTGGTCCCGGTTCGTCTGACACTTTTGGTCCCGGTTCCAGACACGAACCGGGACCAATGGTCCTCGCTCCTGGCCCAGCACCTTTAGTCCCGGTTGGTGGCTGGAACCGGGACCAAAGGTCGGTCTTCTGTCCCGGTTCTAGCCACCAACCGGGACTAAAGATAAGCCTATATATACCCCCCCCCCCTGCCCGCTCACTCTGTTTTTTGGCCGGCCGGCGTGTGCAGGTGTGTGTTGCTCTAGCTCTCACCACCTATGCACATGAGGTGTTCGATGAAATGCCCGAGCCACACTTAAGCTTTCTCCTCTCCAAGCTCGACCTCCAAGCTCCATTTTCCTCAAGATTTGTCTAGGTTTGGCGGTCCGTCCTGTCCCGTCCCCGTCCTCACCACCGTCGATCGCCCGCGCCGATCTCGTCGCCGGCACCACCGTGGTGAGCCTCTTGTTCTTATCTTCTTTCTAAAAGAAAAAAAATTCTTACTTGTGTGATTTAGATAGATACTTGTACAATTTTCTTACTTTTATTATTGTTTGTTATTATATAGTGCCATGGTTTTGGTATCCTCCCCCGTCGGCCCTCGTCCTGTCTATGATTCGGATGTGGTATATTATCTTTTATAACTATTTGTTTCATTTAGTGTTTATGACAATTATGCCGACCAACGTGACATAGATGTTTTTATCTAGGAGGTATGTGAACCAGAAATTCGAACCGACCCTCTTGTCGAGAGGTTAAATTTAGTTGAAAAAGAAAACAATTACTTGAAGAAAAAATTGAAAAGAATTGAGGAGGAGAAGATGGAATTGGAGTTGCATGTTGCCGATGTCGTCGAAGATCACAAGATCAAGATGGATGCAATGCGCTTGAAGATTAGAAAGATTAGAAAATATGCCATTCATACTGAGGCTTGGTATCATTATGCCGTTGGATCAATTGGTACCTTAGTTGCAGTTATGATCGCATTTGTTGTTGCATTTAAATGTTTTACATAGTTTCAATGCATGTTTTAATTAGATGCTCTAGAGAGCTATATGTTGTTCAATGAGAACTATGTATGAACTTTATGTATTTATTTTGGTCACTACTGTACTTTGGTTTTAATGTGATGATGAACTTCTCTTAATTTGGTCACTTCTCTATTCATGATGTTTTGTAACGGTTTTTGATACACTTAATTATATAATGCACGCAGATGAACCGACAATGGATGTACGGTGACCGACGCACCTCCGAGTACATTAAGGGCCTGCATAATTTTCTCGAAGTGGCTGAGGCAAACAAGCAGAATGGTTTTATGTATTGTCCATGTACTATCTGTGGGAATACGAAGGATTACTCTAACTCAAAAACCCTTCACGTCCACCTGCTTGAGAAGGGTTTCATGCCACACTATAATGTTTGGACCAAGCACGGAGAAAGAGGGGTTATGATGGAAGACAACGAAGAAGAAGAGGATGATGACAACTATCCGCCCCCCTGAATACGGTGATGCTGCAATGGGGGAAGCTGAAGATCAAGAGGAACCAGACGATGTGCCCGATGATGATCTTCGCCGGGTCATTGTTGATGCAAAGAGACAATGTCAAAGTGAAAGGGAGAAGTTGAAGTTCGATCGCATGTTAGAGGATCACAAAAAAGGGTTGTACCCAAATTGCGAAGATGACAATACAAAGCTCGGCACCACACTGGAATTGTTGCAATGGAAGGCAGACAATGGTGTATCTGACAAGGGATTTGGTTCGCTACTGAAAATAATGAAGACGAAGCTTCCAAAGGATAACGAATTGCCCGACAGTACGTACGAATGACATTGATGTGTACCTAAGGCCATTAGTTGATGAACTTTTACAACTATGGAATGGAAAAGGTGTACGTGTGTGGGATGAGCATGCACAAGAGGAATTTGACCTACGAGCGTTGCTGTTTGTAACCATCAATGATTGGCCTGCTCTCAGTAACCTTTCAGGACAGACAAACAAGGGATACCACGCATGCACGCACTATTTAGATGACACCGAAAGTATATATTTGGACAAATGCAGGAAGAATGTGTACCTGGGGCATCGTCGATTTCTTCCGACCAACCATCAATGTCGAAAGAAAGGAAAGCATTTCAAAGGTGAGGCAGATCACCGGAAGAAGCCCGCCCTCCGTACTAGTGATCACATACTTGATATGGTCAATGATTTACAAGAAATCTTTGGAAAGGGTCCTGACGGACTATCTGTTCCGAATGACGCTGACGGACGCGCACCCATGTGGAAGAAGAAATCTATATTTTGGGACCTACCCTATTGGAAAGACCTAGAGGTCCGCTCTGCAATCGACGTGATGCACGTGACGAAGAATCTTTGCGTGAACCTGCTAGGCTTCTTGGGAGTGTATGGGAAGACAAAAGATACACCGGAGGTACGGGAGGACCAGCAACGTGTGCATGAAAAAGACGGCATGCATCCAAAGTAGTATGAAGGTCCTGCCAGCTACGCTCTTACCAAAGAAGAGAAGGAAATCTTCTTTGAATGCCTGCTCAGTATGAAGGTTCCGCCTGGCTTCTCGTCGAATATAAAGGGAATAATAAATATGGCAGAGAAAAAGTTCCAGAACCTAAAGTCTCATGACTGCCACGTGATTATGACACAACTGCTTCCGGTTGCATTGAGGGGGCTTCTACCGGAAAACGTTCGATTAGCCATTGTGAAGCTATGTGCATTCCTCAATGCAATCTCTCAGAAGGTAATCTTGTCAGTTTCGAGCTGGTGTTCCCACCATCCTTCTTCAATATCATGACGGACGTCCTAGTTCATCTAGTCGACGAGATTGGCATTCTGGGCCCTGTATTTCTACACAACATGTTCCCCTTTGAGAGGTTCATGGGAGTCTTAAAGAAATATGTTCGTAACCGTGCTAGGCCAGAAGGAAGCATCTCCATGGGCCATCAAACAGAGGAAAGCATTGGGTTTTGTGTTGACTTTATTCCTGACCTTAAGCCGATTGGTCTCCCTCAATCGCCGTATGAGGAGAGACTGACTGGAAAAAGCACGCTAGGAGCGAATTCAATAATATGTAGGGACGGGCATTCTTGGTCTCAAGCACACTACACAGTTCTACAGAATTCTACCTTGGTGACCCCGTATGTCAATGAACACAAGAATATTCTGCGCTTCAAACACCCGGAGCAGTGTGACGACTGGATTACATGTGAACACATCAGGACTTTCGGCAGTTGGTTGCAAACACATCTCATGGGTAACACCACTGTTGCAGATGAGCTGTACTCGTTGGCCAGGGGGACCATCTTCGACTGTATTGACTTACAAAGGGTACGAGATAAATGGGAATACATTTTACACGATCGCCCAAGATCAAAAGAGCACCAACCAAAATAGTGGTGTACGCTTTGATGCAGCAACCAACAGGGGAAAGGACACATATTATGGTTACATAGTGGACATATGGGAACTTGACTATGGACATGATTTTAAGGTCCCTTTGTTTCGTTGCAAATTGGTCAATCTGTCAGGAGGCGGGGTACAGGTAGACCCGCAGTACGGAATGACAACAGTGGATCTGAACAATCTTGGGTACACAGACGAACCATTCGTCCTAGCCAATAATGTGGCGCAGGTTTTCTATGTGAAGGACATGTCTACCAAACCGAGAAAAAGAAAAGATAAGGAAGCGAATACATCATACGATAAACCAAAGCGCCACATAGTTCTTTCAGGGAAAAGAGACATCGTGGGAGTGGAGGGCAAGACAGACATGTCTGAAGAATATGAAAAGTTTCATGAAATTCCTCCCTTCAAAGTGAAGGCTGACCCAAGCACCTTGTTAAACGATGAAGATTATCCATGGTTACGGCGCAATAAGCAAGGGACACACGCGAAGAAAAAGTGAAGACTTTCTCTCCACAACTATTCTGATGATGGCTTTGATCTAGAATATCACTGCAGTTACATGTCAAGAAATGAAATGCCTTTTGTAACAGATGAGTTTTCGTCTGAAACCCTGATACTTCGAAAGAGATTGTTCATTTTGTACACGAAGTTTTTAGCATCCAGTTTTTGCCGTAACCCTCTCAACTTTTTAGCACATGCTATGTGGTTGAAATGATGATACCATGCCAACTTTCAACCATTTCAGAGTTCATTTGCAGTGCTTTTCAATTCAGGGTCATTTTAGCTCAAAATAAATCATGAAATGCATGAAAAATAGCAAATGAAGTCAGAAAAGGTTTGAAAAGTGATGATGTGGCTTTGAATGGTGCATATTGAATGCAGAAAAAGTCTTGAGTTCAAATATGTTTAAAAAATTGAAATCCTTTTGTAATGGACGAGTTTTCGTCCAAAACCCTGATACTTCGAAAGAGATTGTCCTGTTTGTACACGAAGTGCATCCAGTTTTTCCTGTAATCCTTTCAACTTTTTAGCACATGCTATGTGGGTGAAATTATGATACCATGCCAACTTTCAACCATTTCAGAGTTCATTTGCAGTGCTTTTCAATTCAGGGTCATTTTAGCTCAAAATAAATCAGGAAATGCATGAAAAATAGCAAATGAAGTCAGAAAAGGGTTGAAAAGTGATGATGTGGCTTTGAATGGTGCATATTGAATGCAGAAAAAGTCTTGAGTTAAAATATGTTTAAAAAATTAAAATCCCTTTGTAATAGACGTGTTTTCGTCCGATCAAAGTTATTTAACTTAATATTATATAAAATTTATGCAACTAAAATTATCAAAGTTATTTTTGTTAAAAACTTTAATTGCAAAAAGAATATTCATGAAGTATTTTTTGTTAAGAACTTTTAATATACAAAAAAATAACATAAAAAAATAGCAAAAGTGAAAACAGATGCGGATTTATAGAGAAAACTAGCACTTTGAATTTAGGTTGAATTTTCTCTATAAATTCGCATCTATTTTCACATAGTAGGCCCCACAGAGCAGAAAGAGGTCGGTTAGGCCCACATGCCTGCTTTAGAGAGGAGCTCAACGTTGCAGCCGCGGCGGGGCTTATAAGCAGGTCCGGGCGCCCTTCGCTTGGCGAGGTGGGACTAAACATCCAACCGTACCGCGGCTGTGGCGGGCACATGCCTTTGGTCCCGGTTGGTGGCTCGAACCGGGACCAATGCCACCCTTTCGTCCCGGTTTGAGCCACCAACCGGGACCAAAGGTCTCTGCTTCCCGCCCTTTGGGCTGCTGAAATTGACCTTTAGTCCCGGTTGGTGGCACCAACCGGGACGAAAGGGTGGCATTGGTCCCGGTTGGAGACACCAACCGGGACTAAAGGGTTGGGTATATAAGCAGGGACTTGGGAATTTTTCAGATTTCATCTACAGTTGCCCCCGACGACGCCGAGCACATCGATGCCGCCAGGCTGCCCGAGCTCGCCGTCAACACCCTCGCCGTCCTCTGCCCCGTCGACGCCGTCAGGCTGCTCCAGCTCGCTGTCGACGCCCTCGCCGACGCCCTCGACGCCGCCCCTGCCCTGCGCTGCCGCCGCCGCCGCCCCTGCCCTGCGCTGCCGCCGCCCCGACCCGACGCCGTCGCCGCTCGTCGCCGTCACCGCTCCTCGCCGGTAAGGCTCCCCCCTCTTCTCTGTCCCCGTTGGCCCCGCGCGCGCGCCTCCGCCGCTTGCCCCCGCCCACCGCGCGCAGCACTGCCACCGGCCCCGCCTCCGCTCACCGCAGCACCGCCGCTGGCCCCGCGCGCGTCTCCGGCGACCCCGCAGCACCGCCCGCGCCCGACGATCTCCCTTATAATTATTTTAGTTGATTTAGTTAATTTAGTTGTTTAGTTAATTTTAGTTGTTTTAGGATATACAAAAGCGGTAGTTTATTTAGTTAATTTAGTTGTTTTAGTTGTTTTTATTGTTTAGTTGTTTTTATTGTTTAGATGTTTAGTTGTTTTATCGTCGGTCGTCGGTGACGCGATATCGAGGAGTCCCCGACGATCATCAGTGAGGGAGAGTACCCCCCGACGATCGTCGGTGAGGGAGAGTACCCCCCGACGATATCGAGGAGTCCCCGACAATCGTCGGTGACGCGATATGATGTTTAATTAGATGTTTAAATGTTTAGTTGCATAGCGTAGCCGTTGAGTCGACGATGCCCGGCCAGCATCCTCGTCGTCGACTCGGTGGCAACCACCTGCTTGAGAGGCGCCATGTCCGGGACTGGGCTCTGCCGGGCTGGCACTGGGAGGTGCTGCCTTCTGGGGCGCCCAGCTTGGTGAGGAATCAGGGTCCCGTCGTCGACCCGGAGGTTCTTTGGTGGCGGTCGCGTGGACCACTGTCGGTGCAGAGGGAGCCGGCCCTCGCGGAGGTGGTACGTCGCCGTGTCAGGGAGGAGGACGAGCATGTCCGACGCTACATGGCTGCGTTGGACGCCAGGTTCTTCAATACCTGGCAGGTTCTTCAGGGATCTCACCCGAGCTATGATACTGTCATAGTTCCTTCTCTTTGGGTGTCCACCGCCTGCGCCGCGAGACGTCAACTAGATCTGTATTAGTGATATTATATAATAATATTCGAGATGTATTAGTGATAATATTCGATGATGTATTAGCGATACTATTCGATGATGTATTAGTGATATTATATGATCGTATTGTTGCATTGCCTTGTATTGATTTGCATATCTCATGTTTGTATATTGCCATGTTGTAATATTTGCAGAAACTATGGATCACAGAGACTTAGAAAAAGAACAGTTGTTGGGGGATATAATCCTCGCCGGAGGTGATCCCTTGTCGTATCTCAATGACACCGATGGTCAGGAAGGAGAGGATGACGGCTCCGATGATCCAACAATGGAGGAGGAAGGAGATCATGACGGCTTCGGTGACAGAATGGCGGAGGAAGGAGATCATGATCACGGCTCCGGTGACCGAACGGAGGAGGGAGCTGTTGGGGAACGTTGCATGGGAAACAAAAATTTCCTACGCACACGCAAGATCTATCCATGGTGATGAGCATCTACGAGAGGGAGAGTGAATCTACATACCCTTGTAGATCGCTAAGCGGAAGCGTTAATAAACGCGGTTGATGTAGTCGAACGTCTTCGCGATCCAAATCGCCGAGCGTCCCGCGATCCAATCACGATCCTTCCGATCTAGTGCCGAACGGACGGCACCTCCGCGTTCAACACACGTACGGCTTGATGACGCCTTCACCTCCTCGATCCAGCGAGCGATGGTGAAGTAGTGGTTGAGTTCCAGCAGCACGACGGCGTGGTGATGGTGGTGAGGAACAATCTCTGCAGGGCTTCGCCAAGCACTACGGAGATTATGACGGAGGAACTAGAGGGCTAGGGTTGCCGGCACACGGCTTGGGAAATCCTGATGTGTCCCGTGTGCTAGCCCTGCCCCTCTATTTATATGTTGAGCCTTGGGGTCTAAACTTGGAGTAAAAGCCTCCTCCGGGTCGGTTTTGCCCGCACAAGGTCGGTTTGGCCCGCAGGGAAAGAGTCCAACTCGGATCCCTGCCGAACCGTGCACAGCCGCGCACAAGCGGTAGTACCGCTTCACACAAGCGGTAGTACCGCTTGGGCGGTAGTACCGCTTCACACAAGCGGTAGTACCGCTCGGGCGGTAGTACCGCTTCACCAAGCGGTAGTACCGCTTACGCGGCAGCAAAACTACTTTTGCACTTTCCAATACCTCGTGGGCTTTATCCCTTTGGCCCATATAAAGTGTTGCTGCACCCGAACACTTCGGTAAACATCCGGAACCCCTTCCGGTGAACTCCGGAACCCTTCCAGAGATCAAAACACTATTATCACATATATCAATCTTTACCTCCGGACTATTCCGGAGATCCTCGTCATGTCCGGGATCTTATCCGAGACTCCGAACAACTTTCGGTCACCAACATAATAACTCAATTATACTAATCGTCACCAAACGTTAAGTGTGTAGACCCTGCGGGTTCGAGAACTATGTAGACATGACCGAGACACCTCTACGGCCAATAACCAATAGCGGGACCTGGATGCCCATATTGGCTCCTACATATTCTACGAAGATCTTTATCGGTCGAACCTCTATGTCAAGGATTCAGTTAATCCCGTATGCTGTTCCCTTTGTTCTTCGGTATGTTACTTGCCCGAGATTCGATCGTCGGTATCACTATACCTAGTTCAATCTCGTTACCGGCAAGTCTCTTTACTCGTTCCGTAATACAAGATCTCGTGGCTAACACTTTAGTCACATTGCTTGCAAGGCTCATTGTGATGTTGTATTACCGAGTGGGCCCTGAGATACCTCTCCGTCATACGGAGTAACAAATCCCAGTCTTGATCCATGCCAACCCAACAGACACCCTCGGAGATACCTGTAGAGCACCTTTATAGTCACCCAGTTACGTTGCGACGTTTGATACACACAAGGTATTCCTCCGGTGTCAGTGAGTTGCATGATCTCATGGTCAAAGGAACAGATACTTGACATGCAGAAAACAATAGCAATAAACTGACACGATCAAATGCTACGTTTACAGTTTGGGTCTTGTCCATCACATCATTCTCCTAATGATGTGATCCCGTTTATCAAATGACATCTCATGTCAATGGCTAGGAAACCTTAACCATCTTTGATCAACGAGCTAGTCAACTAGAGGCTTACTAGGGACACAGTGTTGTCTATGTACCCACACATGTATTTGAGTTTCCAATCAATACAATTATAGCATGGATAATAAACGATTATCATGAACAAGGAAATATAATAATAACCAATTTATTATTGCCTCTAGGGCATATTTCCAACAGGAGCCTCAACTGTTGCAAAGTCCGATGAGGTAAGGAGACAAGGCCCGAAGAAAAGGTTGCGCCCGGATGAAAGGTTCACGATCACAGAAGTCGCGAAAGATGGCCAACCGATTGCTCCCAAGCAGACCAAGGACGCATTTGTACATCAGTGTGGTGTTGTTGTTAGGGACTATGTCTCGATCAGCACCCAACAATGGAATAAGAATAATAAGGACCCTGAAGTTTCTTCTGTCCATGATAGACTGAAAGATGATCTTTGGACCGAGCTGATGACAAATTTCAGCCTACCGCGAGAGGAGGATCCGAATAACCCAGTTATAGAGCGAAAGGTCAAGGCGTTTGCTCTTAAGAAGATGGCAGAACTATTCAGGAACTGGAAGAAAGAGTTGAACACAAAGTTTGTCGAGAAAGAGGAGACTCCGGAATTCATCGTTCGATATGAGAAGATAAGAGATCAATGGCCCGAATTTGTGGCCTACAAGAAATCGGAGAAGGGTAAGAAAAGGTCACTGACAAACAAGAAAAATGCTGCAAAGAAGAAGTATCACCATCACACGGGGTCAGGTGACTACTACAAAGCCCAGACGTTGTGGGACAAAGCTGAGCAAGACCTGCTTGCTAAGATCGTTCAAGGACTTGGTTCTTCGGGGTTGGGGGAACTTTGGACCCAGAAACAGGGGAGTGTGTTTGGACGGACGAGCAACTTGCAATACCCTTCTGGAAGCTTCAGGAAGCAATCAAGGCAGCGCAGGAAGGGACGTTCATTCCCGAAAGAGAGAAGGACAAGCTGACAGAGGCCCTCGGGAATCCTGAACGCCCTGGACGAACACGAGGCACATCAGGCTCCGTTCCGTGGGTGCATGGGTTTCCCGACAGCGGTGGTTATAGAAGCCGAGAGAGAAAGAGGAAACATGAAGCAAGCGAAATACAGAAGCTCAGTGCAAGATTAGCAAAACTAGAGGAACTTGAGAGCCAGCGAGCTACTGGCCAACCATCTGAGCGGCAAGAAGATCCTTCCTTTGACGCTGCCCCAGAAGCAACCCCACCATCTCAGCGGAGAAGCATCGTGGCTTCCACGGAGTTCGTTCAGCCTGATTTCACGGCTCCTCGCTACCCCGTGGATAGTATCACGGAGGCTGAACATTGCGAGCTAATGACGAAATGCCAGAACCCGACCTTCAAGGCGGCGGTCGTCTCTGTTGTACCTCCTCGAGCTGAGGGAACTTTCCATTGCCGTCCGATTCCACATGGCTATGCTGTTGTGACGGTGGATGAAATAATGGATGGATTTGAGGGGCTGGAGCTTGACAACCCTACAGGTGAAGAGGGTATTATTCTTCTGGAAAATGCTTTGAGGAGTACCTGTCTATGGAGAAAGGAGTACATCAAGCTTCCAAACTGGACGCCTCAGCAGACTTAGCCTCCTCCGGCGCGTCAGGGCACTCCGCCTCCTCCTCCTCCTCCGGCGCGTCAGGGCACTCCACCTCCTCCTTCTCCTCCTCCGGCGCGTCAGGGCACTCCACCTCCTCCTTCGCCTCCTCCGGCGCGTCAGGGCACTCCGCCTCCTCCTCCTCCTCCTCCGGCGCGTCAGGGCACTCCGCCTCCTCCGGCGCGTCGTCAGCAACGGCGGAAGAGAGTCGACGCCGCCGCTCCGGCGGCTAGCAGTACAATAGGCGGGAAGAAATACAAATTTGGTCCAAGCCTCAAGCCTCTTCCAAAGTTACCATATGAGAGGACTGACAAGGAAAACGCTGAAATCAGTGAAGTCGAAGTGAAGGCCCATTTTGCACGGAAACATCCACCTCCGAAGGAAACGGTAGATCCGGTGAAAGCGAAGCGCACTCTGGATGCCCTGAAGCGACCACCACCGCCTCGGCTATCCAACTATGACCGCATAATTACAAAGACATATGATGAAGCGCTGCGGTCGGGAAGTACTTCCAGTGCTGCAAGAGACAAAAAACGAAGAAGTGGGAAAACAATTCCCCAGCTCGGCGAACAGGAGAAGCAATCGTGCCCCCCGCTAAAGGTGTCTAGCGATATCGCTAATCATCCGGTGCTACTGCCCGGTACCACTCTTGGTGATTACGTGGGCGATGATGTACAGTTTGAAACGACTGAGGTAGTAGTAGCAGAGGACTTTAGATACGAGCACGGGAAGCCTCTCGTCAAACCTGATCATCCTCATCTAACAACGATGATGCAAAAATTGCATGAGTGGTACATGGAAACCCGCAGGAAGTCTGGGACCGACAGTTTGATGGTCGGAATTAAAAAAGAGCACGACTTCATTGGAGTCGACCTGATGAGTGTTGAATTTGTGGAGTTATTTCAGTTATTCAATCAAGAGGCCCTCGACAAACAACTCATGACTTGCTACTGTCTGTAAGTATTACTTCTATAATTAAGTCTCTAGCTCAGCTCGTTCATTGCATGTATATATAATTATACTCACTATATTATGCAGATTGAAGATGGTCGAATGCAAAAAAGAACAAATCTATGACATTGGGTTCATTAGCCCAAATACCGTAAATGAATGGTCGGTACAAAAGAGAGCCAAAGTTACTAAGGACAACTTGCTAGAAGCGTTCCTTAGACATCAAAACAAAGGGAAATACTCTTTCCTTACAACTTCAAGTGAGTGTTACTGTCTTGTGCATATTCGGTTTCGCTTACTCGAGGTTAAGTAATGTAATTGATGAGTTATGCGTGCGCAGGTTCCACTTTATTCTGCTATCCATTAAGCTTGACGGGGCATTAGTAACTGTCTTAGACCCGACACGTAAAGATCCCGAGTATTATGCGGACATGACTGCAATGCTCTAGAAGTAAGTTCAATCAATACCGGGACCATATCGGCAACTTTCGTTCATTTCCTGATATCAAGTAATCATTTTCTTTGCCTGCCAGGGTTTGGAAAAAGTTCACCGGAATGGTTCCCGGTCTAAACAACGAGCTGCGATTTACACACCCCAAAGTAAGTAGTACTAGCTAGTTCCGCGCATCTCTCATTGATTCTAGTTTCATCAATACCATTATCATGCTTGCTTATCAGTTTGATTGAACTCTATTCCCGTAAAGTGCTTGTACCAGGCACCCGGGAATCATTTATGTGGATACTACGTATGCGAGTTCATTCGCCACTCGACCTCTGAGCGGGGCTTCTCTGAGAAACAATTTGAAGTACGTAAACAATAGTCACAATTTTATTTTATATATTACCATCAATTATGTTGAGTTTTATTCATATATATGTATTGACCCCCTTCTTTAAATTAGATCTGGCAGATGCGGGATGAACTCCTACCACATGATCGCATACGAGCAATTCAAGAGGAATTGGCGGGATTCTTTCTTGACCACGTCATACCTGAACACGGAGAATACCATGTGAAATTGCAATGGTCTTAGGTAGATGATGTTAGGGATTGTAAGAGATGTTATATTGTACATATGTAGTAGCGTCGGATAGATATATGAAAACTTGTTGTTCCACCAAGCACGAAGAAAGAGATGTCACTTCTCTCTATATATGTTCATGACGATCTTGTGTAATTAATGGTTTCCTTCATTTGCTTACTAGCTAGCGTCGAGTTCTCTCTATATGTATATTAGCTAGCGTCGACCAAGCACGGAGAAAGAGAGGTCACTTCTCTCTATTAGTTAGCTAACACAATATGAAACCCCTAAATTAACCCTCTAAAATCCCTAAACCCCCCCTTCCAAAAAAAACCCAGCGCCTGCGAGCTGCTGACGAGTGGCTGCCTTTTGGTCCCGGTTGGTGTTACCAACCGGGACTAAAGGTCCTCCTGCCTGGGCGCCCCGCAGTGGCCATGTGGAGCCCCTTTGGTACCGGTTCGTAAGCAAACCGGGACTAAAGGTTTTGGGTATTAGTCCCGTTTGTTTTGTCCCGGTTCCAGAACCGGGACTAAAGGCCCTCTGGAACCGGGACTAGTACCCTGTTTTCTACTAGTGATGCCACAAGCTTGCCAATCCAGGGAATGAGCTAGGCGATGATCTTGTCCTCAAAGGGTTGGAAGTGGATTATATTCAATCTTTTAGACTGGTCATAATGGGAATAACTTTAATAGTAACATAGAGTCCAACTCAATAAATTTGCCTATATGGCATTGAGTTAATGAAAAGAGAGGTAATTTGAGTAACTTAGTAGTTACCGTAACATCACATATCCCAATACAATATAAGTCTATAACATAATATTGAATAAAACTTTATACGACACCATACTTTATGTTAGTACTATCCATTATAAAGGTGGTAGTAACGTAGACTAAGGTCATGTGTATGTTATTCTTCATTATGGCTAGTCTTAACCGACGAGGCAGTCCAAAATATATATACTCTCTCCGTTTCATAATGTAAGAAGTTTTTTGACATTACACTAGTTTTAAAAAACGTCTCACATTAGACTACCCACAATGGGAAGTAACATAGAGTTGTAACATGCATATGTTACTAGTCTAAGTTACTACCTCCACAGTGGGTAGTAACATAGGGGTAGTAACATTGAGCCTTTCATTTATTAGCTTATAGACTCGTCTTGTCTTAGTATGTGTTATGTTACTCATAGTAGTAGTAACATAGTATGTTACTCAATTTCTCTCTCTTCTCATTAATTAGCCGCCACATCATATTTTTTGCTTAGGTGGCATCTATGTTACTACCTATGTTAGAGCATCTACGGCCGGACCTTGCAAATCCGGCCCCTCAAACGCCCGCGGACGCGACCGGGCGCGTCTCATTTGTTGGCTTCCACATCCGCGTCCCTCATATCCGAACCCTCAAAACCATACAACCCATGCAACGCTACGTAAAATTAGATCAACACACAGGTTCATCGGATCGGATTGCAAATGCCGAACAAAAGGAGCATAGTTCATCGGAGTTCATCGGCAAATCCTAACTACAAACTAGCTAAACACAATTAAAATACAAACGGAGATGGGGGACAGTCACCACTTCCTCGCCGGCCCTTTGCCCTTCCGGTCGCCAGCGCAGCTGTAGGAGTCGGCGGCTGGTGGGGAATCGTCGGAGTCATCCGACGAGGAGCCGTGGTCGTCATCGTCGTTGTCGGAGAGGATGACGAGCCCTTGTAGCCGTCGAACCTCCCTGTCCTGCTGCCGCTTGAGCTTGGCGAGCCGAGCCGCGTCCGCCGCTGCCTCCGCCGCCTCGCGCTCGGACTGCTCAATGGCAATCCGGAGCGCCTTCGCGTTCTTCCGCCGGAGCCACCGCGCGTCCGTCTCCCGCGGTCGTAAGCGACCGGCGGTAGACCCATTCGAGGAGCCGCGCGTCCTCGTCGGGCTCCGCCTCCATCCCGCGGCGACGGCGCACGGATTGATCCGCCTCCAACCTCTCCCTTTGCCGTTGACGCTCGCGGCGGGCGGCGCGCGCCTCTGATTCCGGCGTGCGCGTCCAGGCCGGCGCGACGGGCACAAGCGCCCACCGCTGCCCACTTGGGGGAGCAGCCGGCGGGGCCAGGGGACGGCGCAGGGGAGGCGCGGATTGTGCAGGCCGCCTGCCGGAGCTACGCACGGGCCGGGAGGAGCCTGCGCCAGCGTCCGATCTGCGACGGAGGGGAAGCGACGAGGCTGCAGATCCGGAGCTGCCCCCGGTCTCCACCTTGGACCGCTCCAAGGCGATGCGGAGGGCAAGCTCATACTCCGGATCCAGGCCGTCATCGGAACGGCTGCCGGAGCTCGACATTCCGCCGGATTCGATTGAAATCGGTGCGGGGAGAGGAGAGGACGGAGCGAGAGAGGAGAGTGAGTGAGCTAGGGTTTCGGAGCGATGAGCCGGATGCACCTTTTTGTGGGACAGCCGTGGGGTCGACGGTGGGCTGGGCGTGTCAGGCGGGCGTGCCCGGGCGTGTCCGGGCTCCCCAATATCCGCCCCATATTTGGGCTGGATATGAGGGGTGCCGGTCAGCCCGAGCGTTTGAGGCCCGTTTAGAGCATCTACAGCCGGACCCCCTATATGCTCCTCAAACGCCCGGAACGCCCTCCCGGTCACTGACCGGTCACAAAAATGCGACCCAACCGGACCCCTCATATCCGTCTCAAACGCCCGGACTGATCGGCACCCCTCATATCCATCTCAAATATGGGGACGATATGAGGGCTCGCGGGCGCGCCCGGACACGCCTGATCAGTCCACCACGTAGGACGCGAGCCCACTCCGGACCACCTTTTCTCTTTTCTTATTCATTATTTTCTTTCTCTCTCTTCTTCTCCACCAATCACGTGCAAGTGACCGGACATATGAGAAGAAAAATGAGAAGTGTGGCTGCGCGGACCAAATTATAGGGGCTCAAAACGGAGTGACCGGGCGCGTCCGCGGACGTTTAAGGGGTCAGATTTGCTAGGTCCTTAGGGAGTGCGTTTGGGTCGATTTTTCGTGACTGGGCAGTGACCGGACGGCCTGCCCGGGCGTATGAGACGGATATAAGGGATCCGGCTGTAGATGCTCTTACTCCCATTGTGGGTAGTCTTATGAACGAAGGAAATATTTCACAGGGAAGGATGAGTGGCCGGCTGAAAAAGAGTGAAGGATATCATCAAGGTCCATTAGTAGTAGTCGACGCGTTTCCTTCCCCGTTTACGAGCTCGATCTCCGCGAGTCAATGTGCGCGTAAGATTAACGGGGTCGACGTCGCCGTCGCCTCACGAGCGGCGCTTAGTTTTACTCGTCGCCTAGATTTCGGATTGGTGGAGATCGGCCGAGAGCGAGAGGGGGGCATATGGTGGACTGGTGGTGTGTGCATCCAGTGGGGTGGATAGCGCGTGACGCGACTGAAACCGATCCACGTCTTGTTTGGCCCGACTATCTCGCTGCCCAGTGGAACGGAAGCAACAGCGACCGGGGGCGGTGTGCTGTGCATGTGGTACTATTGCTGCTGCTGTGTGGAGTACGCAAACCTTGTGTCTCCACAACACCGGGTGGTCCTCCTCGCTTCCCCGGGCTGCAGTGACCAACACGCACGTTGCGTCCATCGGTCCAGCGGCTTCACATCACACGTACCTAAAGGCTCTCTTTGATTAGAGAAGGATCTGTGTTCTGGTAGCAAGGGGACTGTTGCGAATTATTAAGGGTCTCGATCGTGCGCCTCCGCCGTGCGTCCCGTTTGGGCAGGCAGGGCCGGGTGGGTACTACTTGGGACTTGCCTTTCTCGGCCGGCCACGCGGGCAAACGTACTCCACTCCACTCTCCATCTTGTTTGTGAGCTCGAGCTAACCCAGGATCGCTACTAGGTCTGGTGATGTTCGGTCAGCTCACAGCTCAGTTCTTGGTACGAGATCTCGATCGGCTAGCTGGCGTGAATTGTCAAAGCCTGGCCACGTACTACGTGCCCTAGTGGAAAAGGTTGGAATCGCTAGGGGCCAGTCGACTGAGAAATGTTTTTGGGTCTGTTGATTTGTTCCTATCATCCATTGGATGGAAAAGAAACAGCCAAATCTCTTTTTTCTACCCCTGAAAAAACTGCCCATCGTCTTCCCCATGACCCTGATCCTCATCGCCCGAACACCGACAGAATCGCGTGCTACCTTCGCCCGTGGTGGGCAACACTCACGCGTCAGCATCGCTGCCTTGCCCCGCCTTCCTCTCAAACTCTCGTTGTCACCGTGCTATCTACGCCCCTGGCCATCCCTCTCAGAGCATCTACAATCGAGTGCCTTAAGCCCCTCTCAAACACCTGGGTGGACGGCCCGGTAAAAAATGAGCGACCCAAACGGGCGCCTCAAATTGGCCTCAAATGCCCGGCCTGACCGACATCCCACATATTCAACCTAAACTGGGACGGATATGGAGTAGCCCGGGCGCGACTAGGCGTGTCCACTACGTCAGACCCGCCCCACGTTGACCCACCCGACACCACATATATTCGCCCTCATCTGCTCCCCGGACTAAACCCTAGTCACTCCACTTTCCTCCCATCTAGTCCACTCCACCCCAAGCTCCCATTCGGGGAACTTCGGCCTTCTCCAGCATGGTGGCCAACAGATCTAACTCCAATTAATTAGGATTCATTGATTGGGGTGTCGTCCCGTGCGGGTTGGAAGAGGCTATGGTCGTCCGCATTGCCCTCCGAGAGGACTGCGTCCGGCCGACGGGAGTCTGCCGAACGCGCATCCATTGCGTCGGTGCAACGGGCGCTCATATCCATCAGGTCTGGATGATCACGGTCTGGTAGCCTCCCCATCTCCGATTCGTTGGAGTATGAGTGCTACATGGACCGGTGTGTCCCACGTGGAAAGCAGGGGATAAGGTTGGTCGAGGCTAGCCTCGCTACGGTCATGGCGGCGGCGGATGCGATGGCGCACGCTGCCGCAATGAAGGATGTCATCTGTGCCCTCATCCTAAAGAAGTAGCAGAGAGGGAACAAGCACGTCCTCGCCCAAGGGAAAAATCGGGCGGTCCATGCAATGGCCAGACTGCCGTCCAAACATGAGAAGGAGAACAATGACGGGTCGAACATCTCCGATGACGAGCAGATTCAGCTTGATTCATTTTGCGTTTTCGAGCGCTACTTCCACGAGAAAAACGGCAAAAACACCGAGAAGTGACAGGGCAGCCGTGGATGAAGTTTTTCATATGTAGATAGAACATTCCAATTTTTGATATCCGATGGCAATGCCCGGATATAGTTGCCGAACAATTTGTGTTGCGCCGTTAACGTATGTTGCATGTGTTTTGTATGGATTCGATATTTGGTAATTAATGTGTTCCATTATGCGAAGACAAATTAAAGACAGGATCGATCACTATCTACGGACGCATCTTCGAGCATTTGAGTGCCCAGATTTACTGTCCACGGCTCTAACCCCGAAGAACCTCCATATTCTTCCGGCGAATCCGCAGCCCCTCGATAACGGGGTCGTCTGCCAATGGGCTTCTCCGGCGGCTGTTCCTTTTCCTTCACTCCGGTGGCTGCTTCCTTCGTGTGAAATCGACAAACCCGAATACTCCCTCCGTTCCTTTATATAAGGTGTATTTATTTTTTCAAAAGTCAAACGAGGTCATGTTTGACCGAGTTTTTAGAAAAATATACCAATATCCACAATACAAAATTTATATCATTTCATCCATCAAGGAAAAGTAGTTTCATATTTTATCTATTTGATATTGCAAATGTTGTTAGTTTATTCTATAATCTCGGTCAAACTTTCAAATGGTTGACTTGTATGGAAAAAATACACCTTATATTCTGAAACGGAGGGAGTATTATTTTTAGACCACTTACAAGTAGCTAAACTGGAAAAGGTTAACAGATATGGGATCACGGGGATTTTTCCCGGTTCCCGTGGAAAAGACAGTGGCCACGCCCACGTTGTTCCCTGTACCCAGTGGCGATCCAGGGTTTCAGCCCGGGCACAGTCGTCTCTGGTCCCGACACAGGCACTAGCTGCTGCTGAAGTCCGTGCAGCCCAGGCCAGGCCAGGCCGGATCGAACTGGGACGAGTTTATTGCCTGTAGTGGATCCAGCCACCCCATGCATGCATGGAAGAGAAACACCGCTGCCGTACCGTGAGTGATTACTCGATCGATCGTCTGCAACAGTACCGCGAGTAAAATTAAAATTTAATGCCGGAGAAACACGCATTCAGTTGAGAGCGAAAAAAAGGACCGCGTGCGTTGAAGGATCTACTGCTCTGCAACAGGACAAACTCGAGCGACCGATCAAACTGAGATCCACTACGTCATTCTCGGGCCAGACGAGGAGCTTAGCTTAGCTAGGTAGGCGAATGGTGTACGTACCGGGCTAACGCGTAGCTTATGCTGGTCTTAGGCGCGAGTAAGTAGGCCACGATCGAGTAAAACAAACACGAGGTAACAAGCGTAGGTATGACGACCTGAGGTGAGATCGTGCCTCTCGTCGAGTCCGTGAGGTGCGGGCTAGGCTGGCTCTGGCTGGTCCGTGACACCCAGGGATCGGGGTGTCTGACGGTGGCCGGCCGGCGTTCGGTCCCATGCATTAGCAGCTATTTCTCGTATTTGGTAATAGTGACCACTTATATCAGAGCATTTGGTGATTGTTGGGAAAACAGATTTTTGTTGGCTTTTAGCAGTGATCTACTCTCAGTTTATCTGAATTTCCTCTCTGAAAACTCAACACAAGCACACGAGGTTGAAGGAGACAGGGAAAAGAAACACAGTCACGGAGAGAGGTTTTTGCGACGCGCAAAACCAGCATCTTTTCTTTCTTTTAGTTAATTCAGTCGCATAACAGAAAACCGGTAACGCGCTACGATCCAGCAAATGTGCGTGCCATCCCACGAGCCTCAATCATGCCTGAGTCATAAGCTACTAGCTAAGCCTATTAACTACGAACCAAAACAAACTAAGAACATCTCTAATGCGAACCTTAAAGGCAGACATGTATTTGTCCGTGAATTGGTCCAGAGCGGTCTGCGGACACTAATATTGAAGTCGGCCAAATAATCATGCCCGCATACATTTCAAAGCGGATTTGAACAAATGAAATGAATTTCATGCAAACATGATGATCTTCATTTAAATCAGACCAAATCCATTACATTCTCGACATAAGCCGGCCATCCAATCATGTGTGCATACGTTTCAAAGCAAACTTGAATAAATGGAATGAATTACACGCAAACTGGATGATTTTCATTTAAACCAGACCAAATTCATTACATTCTTGATATATTTCAACTAAACAAAAGCGAACGAGACCTTGGTAACCTAGTCTAAACGATCGCCGACCATGACGGAGTTTTGTCCCACGTCCCGCATTCTCCATGTTCGGGAGGCTCACCATATGCTACTCTTCCTTGCGAGTGGGATGGGAAGAATAGCCGTGGCGGCGTCCCATGGGCTACTCTTCCTCGCGAGAGTCAGCCATGTCGACGGCATCAAACATGGGCGGGCCGGCTTTGTGGTCATGGCGGCGGGGCGCGAATCGCGGTGGCGGTCGTTTGTACCTCCTTTTCGGCCACCTCACCGTCGATCTCCGCGAACATGGTGTCCCTTTCTGTCGGAATCGGGGCTCCGGGGACCCAAGAGAGGTTCGAGCTCTGGGGTGCGCCGGCTCTCCAACTCTGCTCTCTCTTGCTAACCTACGGCGAAGCTCCGGCGTGCTTGAGCTTGGGGGAAGAGCCACGAACACGATGGTTTACCTAGGTTCGGGCCACCTCGCGGTGTAAAACCCTACTCCTGCTTATTTGGATTTCTTAGGGGTGAGAGTGAATATAAAGGGGTCGATCCGTTCTGTGGTGGCTGCCTTGCTCCTTTTATCATGGCTTTGGTCCTCTTCCCCCGAAAATATCCAGCGGGAAGGGTTGCCACAGGCGCCAGTTCAAAAGGGGACAAGACTGCAGGCCATCCTGACAAAAGTGGTCTTCGCCTGCTAAAGGCTCCCTTCGTGACGCGCTGGTGGGCTCGGGGATGACCTCCGTCCTGGCGAGCCTTCAGCCATGGTCTTCTTACACCAAACGGGAAACCTTTGGGGGTCGCTTTGGGAACCGGCGTGCTGGCCCAGCTCCCTTAGCACCAAAGGAGAAAGTCTCCCCATCCGAGCCCGCTGGCACGGCTCCGGGCCCCGCTTGGCGTCGCGCGCGTCATTCATGTGAGGGTGTGGGGGTGGCCGGGCCCTGTTAAGCCATCTTTGGCCTATGCGCCCCGCGAAGCCCCCGTGGGGCGACCCCGGGGGGGGGGGCTCGTGAGGGGATCCTCGCGAGGCTTGTGGAGGCGCCCCTAGCTAAAGGCCTCTTGAGGCAGGGGCCCTTGCGATGGCCTCCTCCTCGAAGCCTAGCGGCGGGCCGTAGTGGGCCCGTGCCACGAGTCGTCTCTTGGGCCTCAGGCACACGGGCCTGGGTACCCCCAGTCCCAGGAGCCTGACAGTAGCTTCCGGGCCCACGGCATGCATGATCCCGCCAGTTGGAGGGGCGAAGCGATGCGGGCCCTAATAGCCTGCGGGCCAGGCACGACGCGTGCCGTACGATGGAGCGGGCGTCACCTCCAGTTCCCACGATGCCTCGACAACCGCCCAGGCTGGTGTAAGGCCTGCGCGTGGTTCGTGGCCATCGTAGCTCTTCCTCGCTCTGCACCCGTGTGTTGGAGGCGAGGAGGCGGGGGCCGACCGTTCACCGAACGCTATTTAAAGGCGGGGGGAGGGTCCCCCGCCTCACTTCTCTGCTCCTGCTTTCTGCCTCCGCCTGCCGCTGCAGCAACGATGGCGCTCGTGAGGAGGTTTTCCGCTACTGAGAAGGGGAAGGCTGCGGTGGAGGAGACGGGGGCACAGACGCCGACGAGGGGGCGAGGTCGCCCTCGTACGCTCGCCGCCGCGCTTGGGGCCCTGTCCAGGGGGGCGCGGTCGCCGCTCACCACCAAC
This sequence comes from Elymus sibiricus, assembly GCA_039707655.1. Classification (NCBI taxonomy): domain Eukaryota; kingdom Viridiplantae; phylum Streptophyta; class Magnoliopsida; order Poales; family Poaceae; genus Elymus; species Elymus sibiricus. The sequence goes on from CM077671.1 coordinate 361,310,468, forward strand.
TCTGGCCGGCTCAAGCCGCCGCGAAGGGGGTCAGGCCCGTGGCCGCGGATGCGGGAGACGAAGTGGCTGTGGTTGTGGTGGGAGGGGCGGCCCTTCCGCTCGGCCGCCTCGTCCGTGGAGCCATTCCACCGACGCGGCCCGGGAGTTTATTGTGGGGATGGACGACAAACTCCACACCTGGCTCCGGCTTCCATACTCCTTCACGAGGGAGATGGCAGAGCGTGCGCCCCTGGACCTGTGGATGCAGCCAGACGACTGCTGCAACGGGTCTTCCTGGGTGGCAACGGAATTCAACCCCCTCGGCTTCATGTTCTTGAAGCGGGGTGGAAGTCGTTCGCCCTCGCCCGCGGCTTGAAGGCAGGGCATGTGCTCTACTTCAAGTTCGACGGGGCCGCTACACTCTTCGTGAAGATCTTTCACTACAGGAATCAGGTACTTTGCCGTCTGCCATGGCAGACGGCAAAGGATAGCACCACGGACGGCAAACTCCTTTGCCGTCTGCCAGCAGATGGCCCCACTTCCAGCACAGAAAACCACGGTAAAGGGGTGCTTTGCTGTCTACCTAAGAACAACGGACGGCAAACTCCTTT